>JAPMOR010078264.1:35187-59826 GCA_026543865.1 Argiope aurantia
TTGATTTTCATGTACTTTTACACTTTTAAGATTGATTTTCATATACTAAAAACTTTTCTTATACTTTTTCGCATATGATGTATATAAAAAAGCAGCATTATAACCGTCGATCTCGATATATTTTGATGAATTTCCACATTTAAGGCCTTCCTGAATCCGAAATCGTATTTTTGGAACTATGTCTATTTGTGCACAGTAATTCAAAAATGCTTTTGGTTAAACGAATGAAAATTGGTAAGCAGACTTTACACCCCAATTGTATTCTGCTAAATTTTGAGCCAAATTCTTTCAGAGGAGATGTCATTTCCCGGCTGACCAAATATAAGTTAGCGCTATAACTGAAAACCTGAAAGAACAAGTTAGATACAATTTTGTGCTCAGATTATTCATCTAAAATGCAGATCCTTATAAAATTTAGAAGCGATTCCACCAAGCAGTTGACCGTCTGGCGGTCCGCACTTTTGCATGCATGCATGTAGAAGCAGTAACTCAAAAATTCACTGATTTAATATTAGATTTTGTAACTCATATTGTATAGTCATATATCGTATTTAATTTCAATTTCTCCGAAAAAAGGCATCCAAAATACATATTCGATATTCTGGTACTTCAGTATAAATCATTTGTCCACGATTAATAGCCATAGATCAAAAGCTAATTTTAGTTCCGCACCAAGGATCGATCTTTCGTAACTAATATTCAACAGTTCCATGCAATTAATACACAAGTACTGGTTTTTGCTACTATACAAGAAGCACACTATTACGTGTGGTACACTGAAAATAAGATTCTGGTCATTCGTAGTATTCAAGGCCTTGATCTAGGTTCACGATTTTTAATCGGAGGGGGGAGGAGAACAACTTTACCACAATATTCGCAAGAGAATTTTGGGGAGACTACTTTTGCTGGTTACTTCAAAGACTGATATTTGGCTGTGGAACTAATTAAAATTAAGTTTATTTTTTGATGAAGCCATGTTTCGTCACATGCATTATCTTATATATCAAGATATTATAATAACGATTGAATATGTTTTGAAATTTATTAAAAATTATCAATTTGATAAAATTTCGAAGCATAAAACTAAGATAGTGTTAATAAGAAAAACATCTGGATTTGGTTTATTATTCTAAGATACGTCGGTTATCCTGATAATGATCAGAAACCAAATATTCATATTTGCATTACTATATTGAGATAGGTTGATTATTTTGCTACAAGATTCTTAAACAATTTTGAGAATTGAAAGGATAAATATTAGTAATACTCAAAATTCAAAACAGCATTTTGTTTTCTGATGAAAAATGTTACAAGATTTATCCTTCTATTTATAACAACATTACTATAATGAAACACTTATATTGATAAAATATATAACTAATAAACTAATTTAAAACAGCAAGAAAAAAAATTCAGGTAATTACGAAAATATTTCCAAGTTAAAACATTCAGACATATACTATCAGACATCAATAGGAAAAGATACTTGAAAATTCAAATTTAACACAGTATTCGATAGCTGATATGAATAAACCAGGCACTTGAAAAGTTTCGAAATTATATTATTTATATAAATTATATATCGAAATTATACTTAAATGTCAAAAATTTTAAACCTTAAAAATGTGATGCGAATTTTGAAGATTTTAAATTCTTGGAAGAAAAGTTTTTTTTATTATTGTTATTCGATTTTCTCTATGGATATAGAAGCGGAATCTAATAATATCCAAATTGAAGCGATCGATTTCCAATATCATGTTGGAAGACGGAATTCATTAAAGTTCGGATGTCTGGAGTTTACAAAACCAGTCAAATTTTATTTGCTAGCCAGGTATGAAAACACTTGAAAATCGGAATAAGAAATTATTTACATGATTTTGAAATGCATATTTATGGAATCAATTATTTTATCTTACAAAAGGAAATAATACACCTGTCAGATCAAAAATTAATAACAATCACCTTTAGAATATTTTGGAAGGAATTACTGCAAACAAGATGTCCTCTAAATTGGGGAGCATGTTATGCCATAAGGAAACGATGAAAGGATGCCAAATGTATTTGGAGGAGACGATTGTTTCTTTCTTTATTTTCTGCTGTATTTTCTGAATAAACCTATGTTTCTATAACAATTTTAATTTTTTTTATTTTGCGCAGCCAACTAAATTATAAACTTTAAGCGATGAGTGTTACTATTTGAGTTTGACATCCCAGAAAGGCATATAAAACACCATCTATACTAATATAAAATTGTTTAATGAATTACTTATTTTTTTATCAACGTATTATGTATTATTTTTTAATTTTACATTTAAATAAAATTAGAATCTTAATTTAATTGATATTTCTTAAGATTTAAGAGTTTTAAATTTATAATTTCTAAAACAACCCTATTTTTAACTTTTGGCAATGCCATTTGAAAATGTTTCTATTTTGAACCACAAAACTTTAATCATGGTACTAGGCTGACGTAATAAGGTTTAACTTTATTATTTCAATAAATCTCTCATTAAAAACGTGAAGCTAAGATTTTAATGAGAGATTATGGCATAAATAAGGCAAATATTGTAGTGTAAAATGTCGATTAATAAATTTAAACTGCAATAAAAAATAACCTTAAAACCAAACATAATATAAATAGTTATGATTGATTAGAGAGTTTCTTCGGGATATCCTATTAGTTTATGCGTACAGCATTCAGGCTTCAGCGGTGTTTCTTTCAGTATAGATATCAAATAGAAAAAAATTCTTAAAGCCTCGGCAGCAAATTGTAATAGAAATGACTTCTTGCTAATAATATATTTGAAAATAATAATAACAAATATTAATTTGTGTGCAGTTATAATCTACTTTTCATCTCTTAAAAGAATATCATTATAGATTTTTTTAAAAATAATAAATTTTGAAATAGTTTCATGCAATAGAGCATTTAAAGAAAAGCTTAAACTAAGATCGTTCAATTTAAAAATTAATATCTTAATTTAAAAAGTGTTATATTTATAAAGAAATCATGAGCTTTTATTTTTAAAATCGTACTATCCATAAAGTAAAATTATATTTATTTCATATTAGCACTTTTATTTAAAACAATTAACAATTAAATAAAATCGATATCATTATTAAGTGTTGTAGTTATAAATGTAAACGACAAAATAAAAATTTCTTTACTCTAAAAATGAAATAACTCATCTTTCCATGTCAGCATTTTTTTTTTGTTTTGTTTTGTTTCTGTTTTTTTAGACGGAAAAGGATATAATTACATATTTGAAATAATTGCAAGATATTTTAAAACAAGTTTTTTTCAATTCGTATTAATTTCAAACTATACTTAGCCTCTTATTTGTTACATTAATTCTTGAAGCTTGCAAATTCAACATCAGCAGGGCTTAGAAACCTCCTGGAAAATGTTACAAGAAAGGTGCTTTATAATTCATCTCACTTCACCCTGCTAAACTATTCATCTCTGCTATCATCAGGTATCCCTCTTCTGAATTAAATTTAATTGCTTAGTTAAATTCAATAGAATTTTAATAAAAATAATGTAAATTAAGTACGAAAAACACTACCTTTTTTTGGTAAACTGTTAAGCGTTTACCAATTTAAAATAGCTTCTGAATCAAAGGTTTTTAATTCAAACTCGATTTAACCCAAGTCTCGTCGTTTATGTGGACCTAAAGAATGTTAATTATGATGTCGAAGATCAAATGAGATTTCATTAGATGAAAGTGGAAGTTTAAAGAAAGGCAACTAGCATTTATATCATCTTCGTCATTTCATCATTATGTAAAAGTAAAAGGCTTAGCCTAAGCCATTTGAGGTGATATGTCCTAGGCTTTCTTGCATCTTCTCAAATAGAGATATTATTTTCCTTCTCTTGTGCAGAAACAGTGAGTTTGGACATTTCTTTGAAAAGCAAGTGTACTCAGATTATTATTTTCAGAGACCTACACATGAGAGTTTTTTCATGCCTCTTAGTATACGCTCTTTGGCGGCCCTATCAAATCTCCCGCACGGCCTCTGGCTATGTCGGTGTATAACACGGTATGCCTCTTAGTAAAATAAAGAAACCCAAGTATGCATTTTAGAAGCCTTTTTTCTGGCCAATTAAAACCAAAATTTGACAAAAACTACAATTACATTAGAGATATCACATATCAAATTTCATTTAATTACGTCATTGCGTTTTTGAGTTAAAATGTTTAGATGCTTACTACTTTGTAGATTGACCTACGGCCCCTTCTTTGACAAACCTGGCTCAAGCTTTAATATGCATCTTCATATACGATATTAAAACTGTGCTCTAAACTTCATTTATCTAGCTTTTTACATTTTATTGTTATCGGGTTCCTTTGCGCATTCACAAAGGAAAACATTCTCTAAATAGATTTCTTCAGAAATTTGATAGAAATATACAGATTTTGCATAAAGATCATATACCAAATTCTATTCATGAAGCTAAAACAAATTTTGATTCATCGTGTTCAAAAGCATACTGAGTGTCAAACACAATTTCAAAAATGTGTTTTTTCGGATTCAGAAAAGTCTGAAATATGGATATGGATCAAGGTCATGTTGTACAAGATTAGAATGCTTTCTCTTGATATTTTTTTATATAAAAGTAAAATCCATTGGCGGTATTGATACTTTTAGCATGAGAGTAAAACTTATTAATTTAATGGGAAGTTTAAAATCTATTTAATCTTTCCGAATAAGTTTATGTTTAGTTTATATTAACGTTCTGATTAAATAGAATATTAAATTAAATAGAATATTCCCATAGAATTAAATAGAATATTCCCATATCCTTGCATACCTAATTCACTTATTTATTACTTCGAAGGATTTAGATCTCTTGAAATAAGTTAGTACGAAGCTAATTGGAACATTAATATAATCTAAATTATTCTCCAATAAGTTATGAATTCACCACCAGTTAGAATAAAATATTTTACCATTAAATACATCATGCTTTCCTAAATCAGACAAATATTTATTTTGATGACATAATTATTCTAGGCAGATTTTTTTTATTATAATCTTTCCCAGAATCCTTCAGTCAAATAATATTCCAGCTTCTTATTTTTAATAATAAGGCGCAATCTTTTACAAATCCATCAGGCACCATGTTTTAGTGCGGGTAAAATTTTCAATTTTTGTTGAAATATATAACCCTTGTACCAATATACAAGTTCTGATTACATCATGCACATGAATATTTAATGTATTTTGCAAGTTGGAAAGAAGACGGTGTATTTGCTCATCAAGTTGAAAGATCCAGTGTGATTTAAACTTTACTTCAAACTCGAACATTTGAATATAGGAAACTCGTAATTTGAAACTTATAAGAGAAAAAAAATCTTTTCTACGATAGACGCATAGATATTTACTTAGGACATAAAAGAAAATATTTCCTTTGGAATATATGAAATATGCTAATCTAACTATATGAAGATTATATGTATGTGGCTAAGCTTCTCATAAGAATATCTAGAAAGCTTGATAACTTTTCTTTATTTATCTATTTGAGTTTACGATGAATGATGGCAGAATGACGAGAAGTACTGACTTTTCATATTTGGACCTATAAAATTATTTATTACATCTCATAATATCAACTGTTTGATGTAGAATAAAAAATAAACTTAATCCAAACAAATAATGCATTATTTTTGTATGGCGTAGAGTAAGGACCATTTATGATTTTTATACAAGGACCGACTATGGACACTATAAGAACTTAAAAAGAATTACTTCAATATGCGATTTTATTAAAATATATGTAATGAAAACGTCTATAATAGTTCCACTGCCGTCTGCACTGCTGAACAGAATTAAAAATATCCCTGCCCTTTTGATCTACATCATTATCGGATGCGAAGTTCAGTTTAGTTGCATTGGCGTCCCGTTTTAAAGCAATACTAGTTCTATTCTGGGCGGAACTCGTAATTTTAAACTGCAGTCAGCTGATGGGAACGAAATTTGAACTGACAGCCCCTCTTCAAACTTTCACACCACACCTGGAGGGAGGGCATTTGGCCCCGACGGATTTAACGTACACCAGACCCGCTTACACGACTGTTATTTGGTGGACACGAGTTTCGAAATTGAAACCTTCCTGTTCCGAAACCGAGACCTTATCACTATACCACAGCGGTCTTATCAGATGTGAAATTCTAACATGTAGACACGAGACATTAGTTATGGAACCGTTAACTTCACATTTTATACGCTAGATTGCAGAATTAGTACATACAAATTGCAGGATATAGCTCTTTATTTTATATTTAAGCTGATTCATAATTTTCTTATTTCAATTGGAGGTTATTGCTAGTATTTTCTCTCAGTATCATATTTATTTTGTATTTGGCATATTGCATTTTGTATTAGTGGTTCACAATTTATAATTATTTTTAGTGATTAGATTTGATTTCAGTGTTCGTGAAAATTACGGACAGAGTTCTCCTCAAACAAAAAAATTTTTAATGTTACTATATATTTACATTTAAAGTGTATTACGACTAACCATCATTTTTCTTAAGCCTATGCACGAGAGATTTTCTACTACAACTTCTGTTGGTTAATCTGTGACAATCATATTCGAGATATCATAAATAGGGTCTGTCTAGACAGGGACATCTACTCATATTTGAAAGATACAAAACATAAATGTGCGCAGTATTCTTTTTACAGAAAGTAAATTTTGTTACATTCTAACAGATATGTTTTAGACCAATTTAAGACAGTTAAACGGTGCATCAATAATATTTAAAAATTTAAAGCCTTGAAGGTAATAAGTGAATCGCCGTATGCCAGGATAATCAGTATGAGAACAGCGGAACAACTATTTGACAGCAAACAATTTATTGCAAATGTGATTTTTTTTGCCCTGAATTTTTGGACCACCTACCCATTTTTTTTACCAGTGGGAGTGGGTCTTCCAAAACTTTCTGCCATGCTGTCTAAGAAACTTATGCCAGAGAACGGCATGCATGCCATTGGCGAACAATAGTTACGAAATATTAACTTCTGACGGGAATCTAGCATTTTTACCGAATCTATTGCGTGATCGTTGGCGAGTTATCTGGCGATTACTCCTTGTTATTCCGTTAATAGTATCCGAAAATCGAATTTGTGCTTTAGACACGTTTTTCTCGGACGATTGAAATAAAGATATGAAACAAAACTGCAATCGTAGTCAAAAAATCAGATACCAAATTTCATATATTTAAGTTATTGCGCTTTTGAATTATCGCTTTTATATGTTTCTGAATGTACAGACAGTCAACCCTTTGTTGATTTGTCTAAAAATTTGACACATATCTACTATATAGATGTTAAATCTCTGTACCTAATCTTATCTATCTAGCTCTCTTAGTTTCGTAGCTATCCTGTTATATTCGAACAGCTTGACAGCCGCACTTCTTCGGAATAGATTTTAGTCAAAATTTGATAGAAATCTGAAAACTTGTAATGACCGTATACCAAATTTAAACCATTTAGCTCAACTCGTTTTTGAGTTTCCTTTATCAAAGACTGACGGGCATTTTCCAAAATGTGTTTATTGAACCCAGGGAGGTCTAAAAAGAGGAGATTTGTCAAAATGTCGAGTTCGAATTTTTTGACGATTATTATACTTTCTCTGTACTACGTATACGAAAAAGTAAAAATAAGCAGTGACAGACATCTTAATTCTAAATTTTTACCACATGCAACAAGACATTATAGAAGCAAGCGTATAAACAGTGAACAAAAGGGCGATATCTAAATTAGACCACAAAATCAACAAAACTTCTACCCACTCGCTGTGGAAAATTGAAACTCGCACTTTCACACTAAAAAAGTTAAGAAATCACATGAAAGCTGACACATGATGGCATTTTATCTGCTTTAAATCTTCCAAAACGACACATTAAATGTAATTACACTAGATAATCATCATTTCTGGGAAGAAATCTTAAACCATCTTGAGCTGACAGTCATTAAAATGTCTCAGTGTGGAGGTTCACACTTAAGAGCAACTTGGAGTACGTGAAATTTCAAACAAATGTGGTTTAACTAACTCTTCGAAGAAGAAAAATTACAATATTGTAATTCCTAAGCATGTCACATCTCTCATTATGAGAGTAATGTCTAAGAATAATTTATGTTTTCCGAAATTGTGCCAGAAATGCCTCTACCACAAGAAGTGCTTGTGTCATGCAGGAAACTCTTCTTTACCCTCACCATGGTCGTATTTGCAGTAACGAGTTTTTGATTACCCCATCACAGGATCATTTTTTACAGCTCATGTGATACCCTGCATTAACATTCTCATATCTTTCTTGTAAGAACATAAAAAGTCCTCCATTTATTCTTCAAATTTGTTTAACAAGAGATTTAAGTACATTATGCATTTTGGCTGCTTTTGGGTTACATAGAAACAAGATACTATCAGATTTGGTTGCACTATTTTCTTTTTCATAAAGTACTCGGTGCCCATATTTTATCTAAATTGGACAATTTTTGAGATCATTGATAAACATCACGAAAATCTAGATCTATTCCTCCTCCAACTATCACCGATACAGCTGTGATACAGTGGGCAAGTATGATGAGTGATGTACACAGAATATATAAAAAAATTATGATATTACATAAGCAAATGCATTATTTGAAAATGTAATGGTGGTTTACTTATTATATGTAAATAATGGAATAAATAGCAACTCGGATTTTTGATTTAAGAAAATATACTTGTAATTGAAGTATATTACTAGTATCTGAAGAAAAACTTATTCTTAATATACTTTCTATAGTTCCAAACTTGCTGGGGGGTATACGATTGACTTTCCAGTATTATGAAGAAAGTGAAATAATAAAACCGGTTTGATATGCAATGCGTGCCAATGAAAACACCACCTCAGATTTTGGCAGATTTTATAATCGAGGGTAGAGCAATCATTTAAAGGATGACGCAATAGTAAAACCAATGACCAATCAACCTTTCCTATTACAAACGATCAAAATTACCATCGTTTCAACAATATCATTTACATTATTAAAATTTATAATTTATTTTCATAATTCTAAAAAAGCATATGTGGTTCATACTATTGGCCACTATTATAAAAGTAAAAACCGCTTTCAGCTTATTAATTGTAAAATATTACTAGATGAAATTCTTTGTATAAAATTAGAGGAAAAGATGAAAAACTTAACTACAGAATGAGATATTACACTACTAAATTTTACTACTTCAACATTGTTTTAAACCCCCAATCTGCACCATGGACAGTTTAGTAACAATTAATTATCCTCATTTTTTATATCTGCTAATTTTTATGACTTCTGAGAAAATCATTCCCAATTATTTACTCTTTTTATGACAAATAGAAAAATTTTAGGTTCGATGACATGAAACTACATACTGAGATCAAAATGTAATTACAAATAATGCAAATATGTTTAAAATGTAAATTTGTAGTTAAGAGAAAAAAATTAAAGGCAAATAAAACATTAGGTAAAATAAAGAATTTCGTTTTGTCTTTTTCGTTTAAAAACGAAAGCATAACTTTGGCTTTTCTTGCAGCGCCATTCGACGAATTGTAAGTTAGCTATTTGAATACAAGGCTTTAATAAAAATCTACGAATCTGCTATTTGAAACACTAAAAATGAGTCAAGAACTACAATAAATATAAATATTTCGTTATGTGCCATGCATCAGTAAAAACCAAACTCTGGCATCTGAATGTTTGATTATAAAATTATAAAAAGAATTGATATCTGTATATATTTTTTCTCTTTCAGTTTATATCCAAAGCAGTTCAAACACGAACAGATGCACCACATATTTTTATTATATAAGCATAATAAAAGATCCGAGATGTACGAAAGGAAAGTAATTTTCGTTTACAATGCATGATAAGACAGAAATGAATAGTATGCAATATTTAAAGAAATATAATAAATCATAACTTTGATATGTTTTTACGATTACTTGTTATATTTTTCAATAATCGCGCTTTTTATTATAATAGAAGTAATAAAATTAAGCTATCGATTGTTTTCTAGTGACAGCTTTTTTTATTGTAATTACAAAATGGCGGACAAACGATTTTAAACCTAATCACACATCAAAAACAATGATCATGCGTTGCTATGGTGCAGAATCGTTTAACAAAAACAGTAAATGAATTGACAGCATGCAAAACTCAAATTCGACGATGTGTGCGTAAATTCAAATAAAAAAGAAGTGTCTTTTGTCTTCATGTACAGTTCAATACAGAAATGTTTATTTAACTTAATACTTGCCTTTAATTTTAATTCCAACATTAATATAAATAATATTTCAATAACAGAAATAAATTCAACGAAGAAAAATTATAATATTACAAAAAAGATGTCTTAAACCTGAAAATATATTTAGTAATAACTGTTATATATTTTATATCAATATATAAAGCAGAGTAAAAACATTTTCATTAAGTGAATTATTCCCAGTCAGCAAATTTATTCAATGTGAAAGAGTTTTATCGTTTTATTGGATGATTAATCCAATATTTCGAAGATTTTTTTATTATGTGATTTTCATTGTTCAAAAATAAATTTATCGTAATAAATCTAAAATGGTATTGGGTTTGGACTTGGGTTATGAGTTGGAAATTTCACTTACGTTTATATGAAATGTAGAAATTATAATGGCTGTTATCTCATTATATGGCTTTTGAATTTCAATTGATATTAAAGATATTTTTAAAACTCACTAATATGCCAAATTTTCAATTCTTACAATTATAGGAAAATAACACGAGGAAAAAAAAATCTAAGTTAATAACTTCATGAATCTTTCAGGCAAAATTGGGGCTTGAAAACCACTTTATAGCCCCTAATTTCTAAGATATTGCAGTTATCGAAAACTTTAATTATAAAAATTATGCATCTTAATGAGGAGCTAATTTGGCTAATTAGATTTATTTTTCTAAATTAAATATTGAGGAATTTATTGCGAAATGAAAGTTTCAACCCCCATCATTTTCATTCCCTTTGAGCTAGATACACCATTTGCGAACTTTTGCGAGGTTTCTACATTTCTGATGGCATATCCCAAGCCGATTAAAATACAAATAAAATCATAACACGGGGAAAGTGTTACACGCACATTTATATATATAGCGTTTCCCCGAAGGATGTTTTTGGGTTCTAGGAACAATGATTGTTGAAGATCTGCAAAACTTTTCCAAAAGCCATGTCGTGAGAACCATCGCAATAGGTAGTTTTCCTATAGGAATCTACCTGAAAATGAGTATTGATGAATAACAGAGTAATGAAATTATTGAGTAACACAGTCCTTGAAGCCTACAATGCGATTCCCTGTAAAATGATGAATTTAAACATAAAAATATATCAGAGGTAAAGATACTTGGTAAAGAGCTAAGGAAACATGGAATTAGAATCTGTTTCAAAATTATTTCTAAAATCAATCTCCTTTCAAAAAGATGAACAGCTCCCTTTGATTTTTTTAAAGTTATTATTTTTATTCCTTGACAGATTTATACACAAATACTTTTTGTAAATATGTCTGACCACGGAGAAACTCTTGTATTATACCTTTATAAGCGCTAACCGATTAAGAAATTAGATCTCATTTAATAAAACTGTACATTCATAAATATTTATTATGAGTGAAATAGTTTCGTTTTCTAATAAATTACATTTTTTTTTTAAATGTACAATTTCTGAAAAAGAAATTTTTGAGTCACTTCGTTGAAATCGTACGGAAATACAATTCCTTGAAAAGAGAAAGTTCTATTCAAGTAACATCCTACGACACAGGGAATATCACATTTCACATCTTTTATTTGAAAAATAAATATGTAAGAAGAGATCTATTCTTCATTGAACTGAAAAGTTTATTTTTTCTCATATTACCTACCCATCTTATCTTTGAATAATTTTTTTACTATTCTCGGGAAAAGATGAAAGCTACATTTTCAAATATAGAAGCTATATAAAGCACCAAAATAAAACTTATGATGTTAACCCTTAACTGGGGAGGTGAAATTTTAGGACTTAACTGGGGAAGTGTGGTCTACGTGACTGCATTTCATTTACATTCAAATTAAATTTTCTAATGAATGTATTAGTATAAAAAACGGCCAATATATTTTTCAGATATTTTTCTTGATATATAGATATGTTTTAGAAATTTTTAAAAATATATTATCATTGAAAAAGTAAATGTGTTGGAACATACATTTTCTTCTCAAATTACATGATACGATAAAAAATATTCTAGAAAAAACATATTACTTTTTACTTTTTAAATCACATTTATTTTTACAGTATATGAAGGTATATAGAAGACAATATAATGTAAAATTGAACAATTATATGAAAAAAAGAAAATTGACAATGGGTAAAATTGGCAATTTTTTATCGGCTTGTGTGACTTTTATAGCACTGCTTTCTAGAGCATTTTAAACATACAAGTTAAGGACTAGTATAAGATATAGATATATATCTTGGTACATTAATAAATATTATAAATTTTTCGAAATACATTACCACTAGAAAAATCAATTATGTTTAAACATACATATCAGAATCAGTTGAATGCGAACTTCCATCGAAAAACTCTTCTGTACAATTACCCTTATCATTAAAATCACTTTCTGCTTCATTTAAGAGTGTCTAGAACACTGCTTCATAATAGGATCAGTAAATTGGATGATATTTCGGAGTCTAAGTTTTAGCGCCATCTGCTTTCTTTATCACTGGGACACTGACAGGGAGGTGCGGTCTTAGAGACCGCGCTTAAAGAAATAACTGAATTATCTTAAAAAGCATCCTCTGAAATCGGTTGAAAAAGTGCACGTGTATTGATGGTCGCAAAACAGGAAGCTACAGGGTCAATCCATTCAATTGAGCTAAAAATAGAATATGGGTGACCGATAATTCCTAGCTCGCTGTCTTACAGACCGCACGTCCCCAGTTAAGGGTTAAATATAATAAGTGATGGATGTATATGTAAATTTTGTTCAAAATCCAACAAATGTGATAAAATCAAAATCAATCAAATAAATTTAAAAGTAAACATTGCATTCATGTATGGTCCTTTTCCCAATGAGTTATTTTCTTTAGACTTATAGGATAAAATTCAGTAAAATTGAATTAGTTTCTCATTATAGCATTAGTTCTTAACAAATATAAAGGGTTTTAATGTTAGAACAACGTGTTAACGCAATATTTGAATTAAACAAAAAACAGTTCTTGTTCCTTAAATTATATTTTTATAAAATCGTAAGGTATACAGGATAGGGTTATGTATGGAATAACGCATAGGGCAAATGACCACGGATTTGCTGGCACATAGGCACTCCTTTGTCGAAATTTGCCATTTGCATAAATGTGGCTGAATTTCCTCCGTCAATATATGCTTGCATGTGAACTTGTTTGCATAGACCTTTGACTTCAAATAATCTTATAAAAAGAAATCCAATTGTGTGAAATCATACTATCTACTGGGTCAATTCTCAAATCTTTGAACTGTGGCCGCAAGATTTTCATTATTTTTGAAATATTCTTCAACAAATAAAACATATTCTATCGTGAAACGCTTCATTTTTACTAACCTAAACTTTCAGATGTCAAATGGTATTTTTCATAGGGTTACCAACACTTTACTGCGCGAATCGTTGTAAATTTAAATCTTGCGTTAATTTTTGGGATCCCCTTTATAAACATTTAGTTGAACTAATTATTCAAGAAGTAATCTCTCTTATGTAGTTTTCTTTCAAATTTATTAAAATGCACAATATGTTAATTCGTATGCATTCATGCATGAATCATACTAACATTTTTGTGCTTAGTTTTATTTCTAGGAAAGAAATATTAATTTCTCAAATACATATAATTCCCCGAAATAATTTACAATCAAGATTTGGGCATTAAGTATAACGCACATTGAAATGCAAATAAGCTAACATTCGGTTCAAAATAAAAATGAAACCAGAGCAAGAATAATCTTACATGAACTGCTAGCCTGTAATATTAATAACAATTCTGGTAGCTTGGTAAAGTCAATTTATGGACAAAATACAAAAATGTTCGCTTTTTTTTAAATATTTAAATAAAAAATTGTCTTAAAAAATGTATGGTCATTATTTTCATAATAAGTGATCTAGCATTAAATGAATAAAAATATTATTTAATTTAAAAAGCCATTCTGAACTACGCACATTGTTCTTCGGCGTAAATATACAAACGAATATGCTTGATTTTTTAATTGTTTCTTTGTAATTATTCATATTTACTTAAATGTTTATTTTATTTTTATTTTTATTTTCACTTGCAGCTCTTCAATAGATGTGCATAATACTTTAGTTAGCGAATTATTTCTATACTGTAGACACCATGTACTAGCTACTGCGCCGAAACTAAAAAAAAAAACTGAATATTCAACAATCAAATTTCTGATTCTTTTTAACATACTTTATAATTAAAATATTAATAAATGAACGAAAAACTGAATGAATAGATTATATTGTTAATATTCGTTAACAAAATATTTGTTTGTAATAAATTGATGGCAATCATATCAAACACTATGGACCTTTTTTTTTCATTTTTTCTGGTTCAACAATATAATTTGGTTGTACCAATTCAATAAAGTAATATTTATTACAGTTTTAATAAATCATTACAGGAAAGTCGACTAATGGTCGTTATAATATAGAGTTATTCTTCTTAAGTAGTAAACTGAAAAAAAAATGTTTTTAAATATATAAGCTACCGATGCGCAGAATGATACGGGTGGTATAGATAAGGGAGAATACAAAATGTGTTTTTCATGTATGGTAAAATTAGTTTCCGATTAGCTATTCCAGCAACAAATTTCAGACGAGAATATATTTAATGCAAAGAAAATTGCATTTTCAACTGAATTATATTTTGAAGTAATCAGTACTTTTGAGCGAATAAAGTTTGCATTCTGAATTATTCAATATGGTATGAAGATACACCTCGTAGTTTTCTAGAGGCAATTAGCTTAAGTTTTCTTTAATTATTAACAGAAGACAGAAAGTAAAACTAGTAAAAAAAGAGTATTATTTTTCCTTCTAATTTTTTCATATTTAGATAATTTGGAGTAATCTGCGCTTAGCATTACAATTTGCAGTCGGGAAGAGAGATGAGTGTACAGATGAGAGTACAATCATTCTCTTGATTGATTGTATCCAAAACCCGGTTCATTAATCAGATTTTGAGTTTCAGATTTCAAATACAAACAGTCATATCAGTAAATAATGTTATCATCGTAATAAGCCATTTAATGGATTTAGTTCAAAATTTGAAAATATCTACAATTATAATAAAAGGTATTTGCCAAATTCCCTCTATCTAGTTAACATTTTATTAGGTATCATGTAACCACGAACAAATGAATGATTCAATAGCAGATTGCCGAAACTTTAAACTGGTGTAATGAATACCAACGAAGGATTTAAGCCAACATTTGATAGAATACTTTACACTAAAATTATAGATTATAGTGTAAAGATTCTTTTTGAATTTCATCTTCATCGTTATTTGAATTTTGTGTTCCTCTCAGAAACAAAAAGAGTGGAGAATTATTATTCCAAAATTAGTTTCGTTGTCTCAAGGTAATAAAAAATATGAATATAAAAAAAAACGAATGGCCCTAATTTTAACAATTACGATGATTTCTCTGTATATGATTTTGTCTACAAGAATATAAAATACTTTTCGACAAACGTATCTAATTATATATGCTGTTAATTAAATATATAATTATATTCTTTTTATAAAATCATACTCAATGCCTTATTGCATAAGTCATTCCTTCATATCCTAGGTAAGTTTTCAAATCTGAAAGAATCTTATAAAACTAATGACAGCTTGCGCAAGAAAAAGTTTCGTTTTAATCAAAACTTTTCTTCCATTTCGTTCAATTGAACCTAAAAACGCTCTACTACACCTTCCCAAAGTCTTGTACACGAAGAATACGGATTTTATTTTCCCGCTTTTTGAGAGCATATCACTCTTTCCCCCATGTCCATTCAAATATTTTGAGTACCGGATGCTCCTGAAAAGAATGTTCATTTCCTGAATTCCTTGAGCTGACATCTCGCAGACATTTGATAAATATTGTCGGACGCAGAGAAGCCTCTACTTTTAGTTTATTTGAATGAACCGGAGTAAGAAAAACAAAAGAGGAAAACAAATAAATCCGCGCATACACACGCTTTTCGATTACAGTTCAAAATCAAAATGTTTTCGAGTGTACCGAAAATCTCAGTTCCTGATATTCAGTTTCCGTTTTTCGGATCAAAGTAGCATATGGATTTTCCCCATCGATCCAACCTTTGAAGCACGCGAAGTCCAGATCATTTCGTACAGCCCGGATCACAGTGCGGTACATCCAAGTCTTGTACGATTTCTGTTTTCAATAGAGACTCTGAGCATGGGGAGAGTCGGAAAGCTCAGAAAGGAGAAAAATACGGAGACAGTAGATTTGTAAAAAGGATAAAAACTGTCTGGAGGGTGTCTTTCCATTTCGGTACATATCCTGGGTGTAGATGATAATTTAATTCGACATTGTCAGGAAAAGGAAAATCTGAAAAGGGATGTATTTTGTGTTAGTTTTTTATCCTCTTATATTTTGGTTTACTCATTATGGAACTCTCTTTTTTTTTCAGTTTTTGGGGAAAGGTTAAAGATTATCACTTGTAGTATGAATTTGAAAAAAAAAATATTGTTCTATTTAGATTTAACCCACAACTGGGGACACGAATTTACTCACGCGGCCAGAAACATGGAGTCGAAATGACTCCATTGTTATTTTTTTTTCTTTTGTAAACAGCATTGAACTTTATTTTGGAAACAATACATTCTAGAAATCATGTAGTTATTAAAAATATTAATGTTAAAAATGTTAAATGTTATAATATTAAATGCTGGAAATATGTTATAAGAAAAACCTAATATATCTTTTAATGAGTATTTTCTTCGGTTAGATAGTACGGAATTGCACAAACGTTAATAACTGTTAGAATTTAACAAACAAACATGAAGAATACAGTATTTAAAATATTATTTTAAAAATGTCATTTTTATTTTGTGCATTATTCAAATTAAAAGAAGTTTCAGAGACAGGAGTCAATGACTCCATAAATAACAACAAAAACTTTGAAAAAGTATATTCGGTTATATCCATGTGTTCAAATTTAGATTTTTGTCTACATACTGCTGAAAGAAAAAATATAAGTTACTGAGGTACATTGAAAAACAAATTGAGGTACTGATTGTATTCAAGGATAAAATACTACTTGATAATCAGAGCTAATGTACAGCACGGACTCATTTTGACTCCAGTCTCCAGTTACGGTTAAAATTAAAAGAAAAGCATTAATATTAAACTTCTTAAAATTACATTTCTATTAATCTGACATAACGTAAATCTGTTTTTCTATAAATTTAAAGATGAAAAAACAAAACTTAAGAATTTCAGTTTTTATTAGAAACTAACTATTTCATTCCTAAAAATTTATCATTCGTCCTAAAATACTAAAATTTTTGAAGTGTGGAATCTAAAAAGAAATTTCAAAAATTTAACAAGATTTTAATTTTATAATGATTTTGATTCGATTTTTACAATTTAAAATTATAGTAATCGACATTACTGGGAGTTAAGTAGTAAGTAAATATGATACGTTGACAATCTAGATGATTCGAATCTAAAACACAATAAATCGAAATATTTTGAAACGATTAATATTTATTCAATATACTACATAAATATATAATATATTGATAGTAGTAAACACATTGCTTTATAAGTAACAGATGCGATAATTTATTTATTGTACATGGTAAACTTTAAAATGTTTTTATTTCCTATTTATATGTAGAGAAGTATTGCATTTTCTGCACGTAACTCTTGAATAAGATTAAATATAAGAATGTGCATCTTATTTGAAACTGTGTGAATCATCAAAAGAGGAGTTCTGTCATATCTGGCATCAAGAATCAGTGGCAGTGTTCTTACTGCATTGGGGCTATCGTTTTTAATTTTTACTGTCGACTGATGATATCCAACATGAAGGTTTGACCAAAGGCTTCCAGTTAGACATATACTTCAATTTGAATCAATCTGCTTCCAACAGATAAATAATGTTGAACCAATTTATCACTATTATTATCTTATTTTAATTATCATTAATTTTCAATAAATTTCCTGCAATATACTTTTAACAGGTGTTTCACTGGAAACTTCACATTCAATATCTGATAATTTTGTATTCATTAATAAATAGCATGCTTTATTTATTGAATATAATATTTCTCTGTCTAAATATTAGTAGAATCAAATTGATGTTTAACCTTAAAAGCTTGGATCTTTAGATATTAAAGTTACAAAATAAATTAGTAAATAGCAAAATATAATAAATGAGAATAAATATGAAGTTCAAATTAACATAAACACAACACGCACAGCTATCATGACGGTTTAAACTGTGTTCATCTTGCCCCATTGATGCCAAATTGAGTCATGATATTTCAAATTCAAAATTCATATAAAATATTTTAAGAAATTTCAAATTAATAAGAAAGAAGCTAAATTTGTACTTTTATTGAAATTATGTTAAAAGTTTTCATTTTAATATATGTTTTGCTGAATGATACCAAATAAAAACAAAGATAGTTCGCAATAAATTAAATCAATAGCACAAATATCTTTTGGCAAGCACAATAGTTTTCTACTGGTAAAAATAATAGTTA
The DNA here is from genome assembly GCA_026543865.1 of Argiope aurantia. Classification (NCBI taxonomy): domain Eukaryota; kingdom Metazoa; phylum Arthropoda; class Arachnida; order Araneae; family Araneidae; genus Argiope; species Argiope aurantia. The sequence goes on from JAPMOR010078264.1 coordinate 53,966, forward strand.
AGAAAAATAAATAAATTTGCGGAAGAGAAAATACGAGGGATTTAATGATATCTATCAATTAAAAGAGGCAGAATTCCGAACAAAAAAATGAATAAAATAATTTTAAATGGCATCGATGAGACTGAAAAGGTTAAATCAACTGGGATTTTAATTACATTAATTATATAGATTAATTTTTGGTAATTTTTTGGATTTTTTCATTGTTATATTTTTATTTATTCTTTCCATCATTTCACGCTTTAGAAAATTTCAACCACCAGGATTTTGATAAAAAAAATTCTCTATTTTCTAGAACACTAATAAATTTAATTTATATTATTCAATACATTTTTCTGCGATATATTTCTTAATTGATTATATATAATTGATTATATTCATAATTAATATATTATTCTTAATTGATTATATATAATTAGATTATATATAATTAGATTATATTCATAATTAATAGATTATTCTTAATTGATTATTAAATTTTTGAAATCTTTTCATCATTTTTGATTATTTTTTTCTAATATCAAATTCATTACCAAATGGCCTCTCATCTATTAATGATAATTAAATTGGTTAATCTATTAATGAATTATTAATCATCTCATCTATTGACAATTAATCTATTAACGATACTTAAATTCTGAAATTAGTGAAGTATTGTTACAGGAAAGACAAAATTTTAAAATTCTGAATATCAGAAAGTGAACGAAGTTTGATTACAAAATTCCTGTTTACAAATTTGAAATTTAGGAACATGATTTCTTTCATGTTTCTAAATGTTAAGTTTGTGAACAGATAAAAAAGAAGTGTGAAGAAAGAAGAAAGTTTTGATTTCAAATGATGAAATATGTTTATTATTCTCCACAAAATGAACATTAAATATTTACTAATAGCACTTTTCATTCTACAATGAGCATAAAGAAATTTAGTGCCCACAGTCTGACAGAATTTTTGCTATTGATGGTTTTCTGATTTAAAAAATTCTTGAAGAATGTAGGAATGAATCAAAAGTAAAATTTGGAGACATGCATGCATTTATTTTTAAAAAAGTGAGTTCAGTCATTAAAGACCCTTTCATATCAGTAAAATGTTAATGATACTTTAAAGGGTTTTCGCTTATAAAAACAAAAAATAAGATCTAAAATCATTCGTCTGGTTAATAAATTGATACGCTTTAAAATTTGAATACCAAGTTACATAAGAGCTTTTATGTTTTTTTTATCTTGTTGTTTGCTATATTAAAAACTAGCCGCCTTTGGCGACCAGTTCGCCAGTATTACCGCGCGCTATAATTTTCAATTAAATATTTTAAGTAACTGGTCTCTTAATAGATTATCAAACAAAACATTTTTAATCTTCCAATTTTGATAGTCATACCAAACTTATACTGTTTTTTAGATAGTTTCGTTCAATTTACTATATATATATTTTGCTAATTTGTTGTCATTTCCGGTAAAACTTCAACTTTAATTTAAAGTGGAAATGATGAAATTGCAATTAATATAAAGATATTTTTTTAATAAAACGAAGCGTTTTATTTTATTTATCATCTTTATTGTTATTTATTTAATATTATTATTATTGAATATGAGTATTGCAAACAGAATCGCTCTGTATTTAAGTCTTATGTGAACTGCAAAACATTTTTCATAATTTATGTAATATCTCAAAGAATAATTCAACAAAAATTTCTCAGATTCTGCATAAAATTCAGTTTTTAGTTTTGCTTTCAAAAAAAGATTTATTGAATCAAGTTACATAAAATATAATCATTTTCCATTTAGACCATTTTAGCAGATCTGTGTCTTACTAAAGGTTTACAAAGTAGCTGTGTGGCCCTGATTTGAATGGATATCCTGTTCATATTAAACAAAACTTGACTTAAAATAAAACTGATTTATTTGATTAATAATATAGAGAGTGTAAAAGATCATAAAATAATTTTTCTTGAATTTATTTTTTAGAAAAAATAATATTTCTTATTTGTTTCATTTCCTACAGACACGAGCCGAAAATTATATTTTTGCAGATTTCATTTCCAAAAAGATTTAATTTATTTTAAATTGGAGCTTTAATCAATGTGATGGCAACACTTTGAAAAAAGCTAATTTTTTGCCATGAATGCGAAACGTGCTCGTGCAGCTTAAATTTTATTTTTATTTTGTACGAAAAAAATTGTTGAAAAATATATTTAAAATATTTATTTAAAAATTCATTAAAACTAGAAATTTAATTTTAAGGTTAAAACATTGGTATCATTTAAAAGATTAATTTTTGATCTTTAACTTGATGTAAAAATCTCTTTTGTGCTGTAATATGTTCGGAAGTTATAGCAGAAATAAGCCAAAATTTCACTTAATTTTCAAATAAATAAAATTCTAATTAAAAAGTCGAAAAAATAACCCCCAGGTGCACATTCCCGATCTCCAAGGTATATACGTGCCAAATTTGGTAGCTGTAGGTCAAACGGTCTGGCCTGTAGAGTGCCAACACACACACACACACATTGAGCTTTATTATAAGTATAGATAACTTATAATTGTAACCAAATGTTCCATGCCATATTCAAGTATTTTCTCAGAAATTGCAAGTGATTTGTCAGCATGTCTTAGAAAAAAAAGTTGTAACTGGTTGACTAATACATGTCATTTGCTTGGTAACTTGCCTATAATAGTACATTTAACTTATTTACTGGATGTCGTGTAATGCACGATGCACTGGATGTCGTATAATGCATGATGTACAGGATGTTTTGTATGTCGATTTAGATTTTGCATTTTTTAGTGACGCTTCTAATTTCTTTCCATCCAGTAAATGAAAATATATTTTCGTTATAGAAAATATTTTTGATTTCTCAGATTAATGAAAATTCTATGGAAACTTCCTATGATTTATTAGAATCGAACAATGTAAAATTTTCTATAGTGATTCCATGAAATTTAAAATTTTCTATAGTGATAAAAAAATAATCTAGCTGCTTGTTCCAAATTGTATGCAGAATTTCTGAGTTTCATTAAATTATCTTCACACACTTTGTCTGTTATACAGAAGAAAGATAAAACCAAAGCAAAGATTTGTAAAGTAAACAACTGTAAAGTAAAACATGGGAAGTTGTAGATGCCAAAACAAATACTTGTTATTCTTATCTTCATTATTCAGGTATAAAACAGATTCCCAGTTTTAAAATAAAATACCAAACTTTTAGCGTAGGAAAATATTATAATTTGGTAGATGCAATGATTTCTTTAGTTTTTTGAGGGGCTATAAGCATTTTGCAATGCTATGCAAATCGTTCCACGCAGCTAACAGCATGATGGTGAAAAAACAACCCTTTATATAATTACTTTTAAAGAAAATAAATCAAAGCAAATTTGCAACTTATCGAGAGTACAAATAACCAAACTAATGCTATTGCAGAGATGCGCTGAACTCACAAAAGATTTTTGCTGCCGTTGCGAATTCCTGTGCTGCATTCTAAACCCCAAAGGCTGCATATAACAATGGAGAGCAGAAAGAAGTTGTTAATCAACAGTTTCGGAGCGTGGAAAATCACAAGGGACCATTACATTTCTTTTCAACTTATTATTTCCGTTGAAGTTTCGAAATATAAACCTTCTGTGGAAGAGCTAAACTACAAGATAAGACAACTTTATTTTATGTTCCACATAACACATTTCAGCTTTCCCCGGATACGATAACGAAAAATGTCAGTTGTTATACGGTGGGAAAGCATAACTTAAGACAAGCATGGAGAAAGAAGACAGGAATGCATTCTGAAGAGTTTTCGAGGATGCTATAAGTCAATTTTCTGCCACCCTTTGGGGACTGTTTTAAAAGCCGCTCTCTTATTTTTTCAGTACATCCTCTGGCTTGATAAGAGTGTTTCAGCTCTTTCTGAAAGATAGAACAAAAAAAAATTGTTGATTTTGTCTGTTTCTCAAAGACATGGAGGAATCAAAATGCCCGACAGCCACTAAAACAGTTTTCTACAGAGCATTTTTTAATGTTATCTTTTATTTGTGTTGTATTTTTCTTAGAATTTCCCTACTTTCCTTGAAAAATGATTTCTTTATTACATCTGAACTTAATTGAGTGGTTATCGGTTACTGAATCACCGGAGTTACCAGGCAGATTTAAACTTGGCAGATATTTTTTTTTTGAAAAGATAATTGATTTTTTCAACGAAAGCAGAACAGTCAAACAAACGAATAAATTCCAATAATCAAAAAAAAGTTTTCTTTGAGTTTTTTTTTCAGGTTGATAAAAACCATTTCAAAAAATTAAACACATAATGTAAACAAAAACTATCGATATAATCACTTAAAACTTTCCCCAGCCAAATTTTAGTTAGTAATAAAAAAGTAGCGTTTCATGTTTAACCCTTTGAACTCGGATAGTGTCTCTCACTCACCATTGAAGACAGTGCATCATTTTGATGTTTTATTTCTCAATTTTTATCGTTAAAAACGCCTGAAGAATCTTAAAAAGATGTAGATTAATTTTTCAAAGAAATTCGACCTAAAACAATGTTTTTTTAACAATAAGCAAATATTTGTTTTAAGGAATAATTATGCATCGAATTACTTTTCCTAGTGCGAAGGGTTAAAATTATATTGAAAATGAATCAGGTGTTTTGGCTTTATAAGCTATTCTGTACAGGACTAATGATACCATACGGCATCATCAGTCCAGTACCAACTGATGCACGTTTTGGATGTCCTATATCGATGAACGTGTGATAGTAGCAATCAGTTTCCACGTGTTCAACTTAGTTCATAATCCTGTAACATGCATAATGTGACATTTTTTAGTGTAGTCATAGTTTGTAGGTTGCGACAGAAATATGGAGAACGGTAAGATTATAAATATTTGCATATAACGATATATTTTGCATATTACTCACGTATACTCAGTTTCATGTGTACCCATGATAACTAGAAATGTGTAATTGCAATATGCGTGAAAGTGGTGACATCTGTAGTTTACTAAAATTACTTTGGTGATGTCACCATCGTGCCGGAAAGAGTTAAAATGAAATAAAACTGAATAAATTTGCAAATTATCAGTGAAAAGTACAAATAACTGTGCACTAAGGATTTCGAACTGTAGAAAAATGGTAAGAAAATATCTTAAAAAGAAAGATGCGAGAAAATACATCTTAAGATACAGAGATTAAGCATGAATGCATTTCAAAGAATTTCTGAGAATCTCTGTCAAGCTTTTCAGAACGCTTTTTCAAACATTGCTTTCGGTTTTTGTGTTTCCACGAATGCTTACGCTAACTTAATAGGAGTACTTCATCTCTTTTTGAAAGATGGAAGGAAGCCTTCTGTTGATTTTGCCTGTCTCCCTAAATTGAAAGAACCAAAGCTCTTGATAGTCTCTGAAACACTACTTTCTTGTAAGCTTCTCTTGTTTTCTTTATTTTTATTGAATTCTCCGAATTCCCCCAACGCCTTTGGGGAAAGAACTATTCAACTTCCGTTAAAAAGCAATAATTCAACTTAATGTATTCTGAAGGGTTGTCTAGTTACTGTAAATTACGAGGGAATACAAATTACTATTTAAACTAGATGCATAATTCAATAAAATAAGATTCATGCTGTATGGTGAGAATAGATAAATCGCATCTGTCAAAGCATTTTTTCGTTATATTTTATGTTTTATAGTTCGATTGAAGATTAAAAACATTGAAACTTCGTTTACGAAGAATTTCAGATTTCTTGGAATTAACAAAATTAATTGTTTTTATTGGTGGAAATATTTATTGAGAAGTATTTCAATAAACAAATTAAAAAATGAACAAAAAAAGACAAATGCAGAGAAATTAATTTGAAAAAAATCTTTAAAATTGCTTTTATGGTAAA
>JAPMOR010078264.1:59836-71580 GCA_026543865.1 Argiope aurantia
AAATAAATTTTAAAAGGCTATTAAAATATATTTAATAGAAATCCTATATTATTTTACTTAGCATATTTTTAAAATAAAAATTTCTAATAAATATCATTTATTAAAGATTTGTTCATCATTTTGAATAGTAAATTATTGAAGAGTTAATTAAATATTAATTGATTGTCAAAACCGAGATTAATAAAAAGTATAAATAAATTTCTTACTGTGTGGTTTCTTGTGAAAATATGATAATAATCGAAAGATACTATCAAAATATCAGCGAAATTAAAGTTATGATTTGAAATTACGTGTTAGCCTGATTGATTTCAATTAATATATGTAAATATTTGTTAAAAACAATTGAAATTATTCAGAATTTGTATTGTCATAAAACTATATAAGCTTACAGAAAACATGTAGAAAACTGAAATATTTCATGTCGAAAGTAAAAGGAATTTTCATGCAAGGGTAGCGTTATTGTGCGTATTCAACACAAGCCACCTTCAGCGACCAGCTGGTTCTGCGGGATTGATGGTAGCTAGGAATTTCAATTATGTATTTTATGTAGATTGGTATTTATGGCTTCGTCAACAAAATATTTCTAAGCCCCAAATTTTAATAGTCACGTAACTCATACTATTTTAGAATCTTTATTATTATTGAGCACCGCATTTCCTTTTTTAGTCATCTACCCTAAAGTTTAAGCTTAAATTTGAAACGAAAGTTATCAAATTACTATTTTTACTATTAATTACTTTTTTTTGCAGAAAATAAACAGGTCTTCAAAATTATCAACAGAGAAAATAAAATCGCTCTACACTTAAATATTATATATATAATTATTTTATTTTTATATTATATTTTTTAATCTATGCAGTTTCTCAAAGGTATACGACTTCTGTATGATGAGTCATATTTCTCTGAATCATCGCACTATTCAGTTATAATTTTTGCATTCAAAGGAATTTAAATGAACGTAAATAATCTTTTCTCAAAAAAGTACTTTTTTCAATCAATAAATATATTTATGAAAAAAAAATATATGCAATATGTTTCTTTATGACGAACTGAGGCTTTGCTTCAAAAGACAATTTTTTTCAAAATTTATCCACTGCGTTTTGTTTTTATAGATAATTCACCGAAACGCTTGAAATGTAAAATAGAAAAGAACTGTCAAAAGACCGTAGCAAAAATTTTAAAATCCCTTTGCTTAAGAAAATATATTTAGAAAATTCCTTATTATCTAGCATAAAACTAATCCTTCACAAGCTATGACAAAGCTGTCTCAAAAAAAAACTATGACCGACTCGAAGGTAATTTCTTTTAAAAGTACCTTTTTCTAACCATGAATTTTCAAGAAAGCTATCCATCAATGTTTTCTATAGAAGCAACTTAAGAATAAACTATTGTCTAATTCTAATTTTTTTATATCATTCGAACGAGACACAAAGAAATGACAGTAAATTTGAAGACCATTGAAAATAAACGTGGGCCGTTTCTGAGGAAAAAAATCTGGTACAAAGCATGTTTTCTTGCCTCCTCAGTTACGAAATGCTCACAACAAAAGTTTGATACATTTCAGAACAAAGAAAAAAGTTAACTTCATCGCAAGTCCTTTCTATTGTCTTTTTTTCTCCTCTAAACAGAGAAAGAAACTTACAATAAGACAGTTAACAAAAGAAAAGGGAATGTTGTCGGAAATTATTTGAGAGCGGAAGCAAGAAAACGACACCTAATAATTTTTTTTTTGTTTAGAGGAAAATCGTTTGTTAAAACGTGAGTTCGACCAAAAGATCGTGAAATTTGCTTGAACATTTTTCTCAGACATAAAAGCCTTTTTTTTAACCACTTGACTTTCACGGCAAGAACATTTAACACCTGAGTTCAAAGTAAAAAGTTTTACATAGAAAAATAATGAAAGGAAACAGTTATCAAAAAGATTTTAAAAGCAACTGCATAAAAAAGGCATGTTAAAACATAAAAAAAAGTTTAAGAGTACTGTAACCAATATGAACTGCACTCTTTTTTACTTTCTCGGAATTTTTATTGGTTAAAAGAAAAATGCACGTTTTAGTCACAAAGAGGAAAGAGTTTAGCATATTTTAGTTTTCCATTCAGGAGGCTGTTATGAAAATTCCGAATAGTTCAATATGAAGTGGAGAACAAATGTTTTATTCATTACAGTAAAGTTTTTTTCCTTCATTTGATACTTTTCGTGCGCAATTCTTAAAATATCAGGTTATGGAAAATTATACATAAAATAAACCTGTATTATTTCTATAAATATAGAATGAGATGTGTCTGTTAAACATGAACAGCTAAATGAAAAACATGCAATATAAACAATGCATGCCATTCTATTGTTTAATTGTGCACTTCAAACTACTATAAATTGTAGTTTTATGAAAGTAATTTACATTATTTGCAAATAACGGAAACTTCATGAAATATAGATTTTATTAGTTTCAGCAATTGCTCTAATTTATTGTTCATTTAAAAAATAGTGCCTCAATGCATTTTTTTTTTGTAGAATGAACAAGTTTGTAGGCTGACATTCTTTCAATAAATTGCAAGATATAAAATTTTTTATGCACAGAATGCAACGGTTGAAGCAATCAGACCAAAAGAGGACAAGACAGACGAATAAAGCCTAAAACATTATCATGTTACGATGTTTTGGATTAAAGAATACCCTCCCCCCCCCAGAAGACTTGAAAAAATTGTTTTATCCTATAACGTCAAAAATGAATCAATATTTTGAGGAGGGAAAAGATGCTAGCAGAAGCGCATACATATCATATAAACAATCATTGCTAACTGTAAATAAAATATTGAAAATAATCTACTAAAGAACGTCATAGTAACATTTGGTATAAAACACAAGTAAAATCAAATTTCTTTGTTTTTCAGAAAAATAGCTTCAAATAGCTTATTCAAATTCAGTTTTGAAATCTACATAGGGAAGAACAGCTGGTACAATATTGCAGTGTAATTAATACTTGTTATCGTACAAGCAATAGGTCAAAAGTGATGAATTTTGAATGTTTCCTTGTAAAATTCTAGTTTTTCCTAACGTGGCATCTTCTCCAATATGGACATTTTGTTTTATCTAAAACAATAAGATGTGTGTAGATTAATTTAATTGAAAATAGTTTCAAAAATATATTTGGAAAGTTTTATTCTTTTAACAATAAAAATTAAAACTTATTGCACAATTCTATAGTTAGAATTTATAACAATGTAACAATTTATATCAACGTTTAATGTGTTTTTAAGCAATAAAACTTTAATACATAAGATTAAAGTTTATTTATTGTAATGTCTGAAGGGAAACTAGTTTAGGCATCGAAATAAATTAAAGAAATGAGCATAAAATAGTAAAATAGCAAATTATTCACTAAAGAATGTCATAAAAGTTTTGGTTCAAAATAATCAATAAGAAAGAAAAGGAAATTTCTTTTTATTCCCCAGGAAAACAGCTACACGATAATTTTTTTTTTCGAATTGCTGATTCAAATTCATTGTTGAAATTTTCATTGGAAAGAGTAATTGGTTCAATTACCTTATAAACCGCGTATTTCATATAATAAACATAAAACACTTTTGATAATTCTTCATGCATCATTAAAAAATAGCTTTTCAAAGTCTTTACATACTGAACTGAAAGCCTGAATTACTTACAAAATTTTTAACAAACTTTTGGGAAAAATTGTTAAACATTTTGCTCACTTTTATTAAATTGTTACTGTTAGTCACGACTATGTTATATAAATTTTCTTAATCATCTGTCAGAGAATGCAAAATGCCGTCATTCAAGGAAATATGAATGTTAAAACAGCCTCTAGTTGCCTAATATTTTACTTGGTAGGTGATTCCGGCAATTTTTTATTACTTATATGAGCTTCCTTTAGTAAAAGTGTATAGATTAATCCAAGCCACTAGAGGAGATTTGGAATAAAAAGTTCATAGCCATCATCTGATTTTTTTGTCTTCGATGAGTTATTTTTTATGAAGATGCTTGAAGATACTATAAGTCTGAAGATAGTTGTGGCCGTTTAACGTAGAAATGCCTGGATATTTCAAAATATGGACAGAAATAAAAATTTTAACTTTATGGCCAAAAACAGTAGGAATTAATTCGAAGTGCATTATCAGCCAAAAGAACATTTAGAATTATATATAAATTCTCGCAAATGCAGTTGCCTGTTATCAACAGGAAAATAATTTTTATGATTGTTTAAAGATGTTTAAAATAATTAAAATTTGAATTTCAAACTATTCTTATCCAGAGAAAGTTTATCCAATCTCATAAATGATTGAATCAGAATCATTGGAAAACCACAAATTAAATTATCGATGCTTTATACTTGCAAAACAATTCACTAATAAGCCTTCAGTTTAAGTTTTCAAACTCACCATGATTATATAAATGTTGTTTTGTTATAATAAAATGATTCCCATTACAATATTTTGAAACTTGGTTATTTTTACAAATCAATACACAAATTTACCAATTTTATTAACTGAAGTCAGTTGTTTTGCGGTTTGCAGTTGGTTTGCTTTATTAACTTCCCATCATAGGGCGACAAAAGTGTGACTCGGAAAAGTCGAGTGTCTCGTTAAATTTGTCTAACGTTCAAAACTGTGAGTTCCATTGCAACATTATCCTTGTGTTGTTTCGAAATGGATCGTAAATATATATTCGAAACAACACAAAAAATATTTCGAGAAGTACTTTGAAAGTGAAAATTGTCCCCGAAATGATGAGCAAAACTTCTATATAAGCAGAAACAAGATGGCAAGTGATACTCGACATCGAATTAAACGTTCACCATGGCCATACGCAAAACAGATCTTCGTCGAACTCTGATTTTGAACCATCACTAGATCATTACAGCCAGCATTTGGTTAGCATTCGGAAGCCAAATTTTGCATGATCAGTTCGTACTCTATCCGAAATTCATGGATTAGCAATTGATTACTAATTGCATAATTGCGTTCAACTTGATATATTTTAAAGCAAAATTACTATTTGTTCATCTTAATTCAAATACTTATCTCAATTCTCTTATCCTTTCACCAATAAAAATTTTTTTGGCTTAGAGCGGCATAACAAATATTCAAGTTAGAATTCAATTTTCAACAGTCATCGGATGGCGAAGAAGGTATTTTTATAAATTTTTGATCAACTTCCATTAAATCTAATATTTTCACTACTGCAGAAACTTGAAAGTTCTTACATTTTACAGCTCATTTCTGTAAACACATTAAAAGACTTGTTGGAAACTTTTGAAAAAGAAAAATATTATGTAATTCTTTTCTAAAATTATATGGAACTCGTATCCATCACATGCATTCATTATGAAAAGATTAAGCACCTGCACATTCGCAAAATCAAAATATTGTTTTTGAAATGTTAACATAATATTGTCACGAGGATGTAAAGAACTACGCAGTTAGTTCAAACAGACAATTAGATTTGTTAGAACGAAGCAACTCTTAACAGCACGAGACTAAAAATTTAACTATAACTGATGGGAATCAGCTTTTATACACTCATAGGATGTTCGAGAACAATCAATTGAATATTATTGATTCAATAACCAATTAATCAAACAACAATTTGAATATTTAAGAAAATTTTGAACCTTCCAAATTTTTAGATACACAAATGATAATGTAAATAAAAGAATTCCAGTCTTTGGATAAAACATAGTGGCTGAGGTGACCAACTAATTTTAATTAAGATGCTCTGCCGACTGAGCCAAGGCGATAGCAAGTTATTCTGGTTTTTTTTGCAATATTCACTAATTAAAATTGACCCAGTATCAAATGTTGCTCAAACCCATAAGGAGCATGTTAAATCTAGAACTGCCAATGGAAATTATTTCACCCGTAGATTCAATATTTTAATTCAAAGAAAGCATATTTTTAATTAAAATTATTTGAAAGCAGATCAAATAGCGAAGTTTTTCAAACATCAAAATTAGTACCTGATTTAATGTTTCCCAGTCGAGTTTTTGCCTGTATTTCAAGTTTTTGTAAATAAATATGATCCATTGCACCTTTGAGTATATTATAAAAGTATTTAAAACTTTTAACTTCCAACGGCAAACATTTTATGCGGTCGTTTTTCTCGAACGTTTTCAAATATGATGAAAGGAAAATATAACGATATGAACACAACTACATTTTTTCTCAAAACACCTCCACAATTTTTATTAAAATATCTTTAAACATTCTTGGAAAGAATATTGCGTATGAAGAATAGTCGGAACCAGCTACTTTAAATGGCCTATTATCTAAAAAATAACTTCTGACATTGAATAGCGGTCTAAAGAGTGCTATAAAATTCAGCATTCACTTACTGAACTTACAAATAGGGCAAGATGTAGCTAGCTAAAAATATAGTAAAAGCAAAACTAAAAAAAGGATTAAAATATGCTACAGCCGTGACGTATTTTATGCTCTTACTTTTAGCATACATTTATGTCGGAAGCTGCTGAAATCGGTCGTCTAAATATGCATCTTGGGATACATTACGAAGTCATGCAGCTAAACGGCTTTTGAGGGAATATTCAATGCAAGCAGCCTCATAGAGCATAGATTTAAAACTTATGACAAAATAAAAGTGGAAGTATTTTGAAAGTGGCAAGGATTTTCACTTCGAGTTTTGATTAAAGTGGAAACTTGCTATGAAAGTGAGTGAAGTAAATATCTTTCATACGACGATATGACATGCCATTTTTTTTTCTAAGCACTCGACTATCAAGCTTTTTCTTCGCTTTCTGCCCTTTTTAAAGCAAAGTATTCATGGGGGTTCTTTATTTACATGCAATTTACAAAAGAGGAGAACAATTTAAAAATGCATTACGTTACTATGGCTTTTATTTCTTTCATACTAACACAACTATATTTTTCTCTTGGAAATTTATGTAAGAATAAGAAAATATTAAATAATAAAGGTAATATTAAGGGATACACTTTTGTCGATACTATTAATTCAATAAAAGGTAGTCATTTTATTCTTATTGTCTATTTTCTGATCTTACATTTATAAATTATAAATGTTGTGCACTCGAGATTAATTTTTCGACCAATTAAGTAATTTTTAAAAATACACTTTTATTGATTCACTAAAAGGTAGTTATGTTTTTTTTCTACTTTTCAGTCAAACTTATAAATCATTGTTATAAATGTTGTGCAATATTGGGATGAATCTATTTTCAAATTAAGTAGTTTTTAAAAATATACTTTTATTGATGCACTAAAAAGCAATCATATTAATTTATTATTATAAATGTTGTGGCGTTTCTAGATGCCTTTGTCTTCAAATTCGCTACCAAATAGCAATAATAAAATAAAATAAGAATTATTGAAATTAGCAGATAATTTTTGAAAATGTTGGAATACTATATTGCCTTCAAAATACATGTTAGTACAAATTTCCAGCTTTTCAAACAGAGAACATAGTAAATAAATGTGTAAAGATTAAGAGGAATCTTTTTATTAAAATAATTCAAAATATAGCACTTACAGATAAGCAAAACTTAGTAAAGCAACTTTCGCAATTTATACAAGAATATTTATTCTTCGCTTAAACTTGATTATTGACACCATCAATTCTAAGATTCTAAAAAGTCGTCTTGAAAGTAAAGATTTATGCTATTTACATAATCTTAAACTAAATGAAAACTCTTCTGAGATACCCGATAATCTATATTTCAAAGACTGGATTTTTGGTTTAGAACCCTGTCATTCTGAGTTACCCCTTGTAACATAACTCATATTTCTTAGTGTATAAGCTGATTAATTCACTGGCTGGCCTCCAATCCCATTATGAATCGTACTTTTATTTTCATTTTAATCAGAGTTTTCATTACTTGGAAAGATATCAATTTGAAATTATTAATTTTTTGAAATTATTGAGCTATTTCTAAAAACCTTTTAATTTAGGTAAGTTTTTCAAGTTTAAATAATTCCTGGGGCCAATTTTGCAAGAAAAAAATACCGCAACTTAAAAATATGCATTAAGGGGAAAATGTTAATTAGCAATTAAATACTGACATCTAATAAAATAAATCAATCTTTTTAATTTAACAGAAAGAAATTGCAGAATTTTGTTAACAAATTAGTAATCAGATATTCAGTTGCTTCTCCTTTCTACATTATCAATACAAGTTAAAAAAATACTGAAACAATTTATTCTGCCTTTAAAATTCAAATAGTAACTTAGTTGAAATTTCATGAGTTAAGCATCTAATTTTCAATGGATAATAAAGAATATCTTTATTATATGGCTCACAAGACAAGGTGCGTTTTGAAGTGCTTATTTTAACCCTTAACTGGGGAGGTGAAATTTTAGGACTTAACTGGGGAGGTGCGGTCTACGAGACCGCATTTCATTTAGACACAAATAAAACTTTCTAATGAATGTATTAGTATGAAAAACTGCCAATATATTTTGAAGATATTATTTTTGATAAATAGATATGTTTTAGAAATTCTTCAAAATATATTGTCATTGAAAAAAGTAAATGCGTTGGAACATACATTGTCTACTCAAATTACATGTTACAATAAATAATATTCTTGAAAAAACATATTACTTTTTACTTTTTATTTCATATTTATTTTGACAGTATATGAAGGTATATAGAAGACAATATAATAAAAATTCAACAATTATATCAAAAATAAAAAAAAATGACACTGGGTAAAATAGGTCCTTTTTTTATCGACTTGTGTGACTTTCATAGCACGGTTTTCTAGGGCATTTTAAACATATAGGTTAAGAACTAGTATAAAAATCAACCTATAAATTCTGTATATATATCTCTTGATATATTAATATATTTTATAAATTTTTCAAAATACATTATCACTAGAAAAATTGATTATGTTTCAACATACATATCAAAATCAGTTCAATGCAAACTTGCAACGAAAAAATTTTCTGTACTATGATACTTATCACTTAATGCTTCATTTAAAAGTGCCTGGAACACTGCTTCATAATAGGATCAGTAAACTGGATGCTATTTCGGGCCCCAAGTTTTAGTGCCATCTGCTAAGCCTTGTTTATCACTGAGACACTATCAGGGAGATGCGGTCTTAGAGACCGCTCTCGAAGAAATAACTGAATTATTTTACAAAGCATCTGCTGAAATCGGTTGAAAAAGTGCACGTGTATTGAAGGTCACAAAACTGGAAGCTACAGGGTCGATCCATTCAATAGAGCTAAAAATAGAATAGGGGTGATAGAAAATCCATCGCTAGCGGTCTCACAGACCGCACGTCCCCAATTAAGGTTTAAATACAAAATAACTATTTAAATAAAAAAAATAATATACGAAGTTTATAAAACGGACTAAAACGCATAAAATAATTTATCCTAGCTTCATATACATTTTGGCCCCATTTTAAAAATTCACAATCACAGAATTTCAGCACAATCTGAATGGTGGTATGAGAACGTATTGTATACGTTTTAGTTGTTAAGTTTTTTTAAATTCAACTAATTAATTTCTGCGGTTCTGGCTTATGCGAGTGAAATTTTTCAATCGATTTTAAATTAACTTTTGAAGAACTTGCAACTTGTTATGATTCCATCTGTCGATAATGGAAATTTCACATAGATTGAAAAATATGTACGGAACAAAGTAACAGACAGGCAAGCGAGTTAATATGCATTACCATCAAGTTCTGAACTTTAAAGTTTTAACTTTATCTCATTGGGAAGTAAGCTGAAAATCGATTGCAAAATTTTTGCCGAACAGACAGAGAAGAAAGCGAGTTAATAAAAACATATTAATAAAATGACAGAATGTTCTTAGTATAAAAGAATATAAAAAAATAATTAAGGAATTGTTGTAATATTGCATGGGAAACGAGACAAAAGTACTTAGTCTGAAGAAGTTCTATTTAGGAAGCTCCTGAAAAAAAATTCTTGGTGTTTTTTTTCTAAGCACCAAAAGAAGAGTCTGAAAATGTTATAATGAATCTTATCTAATGAAATGAAAAGTAAAATTTGGCATAATTAATAATATAATTAAAGTCAGCATTTTATAACTCTAATCTTCTCAGAAACGCATCTCTCAAAGCAGCCTATAAAAATTTTTGTGTCTGAATTTCAAAGTGTAATCGGAAGAATCCGATGATTTCTGATTTAACATCACATTCTGAAAACTGTCATTTCGTATAAATTTCTGAATGCTTAATAATTTTGTTTTTAATTTCATGGCCTATTTTACGTAGATCTTTGTCAAGACATATACAAGTATGCATACTGAACCAAAAATATTTATGATATAATAGTGATCAATGAAAACGCGCTCCTTATGTTTATATTCTCTACAGGGTGATTCCAAACTCATGATAAATATTTCGAGGGGAGGTGGAGAAAAAGAATAATATTTACTTAGGAAATCTGGGTCGCAACTCATTTCTTTAGTCATAAATGCCGGGTGTCATAATGCAAAAATAAGATGTTTTGTTTCTAACTTCTACACTAAAGAAAATTTTTTAATGGAATTTTCAATAGCTGTACATTTATTTAAAATAATCATTATTGTACAGAAATGTATGGGCGCAATTCATAGAAGTTTTAATGTTTACAGGAATAGCGATTCATGCTTGACAAAGTTGGAGGAGCAACTAGCGTACAGCTGCGAAAATGCCATATATTTAAAACGCACTTGCAGCAGCTACTGATATTCGAGCAACGAGATACTCATCTAACTCAAATGCAAAATATTAAAAAAAATGAAACTTTTCAGATGTTTCTAGAAAAAGTAATCGATGCTTAGTAAATCGGGAGATCTGGGTGGCCAAGGGACTGTCCCACCTCATAAGTGTTGGAAATTTCATTAAAATATCTTTACTGGTGTAGAAGTTAGAAGCAAACATCTTGTTCCATTAGAAATGAGACACCTTGTATTTAGGACTAAAAAATGGATTGCGACCTGGTTTTCTTTGTGAATATTATTTGTACCCTAGTTATCTATCTCTCCTGCAAGTTTGTATCATGAATTTATAAAATATTAAATCAGGCTAATAATGTTGCAGATAATAAGAATTTTCATCGATTTACAATAGGAACTGATGATGGAATCATCATTTTTGCTTTTGTGTCTTCCTTAAATAATAACAACCGTCTAGTATACAGAATTTGATAAAATGCAGCACCTAATATATTTGGTCTCCGTTTGACACGGCATAATCAATACTTTCCAACTTGATTGGCTTGTATTGAGCAGTCAATTCCTGGCACAGCTTCTATACAATGAATGGCTTTGGAAATTAATTTAGTAATGAAAATTTCATTTTCAATTCATTTACATTTCTAACAGAATATTCTCCTATTATAATCTGAATCTTCGTTAGAAATTTTTTATGCTTTGCCCCTAAGGGTGTTGATGGCTTGCATGCAAATTTTGAGGACGAAAGATTGCTGAATTTTAAAAACGGGTAATATTTCATAAAAGAGATTTCTTTCGTTGCCTAATTTCGTTTCTTCCAAGAAGTACGGTAGGAAAATTTTCAGAAATAGAAGACACCAGTGCAGGTATCATTTTCATGAATTACTGGAAACGTATAAGATTAAAATTTCGTTACGTCTCCGAAACCTTTCACGTGGCTATAAACAGGGAGATTTATTTTGAATACATAAGCAAAGTTCTGGCTATAATGTAGCATTAGCAGTAGCGGAAATAGTTCTTTCGTTGCTTAATTTCTTCCAAGAAGTACGGTAGGAAAATTTT
>JAPMOR010078264.1:88650-119147 GCA_026543865.1 Argiope aurantia
GTTGTATCTCTGAAGCGTCATTATCGAATGTCCAACAGTCTTCATTGCTCTAATGTTATAAGGATTCATTTCCTTTCATGCCTTTTCTCAATAGCAGTAATGTCCCTTTGGAATTTCTCATGGTGCAAATCATTGACGGCTCCACTATTCTCTGAAAAGCAGTCATTGCGGGATGGAGAAAAGGAATCTTCAGAGACATTTGAATCATTAGATTCCGGTAACACATAAGCATCCCATCCAACAATTCTTTGTAATTGCGATCACATTAGTTTCCTGAAATTCCTGAGAAAAGGTTCTTAAAACTATTCCAAACTAGCATTCGAGACTCATTGCTCTTGAAAAGCATCGTAGTCTGAGGGCCTATAAAGATATTCAATTCCAGCTTTTATAAGACTTAATCGAAAACATTTTAATATGAAATGCAAGAAATTTTCATTTTCTTGCTGCATTTTCTGTACAAAGCCTTATATTAGTTTTAGTTTGATGCGTAGGAAGTAAATTTATCACAGAATTAATGAAAGGTTTATTCTCTAAATTTTTTTTTGTGCGTCGTTCCAATGCTTTTATTTCAGGCAAGTCATTTGTAATGTAATACTCATTGATTCTACACTAATTTTTCACTTTTTAAATTGATTTCCTGTAAAGTAAAAGTACTTGTTGTATATCTCCTGCAATATCAACGGCTAAACACCTTTTCATATTTCCCCAAATTTGCAAATCAAAATTTCTGTATTTAATAGCCTTAATTTAAGATTATGCGTTAAATAATTTAAACTTACACACATTTCATGAGAGTGGTAACCAAAACATCTCATAAAACCTCGAAGTACATTATATAAAAAAGAACAGATTATTGATCTATAAACAATAAAAAATGAAGACGAAAATCAAATTAAAATATCCGTGTGCAGTAATGAATCTAATAACATCATCAGGTCTAGCTATAAAAAAAGAAATTGAGAGGATACCTATATCATATCCAAGCTTCCCATACTGTTATCAACCTCACATTAGTAACTGTTTCACTTATTGTTAATTAAAATTTTTAAAAATCTTGAATTTTACAAATCTAAATAAAAAAATACTTTTTAATGCTTGTTAAATAACGATTAGAATCTATAATTTCAGCTACATTCACGACGATTGGCTACTTTTGTTGAATTTACGATTTTGTCGGTGAACATTGAATTTGCAATAGGTTTTCTTTTTATCATTGTTTATTGTCAAATCTGTAAAAAATTATCTTAATTATGTTTTCAAATATTATGAAATATTTTTTTTAAATCGAAACTTTGATAGATTTATTCAATGTATTTTTAATGCATTATAAACTTCCAGAAAATGCATATTTCCTGCATGAAATTAAATGCAGACATGATGTACTTCATTCAGAAATTATAAAATGAATTATACACTTCATACTAAGTATACAGAAATATAAAGTATATATATATATTATGCAATTATTAAAGCGTGAGCATTCATTGTGAAAGATTACTAAATCATAACAGAACAATACAGTTTTCCCAATGAGTTAAAATATACCCGAAGTGTGGTATCATTTTACGATGATTAAATATATATTGTTTTAACTTCCAACTTTAGAAATATGCAAAGGCTAATGTAAAGAAAAAAAAACTTTTTGTTTATGAGGATCATTTGAAGACGAGAAGTCAGCTCTTCGTTCTTCAATATTCCTCAACACCTAAACGTGAGAACGTGTCGCACACACAACAGTTTTAATTTGCACGTTGCATGCATACACGGCGGAGTCATAATCAAGTAATTTCTTGCATCGTCTATAATTCATATGGATATAAAAATCTTAATTTGGAAAATTTCTTAGAAGAAGCCAGAAAAAAAGGTGTTAGAAATAAGAATATATCATTTCAAATATAGTAAAGACGAAATTTTCTCTCAATCAACTACAAATGGAGAAATTGAAATCACCCCCAAATCATTGTGATTTTGAAATCAGATATGAAAAATTGAAAGAATGTTTTTACATAGCAATAAATATACAGTAAAATAATTAATATTGGGGTCAATCTTTTTCACCATAGATGACAGATATAATTTATACTTAAAATTCGGCATTGATTTAGACAAAAGATTTTAATAAACAGATCATCAATAAATCTTTACAAAAAGATATTTAAATATGAATTGAAAAAGAAACCTTTCTACTGTTTTCTACACAATGAATGATGTTGACGAAGTACCATAATCCTGAAAATTAAATATGTATGAAGTGCAGTATATACAGCTAAGCAGTTATTTTTAATATAATTTTAAAATATGTAGAAATCATACAAATGTTGTGAAGAGTAATTTGATTCTTTTATGATATGAGTTTTATAAATTAAGAAAACTAATGAACAGGAAAATTAACTTTCACCATATCACATTCCTGCCTCCATTTTTCTCACAAATGATTGATAAATAAAATAAAATCATTTAATTTATCGGATTCTTTCACTTTGTGACAGCCCTATATATTCTTTTTGGGAATTAATCATAGAAAACTGCATTATTAAGGTATTAATCATCAAATAACTCATATGCAAGCTATTACTGCGAAGCATGTACAAAATAATCGATGCCACTGTCATTAATTATGATGCAACATCCAGTGTAAATAGCTGACTTTGAGATCAAACTGACAGATTATCTTCAAAATGAACATTATCCTCCGAAATGATGGCGCAATATATCTGAAAGCCCGATAATTGTCTTTTCCACTCATCTCGGATACGACAGAATTTCACGAAAGAAGGCGATTGAATGCTTTCCTTTGTATTCAAAGTTTTCACTTTTGAGAATAAATTAGAATTTTCTGGTGGAGGAGGTATTTGCCTTATTCATATAATCGCAGTAATTACTTTGAAATTAATTGTGGGTATTGCTGCTCATAACTGAAAGCTATTAGTGAAAATTGCTTTTATCTGAATATTGCTTTTGATGACTGTACATGATTTTTTATCACATTAGGCAGGAACATTTCAGTTTAGTGATAAACTTCCATCTGAAAATACATTTTTTTATTCGTATTCATTAAATTCGGCGACTTAAGCGGATAATTAAAGTTTTGAATTCTTAATGACTGCTTACGTAATTATTAACTTAATGATTTATAAAATATTAAGATGGAATATTATTTTCCAGCTAAAAGCAAGGAGATTTTTAATAAAAAAGTTTTTGAACTTTTTCAAAACATAAAAAAAGGGATTATTTATTTTGATTGTTCTCATTAAAGATCACGAGAAATCAAACAAAGAATTACTCCAAATAAGATAAAAAAATACATTAAATTATTTCAAAAATTAAATTATTTCTTAAATTTTATCAAAATGAAAACAAAAATAGTATATGCTCGAAGCAATTTTAAAAAGAAATCCGATTCAAATGATGATTTAAATTGCAAATTACGCTATTGAAAAATTTTAGATAGTTATCTAATAAAATATAAGGAAAAATAATTCCGACTTTATTTTAAACCTTTAAGCGCAAATGACAACTTTTTTATTTTAATTAATTTATGAAATATTGCCTTTTAAAATTGCTACAGACTTTTGGATCATTCTACAATTTTATAAAATATCCACAACTGAAATAGGCACATTTTCAAAACTTTATAACTGAAAAAGCAAAACATCAAAGCATGTTTTAATTATTTAAGAATTTATATATAAATAAGAACTGTTTAATTTAAAACTAAATTGGCTTTTGAAGTAGGAATTTCGTTAAATGTATCCTGAAAGAAACATTTTTATTAAAATTGTTCAATAAATACACAAAAGACGTTTAAGGGAATGGCGAAATTTGAAATTAGCAATGCAAATATAATAGCATCATGACTTATTAAACTTAACGTATTGTTAAGGGATTTAGAAGAGTAAATATATTTTAAACTACGTTTTAGCATAATAATGGTTTCTTTGTATTTAAAAGTGTTTGAAATGTTATGCGTCATAAAATTTTAGTAAATTAAATATATATATATATATATATATATTAAAGAGTATTTTTATATATAGTTACGGGTCCCACTACTGCTAAGTCCGTAAAGTCGCTGGGTTTACTTGTAGTGTGTTTATGGTGTGAAAACAATCAGTAGGCCTCAGTAGAAAACACGACAACATTTATTACACACAAAGAGACGAATACACAGAGACGACAAATATACACAACTGAGACGAACACAGGACAGCACACTACAGCAAACAGTAGCCCACAAATAGTAATCGACCACAGCACATAAAGCGGCCAGACAGAATTCAGCAGGAGAGGGAATCCTCGAAGCTTCGCTCTACGGTCTCTCCAAACGGTTCAAATTCTCAACTGTTTCGTCATTTTAGCTGTGTCCAACTGCCGACTCACTACCACACGACTTGCCTACTCCACACTAACTTGCTGCTGCTTCCACAATAGACAACAGGACTCGATACATAGCTCAGTTCAGCAATAGCTTGGACTCCATACAACGCTGGACTATTCCGCCGTTGCTTCATTAACCTTTTGACGACTCGTTACTACGATTCATTGCAGCTAGAGACTGCCGGCCTTTTATAATTTCCGGGAGGCTGGCTGAGAATCATCTGAGTCAATGAGGCGTATCTAAGTTCCTATAAGATGGATCGTTAAAATTCTCGAAGTTTCCAGAATTATATATATTGTGGCCAAAGTCACCAAATGGTAGCCAAGATTGTCGCCGAGCTTTGGGATTACTGGCTCGGCACCTGAGCAGCATCCAATACAGATGATTGTAAATCGGTCTTTCCGTTGATAGATCTAACATTGCTGGGAAGAAGCATTACAAGTATGTAACAATATTTCAAAAATTCTGGATGCACGTTTTGACTTTTTTTTATAGTTAAATATCCATTTTTATTCATCAAATTGTAAAATTTTACTAAAAATTCAGAGTGCATGCATAAATTTATATCCAGAAAAGTAAATTTAAATGGAATTACAAAATGATGCTAAGTTATTTTTGTTCATAAAATAATATTATTTAAGAGTAATTTTAAAGAAGTGGAAAAAAATTGAAGATTTTAGTGCCTGAAACAGTCAGAATTAAAATGTATGTATATCTAATTTATAAATATATAAAAAAATTATTAACTTTAAGTCAGTAATTGACAAAATAGCTTATCTAATCAATCATCCCCAAATTGTAAATTATATTGCCAAAAAATTATGGTTTCATACAAAAAAAAAATGAAGAAGAAAAATATATTTTAAAATTGGGAAAGGTTGATTCTAAAAAGAATTCTGATTCACCTTATTGATACCCAAAACATACTTGCGATATCAGATTAATCGTATATAAATTATTTAGTTGCTTATCTAATTTTGATAAAAGTTAATTAAAAAATGATAATATCGATATACATATTTAACAAGTCATTTAAATTATTCAATTTTAAATTTATGAATTATTACATTTTAGAATTATTTAATAAATACACTTAAGACGCCTTTTAAAGTCGATATAATGTGGTTTCTGTTGATAGCAGAACCAAGAAACATATTTTTTTCTGAATATTTTAAGAGTAATAAATTACTCCAGACAGATTGCTCCAAAATCCAACCCTTTAATACGTAAAAATATACACAAAATCTGTAATCTAATAAATTTAAAAAATCATTGATTTACAGTAAAAAGGAAATATTGCTTTTTGAAGAAATCACAACAGGTGTCACCGTATTGTTTAACCAATTCTGCCATAAAACGTATGAAACGGAAAAATAAAATATCCATTGATCAACAAAATAGCACGGTGTCACCTCTAAACAGGCATCATTCTTTCAAACCTGTGACAGCTTATTTTCCATGGACTTCCTCTTCTGTATTTTCGGATATTCGTCTTTTTTCCCCAAAGAATTGTGACAATTTCATCGCTTGCTAAACTTGTTGTTTTATCTTCTCTAGTTGACATCACAAATTATTGTTAAATCAATCTTGTTAATATGGACTGGTGGTAAGATTTTGATTAAAAATTAAAAATTTGTGATTTCAAGATTATAGTTACACAATTGACGTACTTATGCGATTAGGAAAATAAAGTTCATCTGAAAATTTTTCTGATTTGCTCATTAGTAAGAACTGTTCAATAGATGTCGGCCACAACAAATCCTATCAATACTGCTACTTTCAGTGGTGGTGGGATGGCCAGCTGTAAGTAAGAAGAAGTAAGAACTGTACCAAGCATCCTAAAATATATCCACGAAATACAAACCAAATCAATTTTTCTGATTTGCTCATTAGTAAAAACTGTACTAAACGTCCTAAAATGTATCTCCGAAGTACAAATCAAGTGAACTTTTCTGATTTGTTCATTAGTAAGAACTGTACCAAGCATCGCAAAATATATCTCAGAAGTGAAGGCTCTCAGGCTATCTCAGAAGTGAATATATCTCAGAAGAACAAGTGAAGGCTTAGATGATCTGGTGTTAGGATATCAGATTTGGGTGCGAAGATGTGCAGGATTAAGACCTGAAGTTTTTCACCCTTATAATTAACTGATGTGGTCTTGGTAATCAGAAAGCCTGACTCTTTGTTTCAGAGGTACATAGAATGACTTGGATATTTGTAAAGTACAGCTGACTCAGTGTTGATCTCTTCATTCTCTGGTCAAAATCGGAGGATCTGTCTTAAGGTAGCTATCATGCGTTTTAAAATGGGATGTTCATGTAATTTCAAGATCTTAGTCACACAATCGATGTGCTTACATGATTAGGAAAACTTGCCAATAAGAGATTTCACCATTTTTTCTGATTTGGTCATTAGTAAGAATTGAACCCCGTATCATAAAATAATATATCCCCTAAGTACAACCAAGTGAAGGCCTAAATGTCCTGGTGGTGGTTTTGAGTACGACCCTTTCCAAGATCAAGATCTGGTCCTCATCCCTCCCCGCTTCATTCTGGTGCGCTGAAATCTTGACTTTGTATTTAAAGTATACAAGGAAAGGCTTTGAAATTTGTGACGTGCAATGATGACTAAGTTGTCAATCTCTTTATTCTATGGCTTAAAATCGGATATGTTTTATGATAACTTTAGAATGGGATGTTAATGTAATAAAGCAACACACTAGCCACTCTTATAACTAAACTTTCTTTCACACTAAAGGTGATATAATCTGAGAGGAAATATCTACAAGAAGAATAATTCTTGTGATAAATTTGTTCCGGAATGACAATACATTTTTAATGCCACCGTGGTGCAGCTTCTGAATCAGCCCATGCAAAAATAAATAATTATTTTGGTGTCGCTCATAAGAAAAACTACCTGAAATATCTTTAATTATGACACCTTGAATCATTTATCATTTTCCCGGTTTTATTTTATTTTTAATTTTCTGAACGCTAATTACACACATCTTGCCTGTCGCTAAATCTCCTTTTCAATAAAGCTGATAAAACTCTCGCCTCATTGGTAATTAAAAATTCATCCAATATTTGAACGAAAATAGAACCGCTATTTTACTGAGAACAGTTTTGCTTCCCTAAATACTTGACGCGCTATTTGCAAATTGGATTCGCTTCTTCTCTCGAATGATTAATCTTAAATAGATTCCGGGGAAGAATAATCAAACAAGATATGAAATCGCTATCAACTCGGTTACTGTCATCGCCTGACCCGAAGCGGGGAGGGCGAAAAAGTCTTTTTTCTTTAACCTCAAAGAGCGTAATCAATCCCATTTCTTCTTTGCCAGCCCCCGAGGTATAAGCAGGCAGCGAGCGCACCCTCTTCAAAATCCATGCTTCCGTTTCGACCGCACTTACTGGAAGTCGCAATGTTTGAGAAAGTAATTAGAAGGAATGATTAATACCATCTATCATTCATTTAATTACTACGATGACACCTTCTAGGGCTCAAATGATCGCTATTCCATGACTCGGCAACCAGATCTCTTAGAAGAGGAATAAGATTTCGCCTTCGGCATTGTCGAATGGATGTTTGCATCAGTGAATAATTGGGGTCAAACACGATTTAATGCCTTGAGTGAAGGACAGAAATGGGATTTTCTGGAAATTTCATTTTTGTTTTATTGCGCTTTTCCCATCTTTAGTAGGAGTAAGAAGTTTCTAGAATTTTTCCGATTATGATTAATTTCTATTTGCGACCCCGGGGGTTAGCTAGGCTCTGTGTACTTAAGGGTGGAGTGGATGGACACAAATTAGCCTGAAGTGAAGTAACTCGATAATGGCGTTTGTTTTAAAAAGCTTCAAGTGAAATGTATTTTCCGACCGAGTAGTGTTTGATAAGTATAGTTTTTTGCAAAAGAATGAAAAGTACTAAGTAAACTGTTTTTCATTGATAAAGAAATTTTTAAAGATGACTTTTTTCCTCTTTAAATCAATTATTTCTTTGGTACAAATATTTTCAAGCATTTCTTTGAAATCTTGACATAAAAGAAACAAGTAAATGGTTTGTAGTAGATTTTTTTAAAAAATTGTTTCCTGATAAATATTTATTTTCTAAAAGATACAGAATTAATTGAAAAAAATAATGGAGGAAATTTAAATATGAATAATAATTACATTGTGAGTTTGTAATTTGAATTTTTTTCGTGCTTTTAATCTTTTTTTCAGTATTCTTCATTAACCATTGAAATATTATTTTTATATCAAGGTTTACCATTTTAAAGGAAAAAAAAAAGATTCATCTGGTTTTGTGAGCTGAAAAATCTATTTTTTTTTCTTTTATCTTTCTCTAATTTTAGGGGGCGGATCTAGTACGTGTATGCGATATTTCATTTTTCTATTCTTCTAGATATCTTGTTTAGCTATATAACTTATTTCTCCATATATTTCCAGAAATTCTGATGAAAATAACAATATTTCACATTGAAGTTTTAAAAATACATTGAAGCATGCCTCAAAAACAAACTCACTAATTCTTCATTGTTTCGTCTTTCTTTTTTCTAATGGAGAGAGACTGAGTCTTGGTATCATTTGCTAAGAAATTGATTTCGGTCTATCAAGTTTAAATAATTAATGTGATTAATGTGATTATTTAATTATGTGATTAATGTGATTAAAATTAATGTGATTAACGTAGATAAATTAGACCGAGTAGCAGCTTTTCATTCAAAGTCTTTATAGCTAATGTATCGTTTCGTCACAATGTTGTGAAGGATATTGAAATTTCTTTTGGTCATATTTTGTATAAAATACTTATACTAATTGTCATGAAGGATTTATTAAAAGACGAATTTCAGTATTGTAGCTATTAAAGGTTTTCTAATGAGCATGCTTTGAAATATTGAAACCAAATAATCTCACATTGTGTTAATTGAAAATTTTCATTTCAACAAGTTTTGAGCAAGCATGAATTAGCCCACATCCTCTCCAAGAATATGTGTAATTTCATTGGCCTACAAGAATTCATTTGAATAACTCACCAAGATACATGTATATTTTATAATTTAAATTAGCAGACAAAGTTATCTTTTCCCATGTAAAAAAATTCATCGACTTTACGTTTAGAATACATTCATAAATATTGGTTAGACTAAAACATTTGCCTCCATATATGTGCAATATTTTATAAAACAAATATGTCTATCTCATTCTTATAAAATTCCTGCAAATTTTAAAAAAGTGAGAATTTATAAGCTGCGATATATTTTTTTTCATCAGATTAGTTACAAACAATACGAACAAACTTTTCTGCATTGTAAATTATAAACAATGGAACATTCATTCAAAGAAAATGAGCCAATTTAATTATTCAAAATTATGTATTGAAAGAAAATGTGTTATCGTTCATTTGGAGAAAAGCAGATAGGACACGAGAAACCGAGATTTTGAAGAGGATTTTGAATTTTATTACCCTTTAGATAAAGGAATATTGGTTACCCTGCAAGAATATTTTCTTTTTCTTTAATGAAAATTGTTATAACTAATATTGTGCTGTTATACTTTGAAAAATGCATGAAACACGCAAAAAGGGAAAATATTTTTGTGTGACAATGAAAAACACATTGAATTTGAATTTTTAGAGGCAAAAAGGCAACTTTTTTATTGTGACAAAGAAAAATGCACGGAATGTGAAATTTTATAATGAAAAATGAAATTTTCTTTTTGTGACAATCCTCTTTTAAATCAACGATATAAGTATATTTGTGCAATGCAGTAGTCTTTATGAGAGCTTTATACTTTTCTGCAATGGTTTGATAGTTTGATTAAAGAACAGAAATCAGGAGAAATATATATTATTTTTATGATTCGTATGCATTACCTATAATAATAATGACTGACTAATTCTAGTAGCATATGAATATAATATTTCAAAGTAGAAAACCGTTGCAAGGGGTTTCATATTATTATCATTGCTTATATGTTTGTAAATTCTATACATAATCATTTTTTTTCGTCTGTAAATATTCTGGTATTTAATAAAATTCCCGCAACATGCCCATCAAACAATTCAGTGACCATAATGGTCACGGATATGGGGGTATGAGATAGCTTTCTGTTATGTTACTATTAAAGTGCATTTTCCCAACGCTGGATCCCAGAGATTGCTCATCTGAATTGGAAAGGAATTTTGTTATAAGTTATCATGTAAATTTAATGGAAACAAAATCATTATTTTTTTTTCAAATTTACATACTAAACTTGAGAATTTCAGTTAAATTTGAAACTGAACCATAATTGTTTTTTTTTCTTTTTGAAAAATTTATCGACCTTTTGTTACAGTGAAAAAATAGCTGATGATAATAAAGAAGCATGTAATGTAATTGTCTTTCCGTTTTCTTAAATCATTTCCTGCTGGCGAAAGCAATTAATATTTTTACTGGTCAGTAACGAAATGAAGCGTAGTCAATATTACCAATTATAAAGCGGTAGCATTTTGGGTAGCTAACTTATTAAGTTTGTAGTTAACCTATTTTTAGTGAACAGCCCACACACTTCCTAAACTCGATTTAGAAGTAATTTCACTTTTGCTTTCCTTAATGAATATTTTGCTCCTTCTTTCAGCGAAAAAAAAATATGACGGAATTTCAGCAAGCAAGCTGATAGAATCTGGAAATTATTTATAGCAAAATTATTTATTTTAATATAATTTGCAAATGCATTAGGGTAAATGCAGAAAAAAAAACCCTTCTCTTTTGATGATTAGTTCTTTACGCTATTGAATATAATTAATAACTTCATAGAATTTCATTTACTTTAATTTGCTTTCTCGTGCGCAAAGAAAAAAAATATTTCCTTCCTATTATAAACACATCTCTAAGTCTCAAATATCATAGAATCTGAAAAAAAATTCTGAAAATTCCATCTGTCGATCGAAGAACAGATATGTAGATATAGGTAGAACATATACGTAGATGAAATTTGATATGTGATTTTTACCTAAGCCTTAGTTCTTCAAAACATTTTCGAAGCAACCATCCAATGGAATGTCTGTGTGTCCATCATTATGTCTGCGAATACAATAATTTTAAAATGTAATGATCTAGATGGATAAGATTTGCTAATCACTCTAATCGTAGAATTGCATCAAATTTTGAAACACAGCCGAGAACGGTAGAATTATTTGTCGATCTCTTTAATGTTGAGTGCACGAATAGAATTACTAAAAATGCCTTAATATAAAAAAGTGAAATGTGACTTGATTGCATCGAGATCATGACTGTAGCCTTTTCTAAGTTTTCAATGAATCAATTAACAAAATTAGTCTTTTGTTTAGTACGAGTGGTGCACTTTTCAGAGAATTTGATAAAAAAAAAATTATTTGAACATTTCTATAAAGCTCATATAGTCTATACTTATAATAAAGCTCAATGTATGTGTGTGTGTGTGTGTATGTGTTGGCGCTCTACAGGCCAGATCATTCAACCTACAGCTACCAAATTTGGCACGTGTACACCTTGGAGGCCGGGAATGTGCACCTGGGGGTTATTTTTTCGAATTTTTAATTATAATTTTATTTATTTAAAAATTAAGCGAAATTTTGACGTGTTTCTGCTATAACTTCCGAAAATATTACCGCACAAAAAAGATTTTTACATGAAATTAAAGATCAAAAATTTATCTTTTAAATGATACTAATGTTTTAATCATAAAATTAAATTTCTATTTTTATTGAATTTTTAAATAAATATTTTAACTATGTTTTTCAATAATTTTTTTCGTAAAAAATAAAAATAAAGATTAAGCACGTTTCGCATTCATGGGAAAAAATCAGCTTTTTCAAAGTGTTGCCATCAAATTGATTAAAGCTCCAATTAAAAATAAATTAAATCTTTTTGAAAATGAAATCTGCAAAATATAATTTCCGGCACGAGTCTGTAGGAAATGAAACAAATATGAAATAGTATTTTTTCTAAAAAATAAATTCAAGAAAAATTATTTATGAAAATTAGAAAATTATTAGAAAAATTATTATTCTTTTACACTCTCTATACAGGGTGTTTATTTACTCCCGGGCACATTTTAATTTTTAATGACTCATAAAATTATGAAGATATAAACAAACTTATGGCATTTATTGATGGAATAACTCATATATTTTCCTTTTCAGGTTTGAATATTTTTACTTTTGTAAATATCGTCTGCGCGTGTTTTTAATTTTAGATAATTTCATTTTCAGTCTAAATATCTGTACTTTTCTAAATATCGTATGCTTATTCATTGCATTTTTCTCTCTTTTGTTTTTGGCAACTATTGAAATGTTATTTTTACTTTTGATGTGTTTGTTCTATGTAGTATTTTTGTATGTGATGTTTTATTCGAGCGGATATTAAGGAGAATGCATACACCGCAAGAGAAAGCACAGATTTTATGGTGGTCATAGAGTTAATTGCCAATCAACTAAATCACTGACTTTTAAGAGTAAATTTCCAATCACTTAAACTGACTGATTTATGAAAATTTGAATATCACTATTCAATAAAAAAAGGATAATTTTAGATTTTCCATCGATCGCTTCAAAGAAAATACGCCAATCAGTGCGCAGGTTTCTCAAGATTAATTGGCATAGGATTATGAAAATGTTGAGTTTTTTTAAATTTTTCACATTTAAAACTTCATAAATAAGTCTTAGTTGATCGTGGAAAATAGAATTATTCATTCATTTATTTAAAATTTGGTGTGTCCAGAATATTTCTCAGAATATGATACCTTACTGTATTAAATTTAGACTTCATAATTTTTGAAATATATTTATAGGCAGGAACAAAATATTATTATAGATTTCATTTCAATCCTTTTGAAAGCAAAACTAAAAACTGAATTTTATGCTGAATCTCAGAAATTTTTGTTGAATTATTCTTTGAGATATGACATAAATGATGAAAAATATTTTGTAGTTAACATAAGACTTAAATACCGAGCGATTCTGTTTGCTATACTCACATTCAATAATAATAATAATTAATTAATAACATTAAATATGATAAATAAAATAAAACGCTTGGTTTTATAGAAAAATATCTTAATATTAATTGCAATTTCATCATTTACAATTTAAATTAAAGTTGAAGTTTTGCCGGAAATGACAACAAATTAGCAAAATATATATAGTAAATTGAACGAAACGATCTAAACAACAGTATAAGTTTGGTATGACTATCAAAATTTGAAGATTAAACATGTTTTGTTTGAGAATCTATTAAGAGACCAGTTACTTAAAATATTTAATTGAAAATTGTAGCGAGCTGTAATATTGGCGAACCGGCTGGTCGCCAAAGGCGGCTAGTTAGTTATAAAACTAAAAATTAGAAATAATCAAAATAAAAAGAATCAACCATTTATTAGACAAAGAAATGTGTATTTAACATTCTTTTTTAATTCAAATATTACTCCCTTTTCATAATTTCGTGTTTTACAATATAAAAATCACTGATTTATGAATGTTTCACTTTTCTCATAATGTTCATTTGCATTATTCTGCATTCTTTGATAGTATTTTTCATTTATTAATATTTAACTTTTTAATTTAAATACGCCTGCTTATTTCTTGCTTGAAATGTTTTGAAGCATTTTGGAAATGAGACGCAGTACCTTTGCTGCAGTTTTGATTTTTAATTCTCCAGAGTTGCTCTTCCGTAACATTCTTCAACAGATCTGAGAAATTTCAAATTCCTCTGGGAAATCTTGGATGCAGTGAATTTAGCTTTCAGTTGTCAATTGTGTATCTGTACGATGCAGTCTTATTATTGCTCTGTTTGCTCTGTGAATTTTGAAGAAATAATATTTCAGGAATATTCTAAAGAGAAAACTTATTTGTTTTCAAATACACAATATGAATATTTAAACAGTAAGATAATTACTTGTGAGAAATGGATGTTTATTATTAAAAGATTAAACGATGTAAGCAATATGCCAAAAATGTCAATAGGATCTGAATAAAATTTGTTACATACTGATATTTTATGAAGAATTATGCAAATAGCAAAATCTTTCATTGTAATTTATTAAAGTGTTTAAAATATGTCAAGTGGTGAAAACAAAATCTAAATTATATTTTAATTTAAGAATTGTAATGGAAACCGATGTAAAAAATATATTGTTGAGTCCCCAAATGCTTTGATTTAACCATTCTTGTTAATAAGAAGGATTTTATAGCTATAATTTTTCAGATCTTATTCAAAATTAAGACATCTTCTGTTCTCCTTACATATATTATATCATTCTATATATATAACCGTCCACGGTCATCTTTAAAGCTGAGTGGAATTAAAAATATTCCAACCCTTTTAGTTTGCATCAATATTAAGAGAGAATTACCAATTTATGATTTGGAGTCTAGCAAGTACATTTTTGTAATGTTTTAATGGATTGGTTTGTCTTTGTGTGAATAAAATTAAGCAGGAATATAAATTGGTTATGGGGTCATAAATTTCCCGTTTTAATTATTTGTTTATGAAGGATTTCAGAAAACGACAGTAATCTGACACCTGCAATTTTTATTATTTTATATTTTTGCTTATTCATTATATTCTCACTTCAAGGGATGCTTGGAATATTTTTCTATTATTTTCTATTAGCAATTTTTATTTATTTGGAAATACATTTTTTTGTTTTTGCTATAATATCATTTTTTGTTTCAATCTGATTTTAATAACTAGGTTTAGTTTAAATGTTCTTCAATAGTACGTACAGTTTAGTTTATCATATTAATGTCCCGTTTTAAGGCAACACTAGGGTAACTTTGCGATGGACATTTTAATTTTAACCTGTGGTCAGATGACGAGGATGAAACTGCTCTCCAAACTTCCACACCCAGAAGGAGGACGTTTGGCCCCGGCGGATGTAAAGTGTGCCAGACCCCCTTTTTTCCTAGGGGGAATCGGGCCCCGAACGTGTAGCCCTTCGGTTCCGAAACCGAGACCTTATCACCAGGCCGCATCGGTCCTACGTTTGATATATAGAGAATAACCAACTGCAAGGAAATGAAACTTTTAAATTATACATATTATGTTTACATCTAAAGTGAACTACAAATAATACTTTTCATGTTTAAGC
The DNA here is from genome assembly GCA_026543865.1 of Argiope aurantia. NCBI lineage: Eukaryota > Metazoa > Arthropoda > Arachnida > Araneae > Araneidae > Argiope > Argiope aurantia. The sequence goes on from JAPMOR010078264.1 coordinate 104,137, forward strand.
AATCTTCCAATGGGCATGAGATTTTCAAAACATCTTTTGTTCATTAAACTATAATAATCATATCCGATATATTGTTTGTGAATTCATTGAGACGTGCAAGTCTTCTAGTTTGAAAATAATAAAATGTGATTAGCTAAACTAAACTTTTTACGATGAAATTGTAAACAACGATAAGCATGCGAATTAATAAACAAGCAGACAGATGGTCATCTGTTGAGGAAAAACGTTCAAAATTTAATACTTATTTGCATTTCTGATGTAAATTTATAAACCAAATTTCATTTTACTAGCTCTTGGATTTATGAGTTATTGTGTTCGCATGTGTGAGACCTGATAGACAGATAGACAGACTTCCCTGCAAAGGATTTCGTCCAAAATTTGAAAGTGATTACAAATCTGATTTCAGAATAGCATACAAAATTATATATTCATGAAAATATTGATGCCGTATTTTTGACGATTATAATGTTTTCTTTTTGTTTCTTTCGTAAAAAAAAAAGATTCAGAAATTATAATTGCTATAAAAGCTTGAATGTGCGACTAACAACATCAAGAATTATTGCAAATCATTTACTTAAGTTTTAATTGGCTTTTGATAAAATGTTTTTTACATGAAATATCGGTTAAGTGTCTCGCTTCCAAAACAGTAGAATAACAAAAGATGTCAACTCATATCTACAGTTAACGACGCATGCGACGATGAAATATAGTAATTCATGCTCGTATAAGGCAAACAATATAAAGTAATTTGAATTATAAGAAGGTAAGTGGCTGGTATAATAATATATATCAGAAAACCAGATGAAATTCTGAAAAAAGTTCTTACAAATGCATTACCTTTCAGCTCCTTAATACGGCAAAGAGATTATGGATGGATATTGATTGATATTGCAGGATTTCTTCTGATGATATATAGGATACTGTTAATACCAAAACCAATTAATCTTATTCGTTGTACAAGGAAATAATTAATGAGATGTCATGCAATTTCTATTCTTAGATATATTTTTCGATAACCTACTCATATCGCAATTTTTATGGCAAAACATACATCAATCGAATTTTCTATTCAGTAGGAAAAATTAATATCGATTCTTCATCGATTCATCTTCAGAATCTAAATAAAGCCTGCTTAGTATTAAAAATATTCTTGCTTAACTTAAAAAGGGCATTACTACCCAAAACTAGAGCTATAATTAGTTTTGTCTTTGAAACAGGAAATTTGAATTCGAAATCAAATTCCTGTGCAGCCTAATATATTCATGATCATATTTTAAAATGAAATCATACTTGATAAAAAAAAAAATCCGACATTTTTTTTTGCCCTAATCCTAGATCAACCAAATTAATTCACTAAAAATTAATGGCAACATGGTATATAAAAGAAATAAACTAATAGAAATAAAATCAGCATATAAAAGAAATAAGTTTAGAAATTTACATGAGATTTTTCTTTTAATGAACTAACATGAATTTTCTATATACAGTAGATTTTGCAAAGATATTAGGAAATATATTATCATCTATTGACTTTTTTAGCTTTATGTAAATATAAACAAATTTCATGAACCGAGAATTGTTTCAACTCTAACGCTGTATAATTGATCAATATAACTTTTAATCAAAAGTTTATTTTTTTTTTCAAAAATTTAAATTTAGCAACATATCTATTCGTGTAAAAAAGCTTTCAGGAGTGGTATGAAGAAAATTTAATATATCATTAAATACTGTGATCAAGAAACAGAAAACGGGGAATTATTTATTCCTTTCACACGTTTTTCGAAACGAGCGAGTCAAATTGCTGACGTTTCTATTAGCACCGACTTCATACCGATGGACAAAACATTCGACGAGAAGCAAGAGATGAACTTTATCAAACTTTTGTTTCACCTAGAAAAAAAAAGTGAAAAGGGATGTTCATGAAAAACATAAATTGACGAATTCGAGGCGCAACTGTGCAGTGCACAAGCACTGGCCAACGCAACTTGCAACGTTGAAAAAATGTGTTTGCTGTCCGTTGCATAGAATGAATAGCAAATCAAATAAGCTCAAAATTATTTTTTACATAATAATATGAATTCTTAAATCCGATTTTCTTAATTTAAAAACCGGTTTTCGAATGTGAAAAATTTACATTAAAATCCGGTTTTTCAAAACTGGGTTTGAAAACCGTCAAACCCTAGCTGATAGTAAAATGCAGCAAATTCCTATTTGTTCTTTGACGCACAATAATAATAGAACTTATAACCTGAATCTAATTTATATAACTGCCATAGTATTTGCTCGTATGTGTTCGCCTTTTCTGACTCAAGCATTTAATGGATAAACAGGAACACCAGTTTTTCTTAAGAGATATCTATTGAGCTTGAAAATTTAATCTGACCTTCTTGAATTTTCCTCACAAACCTTGTATTCTTTTATTTGATGGGCATTTGATAGATTAAATTTTCAAACTGCTTTGACAGTTTATACTTCTTATTCAGAGATAGGTTGTATTAGTTAATAATATGCTGCAAACTATGTCGCACTATTTAAATATACAATTCAATTGATACGGCAGCTGTAAGACAAAAAATATATATAAGCTTTTTGTATTAGTTCATCTCATTCTAACCTGATGAAATTGCGATATTTTGTTAAGCTTTATTGATAAAACCGGATGTTCTAATCATTTTAACTTATTTATAAGCTAAAAATAAAAAATTGTTATCATTAAATATTTATAAGAATCTAAGCAGCACGCCCTGCGAGTTCAGACTTTTGTCTTTTTTACAATATTAATTTAGAAATTTTCTCAACATGAAATATCAACTTATAACATCAATAATTCTTTCAAATCATGATTTTATTTTTTAAAAAAACCCTTTGTAAAGATGTTTATTGTTTTCAAGGAAAACTAATATAATTTCGAAACCGAATGGCTTAAAAATATAAATAATATTTTTAATAAATAAATTTCAATCAGAAAAAGAGAAGGAAAACAAGCATTTCATTATTCATCGCTTTGTCAAGAAAACGACATCCCTTTTATTCGAATATCGATTGTGACCAGTGTACCGATAACTAGACGACAACCGAAGTATTGATTACGTTCATAGGAGACGCCAATAAAAAGGAAAACGATTGTTAGAAAACAAGGTATTTTAAAGAACAAAACGAAAAATAGACGAAACTATTGATTCTTCCCTTACTCATTTGATATAAAGCGGCAGCCATATTAATCACACAACAGGTAAGAAAAAAACCCCTTTCGGTCAGGAACACCATTAAATATTTTATTCCGTAAGCGCGAGACAGTATAACGAGAAAAAGTGAATAAAAATTTGAATATGTGAAGAGGACCTTCCGGCGATATTCGGCCAAAGACGAATTCTTGTATTTGTGGCAGCTTCCCCAACAGAAGCAGCTCGGTTCTCTCCCCTTTTTTATCCTTTTTTTTTTTTTTTTTAGTTCTTCAACGTGTGTGGATTGTATTGATCTGCTGAAAGGAGAGAAGGGGCAAAGGAAAGAATGCGCTTAACTCGAATCGTAGAACAATCTTCCGTCTCTCCTCCCCGTTAGAGGGGATAAACTTGAGGGGCGGGTAGGGTTTGGGGGACGAATATTGAAAGATAGGGGTTTGTACCCAACACCGAGGTCGACTGAATAATTTATACCAACGCCCGATATCACCCGCCATGGTGTAAGCGGAAGAAACTGCTTTCTGTTACAGCTATTGGACTTTTTTCTTAGTGAAGAGGTCTCATTAAACTTAAGAGGAATACCATCTTAAAGAAAAAAAGGGAGGAAATGCGGCTTCTCAAAAATACTGCTGGCTTGTATTATCGCATTTCTAGAGCTTTCTTGATGATCACAATGATAATTCGGTTAAATGTGCTTTTTGGGCCCTCCATTCTCAGAGCTAATTGCTTGCCGTTAGCTTTTTGCTCCTATCGAGTGTTTTATATTACTCTCTTTATGGAAGTGTAAGAAACTGCTAAAAGTTAGTTACTACCTTGTTTGTGACCATTATAACATTCTGAAAGAACTTTGTGTAGATTCTTTGGCACTATAAAAACGAGAGAGCAATACGGCGGCTGATTTTCACTTTTAAGCAAGGATTGCCAAGGCATTGATATAGAAGTATTTTATGGAGGATTCCTAAAAATAATCCTGTAAATAAATTACTATAAACATGTGTATTTTAATATAATGCCTTTGAATAATAGTCTATAAAACTTGCTGAAGCTATAAGAACTTTTTTTTATTTGCGCATCAGTTGGAAAGTTATTTAAAAAATGTAAATTTCTAAAAAATCCAATTAGCATTCTATACGAAAAAAAATGCAGATGAAAGATGATATCTCATAAATTATAAAAATATTTTTCACCATGATGTAAATTATCATATAGAGTTTATTTCAAGGAAGGTAAAAGATACACAGATAAAAGGCTTTTAGTTATTTCATTGAAAAATAAAATAACTAAAAGCCCTTTCTCTGCATAATTTATTGTTGAATTGCTAATTGCATTGAATTACAAAGTTTTGGGACATATTAAATTGATAATCCCTTTAACATGCACGTATTTTCATTCTCTCACACTTATGTATCATGACGATAATTTGAAAAAAATATTTAGTTGCACTTACAAATTAAGTACTCGCCTGCATCTAAATACATTATATGCAACCGGAATTGTCCTTACACGTTTTGGGGGGTACGATGATTAAAAGTTGAAAAAAAAAAGTAGACATAAAATAATACTAAACAAAATGTAAGCGGAGAAATAAAATTAAAAATAAATAAAAATTATAAATACAAAAAATTACAAGAAAATTCATTTTGAATGATAATAGGGAATTTCCTATATGTGATTAAAAAAATCATCGTAATCCATATTTCAGAGTCAACAAAAACAGTCAGATGTGAAGTTTAGTGTTAATTATCGTGTATTTATTTACAGAAAAGTTTCCATATTTAGATATACCTACGAATCTGTAATATTGTTTCTCTGCGCGGTTAGTTTCATGATAAGGAAGATAACTTTTCAGATGCAGGATTATTACCAGGTGAATGAACCTCAGCCTTGGCGACAATTTTGTGGCATTGATATTTTAATATTTGTGGTATTGATATGATATTATATTTATTTATTTTAATTTTGTCATTGTGTGCATCATATGATGTGGATTTTTAGTTTAATTCTGGTACAATATAATGCTTCGAATTTAATTAGATATTTTTTTCTTTAATTAACTCCTTCAAAATTATGTACTTCTATTTTAATTAGATAATTTACTTTAATTTTTGAAAGAAACCGACATTCTGTGATTTCTGAAAGTGTTGACCAAATTTCCAAATACTCTTTTCCCGCAAAAAATTATTGCTTTATTTGCGTGCACATCTCGTCAGATGTCCACCCCGAAGCATGGACGAGAAAATATTTTTGGGAAATGGGAGGTGGCTGATTTTGATCACAGCTGCTTGGGGACCTTTTGGTTGCCCGTGTGGAGTCGGTTGATGAGAAGCGAACCGGAGATTCCTTGATAAGGTTACACCAATAACATCAAAGCGGCTAAAACTTAAAAAAAAATATTCCAATGAGAGTGGAGAAAGTTGGAGTGGGGACCAAAAAAAGATGTTCTTTTATAGCATAATAGTTAATCATATAAATTTTTTGGGGGGACTTTCAAGATCTGTCGTGTATGCGGGTTTGATGCCCGATAAAACTGACGTCGTCTGCTAAATGAACAGCCATTAGTATGCTGCGGATATTTGGAGAGGTGTGTGCCAGAACAGGAGGTTGTCCTTGTCATCTCATGGGGCTCAAAACAATGAGGTTTCTTCCAATTTTTTAATTTTATTGCTTCTATATGGTGCATAAAATTAACTATATTACGAAAGTAATAACTAAAACTATATAACTCTATTACTTGAAATTTTCAGTTGCAAACCAAATATGCTCGAATTGTCAGTACTTCAAGAAAAGCAAGTCCTAATGTTCAATCCTACACAAAAACATAACATAAATTTTTTTGCTTTAACACGCAGGGTACTTATTTGTCGATATTAGCTCATTCCTTAAAATCCAAAAAGTTCGTTAAAAAACAATCTAAAAATAACTTGAATAAATTTTAAAATAATAGTTTTACCTTTTAAATAAAAGAGTAGCTAATAATTTCACTGAATAGAATAATTAGTTGCTTAAATTTTATTGCCCTCGACGATATGAGAAGTCTAATAAAACACACTCATGAATTACTCATTATGGAAATTGATAAATAAAAGACGTGTAATGATTATTAATACGAACAGGATGTAATATACTTATGGCTGAAATAAAACGGAAATATAATGAGAATAAACAGCATAGAATAGTATTTTTTGAATTACTTTTCCGCATTTACAAGTACCTTTATAGCAATTATGAAAGAACGAAGGCAGAATAATCCAGGTAATAGTACGTTTTAAGCAATACATTTAGAAGAACATTTTTTTTTTCATTTATTTCAAAGAATTAAAATTGTTTTGACATCTAACACTGAGATGAAGCATTTATTGTTCACTTTTACCTAAATTCGCTTCTTTTCTTTATAGAAATAGGAGATGAAATTCACGGAATGCGCTTTGAATCTTTTCTTTATTTAAAATGTTCCCCAAATCAAAGAGTAGAAGTTGAGTTTTGACTTTTTTTCCCACCAAAAGTAATGGGGGGCTGAGAATGTTTAGAATGCCAATTCAAATATTCAGATGTGTATGCAGTTAGTTCTTCAATTCCTTCATACAGGTTAGAAAGTTAAATAAAAATTTTATTTGATTTTCCGAGTCTTAAGTTGCCATTACTTTTCTTTTAAGGAAAGTGAAATAAAATTAGCGTAATTAAAGTATGACGTTAAATTCATTAAGGTAAACACTTCTACATTTTTTCTCAAACGATGTCTCAGATAGATTTGTGGTTTAAGCATTACGGATTATTATAAAACCATAAATTGAAAGCCTTGTTTTTGAAAAACACATATGGCTTATAGTAAAATGTTTCCCTCCAGATATTTCTTTTCTGATTCAGCCAATTGATCAAAAGTTTATAGTTGATTTTAAAACACTTTTTAGTCTGCGTACTCGCCTAGGGGTGGCACGTCTTCCTCGTGATCCGGGTAAAGTCCTAGTTCGGGCATGGTTGTTCTTTACCTTGTGTTCTATCTGTGAGGGATGTGAAAGAGCCTCCCTATAAAAAAGGGTTGTTCAAGCGAGTGTGTATCATCTTCATATGAGCTAGAAAGCAGACTTCTGCCCTCGGGTACTCACGGGCCTTTACCCGATAAGTAACAACAACAAAATAATTGTTCGCTCTGATATGAAGGATGCTAGTACTTCTTTACTGGTGGCTTGATTATGTCTCTCAAAGACAGTAAAAATTTACTTGACTAAAGATGCAATCATGCTATAATTGATAGAAATGGAACTAGTATATTCAGCATTTTTGATGAAATTTTTATAAAGTTTGGAGATCTACAGCAGGAATTGAATGGGAAAAGGACATTTAAAAGCTCAGAATGAAATGTGAAAATGATCTGACGTCTGAAACATTGCTATTATGTTTGGATAAAGGTCTTCAATAAACGGTTTTAAGATGGCCCAAGACAGGCTGAAATCAAAAAGGTTGCAATGTGTTAGTAATCACTGCAGGAAAATCTATACTTATGATAAAGCTCAATGTGTGTGTGTTGGCGCTCCACAGGTCAGACCATTCAACCTATAGCTACCAAATTTGGCACGTGTATACCTTGGAGGCCGGTAATGTGCCCCTGGGGGTTATTTTTTCAAATTTTTAACTAGAATTTTATTTATTTAAAAATTAAGCGAAATTTTGAAGTGTTTCTGCTTTAACTTCCGAAAATATTACCGCACAAAAAATATTTTTACATGAAGTTAAAGATCAAAAATTTATCTTTTAAATGATACTAATGTTTTAATCTTAAAATTAAATTTCTATTTTTAATGAATTTTTAAATAAATATTTTAACTATGTTTTTCAATAATTTTTTTCGTAAAAAATAAAAATTAAAATTAAGCACGTTTCGCATTCATGGGAAAAAATAAGCTTTTTTCAAAGTGTTGCCATCACATTGATTAAAGCTCCAATTAAAAATAAATTAAATCTTTGTGGAAATGAAATCTGCGAAAATATAATTTTCGGCACGTGTCTGTAGGAAATAAAACTAATATGAAATATTATTTTTTCTAAAAAAGAAATTCAAGAAAAATTATTTTATGATCTTTTACACTCTCTATATTATTAATCCAATAAATCAGTTTTATTTTAAGGCAAGTTTTGTTTAATATGAACAGGATATCCATTCTAATCAGGGCCACACAGCTAATTTGTAAACCTTTAGTAAGACACAGATCTGCTAAAATGGTCTAAATGGAAAATGATTATATTTTATGTAACTTGATTCAATAAATGCTGTAATAAATAACGAATTTTTGATTTTACATAAAGCTTCTGCTCTGGAAATCTCGATTACCAAAATGTTATTGAAACACTAATATTTTAAATAAAAAGAGTTAATTTCCAATTAACTGAAAAAATCACTTAAATTGACTGATTTATGAAAATTTCAATATCCCTATTCAATAAAAAAAAGGATAATTTCAGATTTTCCATCGATCGTTTCAAAGAAAATACGCCAATTAGCGCGCAGTTTTCTCAAGATTAATTGGCCTAAGATTATGAAAATGTTGAGTTTTTCTAAATTTTTAACATTTAAAACTTCATAAATAAGTCTTAGTTGATCGTGGAAAATAGAAACATTCATTCATTTATTTAAAATTTGGTGTGTCCAGAATATTTCACAGAATATGATACCTTACTTTATTAAATTTAGACTTCATAATTTTTGAAATATATTTATAGGCAGGAACAAAATATTATTATTGATTTCATTTCAATCCTTTTGAAAGCAAAACTAAAAACTGAATTTTATGCTGAATCTCAGAAATTTTTGTTGAATTATTGTTTTAGATATTACATAAATTATGAAAAATATTTTGTAGTTAACATAAGACTTAAATACCGAGCGATTCTGTTTGCAGTACTCATATTCAGTAATAATAATAATAAATAAATAACAATAAAGATGATAAATAAAATAAAATACTTGGTTTTATTTAAAAATATCTTTAGATTAATTGCAATTTCATCATTTCCACTTTAAATTAAAGTTGAAGTTTTACCAGAAAGGACATCAAATTAGCAAAATATATATAGTAAATTGAAAGAAACGATCTAAACAACAGTATAAGTTTGGTATGACTATGAAAATTTGAAGATTAAAATTGTTTTGTTTGGGAATCTATTAAGAGACCATTTACTTAAAATATTTAATTGAAAATTGTAGTGAGCGGTAATATTGGCAAACCGGCTGGTCACCAAAGACGGCTAGTTTATAATAAGACAGAAGAGCTATCAAACGGGGAAGATTAACATAAAATATCTTATAAATGACTGGGTATGTATGTACGATTCGCAAAGTAAGATAAAAAAATCCTCTGAGAGAAAAGATTTATTCATGAAAACAAGGAAATAGGCAATGGTAAAAAGGCATTAGTACATACTACTTCACATGGTCATAATAGTTACTGAATCATTTAAGTCATCGTCAATTTAATATTTTTAAACCCGTATAAAATAAATCTGACTCCAGAACTCGGAATCAGATAAAAACGACTTTCTGATCCTCAGCTTTTGTTCTGAAATGCTTTTTTCTTTTCATGAATCGTGATTCTTTTCGTGATGCCCCCATTTATCATCTCCGTAGCTAAATGGTGCAGGAAAGAAACATCTTCGCATTAAATAATAAAGAGACAAGCCCATATGCGTGGCTTTATCGTAATCTGAGAGTTGTCGCTGTACTAAATTTGAGCACATCTTCCAGTAGGTCAATTTTTGTGCACGTTATTCTTTACACTTCCAATAAAAAAGGTGAGATCGTGCGTAATCTTCTTCACATCAGTGAGGCCATCGGCTTGAGTCAGAACATCGATAGGGGACATGTCATCTGCAGTGAATAGGCTGGCTCGTTCTCACTTTGCTCGTCTTTCATATCTTTCCTGACTAATTGAAATTCTTCCCACAAAAACTACATGTATTTTCTCGACATTACACTCACTTCGCAAACTTGGCATTAAATCAATTCTATTAACTGACAATGCATTTCAATTGGAGATTTTTTTAAACACAATATTTTATTACATTGCACTTTGTTCTTCAATCGTTGACCATGTATCTATCAACGCTACTATCATATAACAAAGATTTCTGAGGGCTACGGCCCAAATATATCCATTCCCTGGTATCTGCTGTAGTGATAGTCTATTTTATTTAAATAAGGAATTTATTTTGCAAGTGGGATTTTTCACCCATGAGGATTCTTGTTACTTTACTTTTTGAGCTTCTACTTGTTATATTAACCCTTCGTCCTCGGATGGTGACTCTCCTTCACCGTTCAAAACGGTGCATCATTATGACGTTTTATTTATTTAGTTTTTATTGTTAAAAAAAGCTACAGAGTTGTAAGAATTCCGAGTGAAAAGGGTTAATGATAGCGAACACATCAAATAATTACATCAAAGGTTTTTTAAAAGCCTTTTAAAACAGAGGAGAAATTTCCATAGGAATGAGTTAATAAACGTTATTGATAAATATAATGCATAAATTAAACTAATCAGATTTAATCTGAAAAGTATTCTATATCGAATACCGTTGCTGGATATTTTGGATAGTAGATTTTATTCATAAATCCAATGTAATTCCATTAAGCATTTATCTAAAGCTCAAAAATGTTTTTAGTTATATTGTGAAATTAATATATTTTAGTTCATTTTCGTGCATAAAATACATCAGTTATTATTTACTGCATGTATACATGAAACTTATTATATTACTTGAAATACTTTAAAACCTAGTCAGAAGATGATTTAAACTTGGCAAAAAATTTTATGTGTAAAATTTCTTCTTGAAATTCCAAATGAAATAAAATTGTGTTCGGAAAGTTATCAAGTGACATAAAATACCTTTTAACAACTTATGTCTCCAAATATAACAACTTCCAAAGGAAACCCCTTAAGAAATTTAACATTTTAACATATCATCAGCGAATTAATTATATTATTGTTTATGATTTTTTTAGAATTTATTATCTATCAGTACTTTGTTTAGAATTTCATTGTCAGAATTATCCCAAAACAAATTTAAAAAATAAAACGAACTCTGTGGAAAATCAATGCTCATTAGTAAAAATAATTTCTTATGAGAGAAAACAGCAGTGGTAATAGTTAGAAAGTAAACCATTGTCATCCCATGTCTTGCTATCTTTTCAACATTGCAAAAAATATACATATTTCATTTTTTATTAGATACTTGGAAAATACAGCGTTAATAGGGCTAATTTATTTTTTCCCTCTTAATTCTTTTTTTATTTTTTACAAACAAAACAAAAGGTCTTTAATAGTCATTTCAGTATAAAAAAATTTCAGAATTTTTTTGTTTTATTTTTTATATCTTAAAGACAAAACAAGTTTTCCAAGACACGTAATAAGAGCGAGTTTTGTTAATTAGCTTTTTTTCCCTCCTAAAAAAAGTACATGGAATATTGTTTTTTTCTTTCAGTTTGACTTTTCAAATAATCTGCAACATTTGAGATTTCTTACTCACCTTAAAAGAAACATTCAACAATTTAAAACAAGAATATTTCAACGCCATTTTAATAAATTAAATGAAACTTGAGAATTTTATTGATATATTTCGCATAAACTCGTTCGTTTTTGAAGGGGTAGAAAACTTAATTATTTTGATTACTTCACTTAAGCTTGTATAGTTAATTGAAGGATAATAAAGTAATTAGTTTTTGAGATTTGGAAATCATATTTCTTGCAGTTTAAAATAAAATCAATAATCATTCAAGGGCATTGCTAAATTTCTAAAGATAAATAATTGTGAGGATAAATTCCAGAAAATAAATCATCCTTCTGTAAGCCATTCATAAACATGAGTATTCCAAACTGTTTTTATTTATGTTTATTAATAAGAATGAAATCAGACAGATTTCGTAAAGCACATGAAATCACGTAAGATTTGTGTTGTCTTGGAATTAATTAAATTAGACTAATGCTACAAAAGAGAATTAAAACTAGAAAGTCAGGGATTTCGATTACCTTTATATAATATTGCGATTTAAAATATATAAAATAATTGTAGTAACTAAATAATTGTAGGACTACTGTTCAGTAGGGCTTAGTTTTAAGACTTTTTAATATTATTTCTTAGAATTATCACATATTATGACCCTTTATATCATAAAAAACTGCAACAAAACAAATTACTTGCAAATTAACTTCTTCAGATTCTTCGGGGTCACTTTCACGCAATCTTATGTCTTTATCGGAATCTAAATCATAACAAGACAGCTCAGCACCATCCGATTCATTTTCAGAAAGCTCTGGCAACAAATGAGAGATTTCATCAGGTCTTAGACCTTTTCCACCAGCCATCGCTTCAGGGTGTCTGCTCTGCACATTTTTTTTTTTTAATGAGCAGATAGACAAATGCTATGTAAACAAATGTGCAATAGTACGTTGGAAAGATTTTTTTTTCTTTACTTAGTGAACTATCGTTTGTTGAACAGCAACTATTTATAATGATAAATTACCTTGGTGTCGAAACGACACCAGCGGGCATTCTATTAAATTAGTATATTTAATTGTAAAATATCTCCTAATAAACGTAGAACCATAAAACTATTTCTGTGTAATCACCATAGAAAATGATTACAAGTCACGTAAAATTTTCAAATTCCCTGCTAAAATGCTGAAAGGAGAAACAGGCTTCGGTGTCCAGTCTACACCGACGGACTTTCTAGTGTTAATCCAAACGGTACACAATTAGAAGTTCCCAAGTTCTGGATACAAACCGCAGCTCTCATATAAAGTTCCATTTTCGGCCTTATATGTAAAAAAAAATCCACAAAATGTGATAATTGTCAATGAAAAGACACAAAATATCATAATTGCCATACAATTTAACTTTTGATCATACATGGATTAATTCAAAGATGTAACAATTTTTGGATTTTTATGCAGGGTCATCATAAAAGTTGCAATAGATTTCTTTCATAAACAAATGCTGTTGCACACTGTAACATGTTAGGTTAATGTATGAAAATGGAATTTTAAAATCGCATAAAAAGCTTTGTCATCCTTATTTTACAGAAGGATGTGTATTTACTTTTATAATTTTAGCAATCGTAAATATATGAAATTATTCACTTAAAAATTATTATTTTTTTAATTGAAGCCTTCAATCGAATTTTTTTTTACTCACCAAACTTGACAAAATATCATGCTTTAAAATATAAATTTGCAAATCTTTATTAAATTGAATTATGTAGGCAGTCACCTCAAAACTAAAATTTGAATTCTTTGAAACTAAAAAAAATATCTCCCATTACTTCTATTTCGATTTAAAACATTTCAATTTTATCTAATGAATTTTGCATTGAAACTTAAAAGAATATATATTGTTTTTTTCGTAGTTGTTTTTTTATCTTAATAAATAAATAAATCTATTATATTCTATAATAATTACTTTTTTATATGCAATAATATTATAATCTCTTTATATAAAACATTATGCCTAAAAGTTACAGAAATTAAAATTTTATAAATGTAAAACTTACCATCTTCCTTGCATCTCTTAAAAATTACTTTTATGTAATAAAATTTTTAATTTTACGGTTATTAAAAAAGGCTATTAATTTTTTCCGCGTTGCAAAAACTGTTTATCTTTTATACTTGATAAATTCTTCACAAAGATACGACACCGCAATATTTCTATAAAATTTATTCTTCATTTATCATGGATATTACTAAACAAGTATTAATTTAGATTTTAGTAAAAACAGAAAAAAATATGTTCAGGCTCATAATTTTTTTAGGATTATAAGCCGATTGCTTCCATTTCGAAAAAAAATGTCGCAGGGAAAACCAGAAGCACATTTATTTTATTAAAAGACATTTCTCAGGAATAAAAAGCAGCTTGTCAGTCATCACTTTTTATAAAATATGTTCAGGCTTAGAACTTTTTTTACCATTTGAATTTTAATCAGGATTTTAAACCGTTTGTTTCTATTTCGAAGAAACCTTGTGACAGGATAAGACAGAAGCACGTTCATTTTATAAACTAAATTTTTCAAAAGTAATATTTTGGAAAATACCCTGCCAATCATAATTCATTTTGACAATGATGGAAAAAATAGTATGATTATTTACATAGTAAGGACTATCTACATTATAAGGTAGATAGCTTTGGATCAATGCTTTGATTCAAATTAATTTTTGTAAAAGTACTCGGTAAGGTTACACTCGACTATCTACATTGTAAGATTTTTTTAAAAGTACTCGCTATCATTTGTACATAGATAATTCATGAATACCTTGCATTTCATCTCCTTTTATATCTAATTAAAAATCAAATACCAAATAATTATTTTATGAATCGACTATCCTTGTAAAATAGAATGCACATTCAAACCATGCAAATGAAAAATGAAATTTAGATTTCAAAAGCATCAGGATTTTCCGTTCATAAATCAAACCTTATTATCCTGATAAGAATATCCTAGAATACAGTTGCAAATTCATCACAGTTAAAAGATACTTGTCTTTGACAAATGCTTATAAGCGAAAACTTGCACGCAACTTCCCCAATCTCTTAAACCTTCTCAGAAAGACGTCTTTTGAAAAATCAGAAAACAAATCTCTCTTCGTTCTCATTACTTATTCAGGAAACTTTGATTAACACATCTACGAGAAAACTAATCTTATGGAAATCCTAGGAGCAGGATAATATTAATTTTTCAAACAGATCAAAATCCAATTCTTCGATAATCCCGAATAATTTAAGAAAAGTTCGCCTTTTTCAGGGATGAAGGAATTTGTTTGGAACAAGAGAAATCTTCAAGATATCGTATTT
>JAPMOR010078264.1:119157-133508 GCA_026543865.1 Argiope aurantia
ATTATTTTATTAATTTGTAACTTTTCAGAACCTCACCTATTATTTTAAAATACTCGGTCCTCTATATTATCAAAGTGTTAGTATTAATGATGTGTAAACAGTTTAATATCTTTTCCGATACAGCAATATTTTACTATCTGTGGAAAGGAGGAACAAAAATAGTTCAAATCATTTACCTTTAACTCTAAATTAACAACTTTGTAACTAAAGGAAGCAAACTTCCAAAGGAGGCCACAGAAAACATCGATAAAGAAATGATATTTTACTCTGAGCACGTACTGTTTGTTCGAAAAATCTAAATTACCCACTTGGGAAGAAATGAAAACAACACTTATGACTAATGAACATGGAAAAGATAGCGAAGTTGTAAAGTTTTCATTAGTGAGCTTTACACTGTTTGTTTTAAAGCAGTCAATATTGGAATTATAGATTGAAAAAAAAACAATTCTAACACCAATTAAGCTTCCTTATGTTGCTTTTTCCAATGATCGATAAAAGGTTTTTCGCTGAAAACTTTAACTACAAAATACGGCTGTGACTTTTTATGTATAAATATGTTTACAATCGAGAGTTTCAACTTATCGTCTCAGAATGGATAAACATTTTTGGAAAAATTACAAGCTAAATACTTTTGTTGTCATAATCGAGACAAAATACCATATGTGGAACAGAAAAAACAACGGATTAGATTCTAATACCTTTTCTGAGAAGTTAGAATCTTTTTAAAACCATATTTCTTGGTTTTCTTCTAGATTTTCTCTGCGAAGTGAAGTAAAAAAAATAATTTTTTAAATCGCTTTCTCGCAGATAGTTTTTTATAAACTATCAACCATTACAAAGTTAAAAAATTTATACTTCAGTATCTGGATAAAGAAACCAAAGTAAAATGCACACATGAAAAACTTATTCAAGCAAACTCATATTTTGAATTCAAAGACGTATTTCAAAATATTCCCAATATAGAAAACTTTTTTTAACACGCGTGAAATATTTTCTATTGCTGAAAAAAAAATTATTTGCGATATGACCAGTGCAAAAAATGGTCAAATTTAAAAACAACTGCTGAATTTTACGATTCATTACCTTTAGTTCGAAAAGAAAGGAAATATAGAACTTTTTATAATAATATCTTGTTCTCAAACTGTCCTTCAAAAGCAATAAAATTTTCAAGCTCTACTTACTCTAGATGAGAATATATACTGAAGTTCATGTGGGTGTTATTCATGAAAAATGTATATCTTGGTAAAGAATACATTAAATTTACTTGAGAACAGCTTATCTAAAGTCATATGTATCTGTATTTCAGATTTGGATTAAATTTTGCAATTATTTCGAACAAAAATCCTTCGTGATTTTTATTCCTTGAAAGTAAAAAATGTAAACCATGGAATTTAAATTTTTCTGTTATAATTTTTAAAAGAAAGAAATTAAATGTCTTTCTACTGCATTAATTATTAATATCATTCTTTACTTAATATTATTTTTTTAAAAAAGTCAATAAAACTTTGAGTATTTCACTCAAAGTTTTATTGACTAGTTAAATTAAAGTTTTGTCACAGAATTTTTTTTCATTGTTACGTAAAATAAATTTTACGTTTAATAGTGAAGCAAAAATTTATTTCTTTAAAATTTTTAAACAATTTCCAACTGTTCATTTTTAAATTCTAGAAACCACAAAAGATCTTCAAATTCAGAAAACATTCATTGATCACTTTTCTCCCAGAGCATTTCTGAAATTCTCAAAACAATTCTAGAATATTTTAAGGATTAATTTCTCCAACAAAGATTCATTTATGAAAAGGGCAGAGGAGCTAATTTTGAGGAAAATTGCAATCTTTATTCCATGAAACTGAAGGATACCTTACATCCAATAATGAGCCTAAATTTCAAGAGATTATTCACTCTGAGAACAAACTCATTTTCCTATTTTCCAACAAGGAACGAATTAAGAGGAATGTTAATATTAGAAATTAAGCTTAGCCAGTTTTGACGAAAACAATTAAAAGTACATTTCTCATGTTAAAAGGAGCTTTTGAAATATTCTCAGAATTAAAGCAAGACTTTTAATTAAGCACTGTTTATTTTAGTATAAGGGTATTGTAAGTGTTAAATAATAAGTGTTTTGCTTCAGTTAATATTAAATAATTATTGATTTTCAGAGTAATGAAAGTTATGTTAATTGAGCTATGTTATTTATGATAACTGAAGTCATTTTAAAGTAGTTAATTTAATTATTTTATTTGTGCAATGGAGTGCAATGGTTTTCAATTAAAGCTTTCAATAAAAGTCGCTGGAATAAATAAGCAAAGGATTAAATAAACTTAAACACTAATTCAATATATGAATGGATTTAGAAAGCTAAAGAGGAACTTGAATATAAATGTGACATAAATTTAATAATAGTTTTCCATTTTACATTTGAAACTCTACTATTTTTAAATTTAAAGATTATTTAAATTGCATATTACTTTCCATTATTCACGTAAAACTGCAAAACATCATTTTTTAATATTATTTCTCAAGTTTCATTAATATTTAATTGTTATATTTAAATCCTCGACAGCTTGAATTTTCGTGTTAATCGTTTATATAAAGATCCGTAACAGCTTGTTGCATTTTATGTCGACCATCTTTGCACTTATTCTGCTTCAAAATTTTTGACTTTATAATATAAGATCGTAAAACGGTCCTAATAATATATATATATATAAAATATCGGTCCTAATAATATATATATAGAAATATATCAGTCCTAAAACATAAAAAAAAGAGACATACTGTTACAGCATCAAAAATTATATATTGAAAATTTCATTCACTATGTCAAGTACTTAATTATGAATATGACACACACACACGCACTCATTGTCTTCCGTTTGGAATGCTGGCCCTTTATAGCTTCCGGGGCAGGGCTCATCTCTCATTGGTTCTATGACCAAAATTCTTGAAGATTCTAGTATCATCCATTTTTGACCCAAAGTTTCCAAATTCATCACGAAGTCATCAAATGGTCCTTAAGTTTGTCACCACGCCTGGGTGTCACTGATCCGGCATCTGATCGGCATCCAATAGAGCTGATCTTAAATCGGTATTTCCTATGATGGAACTAACTGTGCTGGGAAGAGACATTACAGATTTCTATCAATACCTACATACTCCAACACATATTAAACAAATGGTTCAACATTAGAGATTTCTGTCAATGTTTCCAGCATCATACTTAAGTTTTTCGTATAATTTATTTATTTCCTTTCACTTATTCCCCTCATGTCGTGAAAAATTAAATACCTTTGATAAGATTTCGAGGGAAAGCTGCACCAAAACTGGAAACTAAAACTAATATTAACGCAATAACTATGAAAACTTTGCGGGCATTCATGTGAAATATTAAAATCTGCACATTTCCTAGACCGATCACTAGAAAAGAAATAAGAAATAGTCAAAAATAAATCCAAACTCATGAACAAAGAATCGGAAGTATTTAATAATGCGGTTTCTAACATCAAACCGTTCACAAAACCATAAAATTTAAAGGTTTCCGTTTTTAACAATCTTTCTATTTATCTGCAAGAAAAACATTTATGATATCATTGTTACCTTATATTTATGGAATGGATGTTTTGAGCTTACTATTTTAGAAAGAGTAATACTAAATATATTTAAATTTAGGAGCACTTTGAAGAGTCATTCTTCTTCAAATGCTTACGTTCAGCAGAAATAAAATCCTCAAACTTCAGACAGATATCAATGTGTAGTTTTCTGCCGTTTATTTTGATCATTACTCTGGTGAGAAGTTTTTTGCCAAGCGTGCCTTTTCCAAAAATGAAGACGTTATTTGCAATATCCCAATTGAATTGTTTGTAAGTACAATAGAAAAGAATAAAAAAAAACCTTCCCAGGAATTTGATCTAAATATTTAGAGATAAAGGTTTTATTTAAAATAAAAAATGTTTAAGGAATCTAAAATTTAGTAATTAAACCAAAAAATTAGAAAACTATGTGAAGAAAAGGGACACATTTTTTTTTTTTTTGGAAGAACCCATCGTAATTTCACATTAGATACTGGTCAATGTTTCATTAACAAATAAAGATCTGAATCTTTATTTCCTTCTACATTTTTCTTGAAGCAGCATTTAAAAAAAAATTTTCACATCAGTAAATATTTAGAAACTTCTTAAAAATATTTTTTATAAAAAACGATATCTTCTTATCCAAATTAAAAATTTATTGGAAAAATTGTTAAATAATCAAGAAACATATTGATGATAACAAGCTGAATGCTGCTTGGAGTAAGTAATTAAAATCCACACATAATCATTCACTTAATAATTATTAATGTGTTATATTTGAAAGAAGAATCTGAATTAACATAGATAAAGTAAATACCTCTTTATGTTTTCAAGTATATGATTTATAGCTGGCAATTACTGTGAAAGTAAAAAAATCGACATCAACAGTTTAATGAATCCTCGCGGCATGGACCTTAGAAGCCAATAAATTATTTTTGGAATAATTTATTTTTACCCCCGGCCAATGATAACTCATAAAGAAAGAAAGTCGATTGTCAAAATTTGGTACATGGTTTTATCATCAGAGCAGCAACATTTATCAAATTTTGAACTAAATCTGTTATCAGGTAAATAGTCTATCCCTGTTTCCGATTGTGTTTAAAAATGATAATTCAAGAAGAAGGAAAATAAGGCAGCTAAATAAAAGTTTGTCTCCAAATTTTTACATTTTAACTTAATGTTGGATATAATCCGTTAAAAAAAAGCGATCCAAAATGTATGTTAGATCTCCTCACTATATACAACAAAGCTAAACACAAAAGGGTCATATTGTTGACGTATTCGGGAACTAAATTCTCCACTATACAACAAAACTAAATACAAAACGGGCCATATTTTTGAAGTATTCAGGAAATTAGATTCTCCACTATACAACAAAGTACAAAATGAGCCATATTGTTGAAGTATTCGGGAAATTCGAAAAGAGCAAAAGGTTTCTAAAGGAAGAAACTATAAGTTGAGGACATCAATAATTTAATTATTGAAAACTACTTATCCCTAATCAAGCAAATGTCATACCGATGCAGGTTTTGTATATTTAGTAAAATAAAGTCACACCAGTAAAGCATTGTATACGAACTTCATTGAGGTAATATGTCTTTGTTTGATGAGTCATATTTTGCAATAAAATGAAGTCGACAAATCAGAATGCGTTAAAAGAAATATCATTAATAAGATAAATTTCTACGAGAGAAATGGTTTGACTTTCAAACTGCGAAAATAAATAAATAATAATAAAAAACATTCGAAATTCTGAAAATATAAATAAAATTATTCTTAATACTTTAAAAGCGCGTTTGAATCATACAGATCTGTAAAAGTAAATACAAAAAGCTCTGATTTCAATAAAACAAAAAAAAATCGAATTAGTAAATTAATAAGTTTAACTTTTTCTTTTCTGGATTACAACGATGCAATATAATTTTACTTTCCATAACAATCTACTTTGTATGATGCTCAACTAACAGCACTTACCGCTATTAATTTATTCCTTGTTAATTAAATAAATAATCACGGTTTCGAATTATTTTTCATGTATTTCAACCATAAAATGGATTTTCTACAGAATTAGCTTATGAATTAATATGTAAGCTTAATTGTACAACTGTTAATGCTCCAAACGATATTTTTTTTATTCGTTTAATTTCAGTTTTTCTGATCAAACATTAATCATAAGAAAAACTGCGAGCTCTTCATTACTTAGTTTCTCCTGTTTTCTCCTCGAGTAATTTCCTTAAATCTATTGCATTTCACTAGCAAGATTTTCATCAAAAAGGGAATATCGCGCTTTATAAATGGCGCATTGCTGCTTTTCCCAGGAAGGTTTGGACACCTAATTAGGCTTTGCAAGCAGAAGCCTAATGAGATGTCTGTTTAGTATATAGGCCTGCTTTGTTTCCAGGAGTAACTGGCAGTGCTAATTAACTATGTTGACCTGTTGTGTTTAATATCTAAAGAGGTGGTGACTTTTAATGGAAAGCATGGAGGCTGCTGAAATATTCCCAAAATTGGAGGCTAATTGGTATTTATGAATATCGATAAAAGAGGAGATGTTAAATGCTTTTGATGCTAAAAACTTGTTTTCACATTTTTATTATTTTGCCCTATTAATGTTACCGTAGAGAAAAATGAAAAAGGAAATGAAAAATTGCTGTTGAAAAATGCCTTATGTGGTTTAACAGAATAAACATTATTATAAATGTATATCCAAAAAGGGAGAAGCATTAAATGTTTTATTTTTCAATATATTTCTTGCTTTTGGGGCTACAAAAGAGTACAGAAAAGTCAAAACAAATGCATTTATAATTGAATTTGAATTTGCTCCCTTACGTTAGTTGAAAACTTGTACAATTCCATTCTAACTGCAATTTGATATTCCAGGATGCACTTTTATCATCACACTTATATTCTCATCCCTCTTCTCGCTTTTAAGACAAAGACATGCAAATTATTAGAAAAGTTTACGCATTTTTTTATATACATAAGTTTTTATTGCAAAAGAAAGGAGCAGATTTTAATTAAATTAAATCTGTTTCTAGCGAAAGGCAATAGAGACACATAGGATACATCGCTGGCTAAAGGACAATTAAAAGATTTATTCTATGCATTCAGTATGAGTGCTATTTGTCATGCACAAATGTTAAATTTGTATTTCATTTCTTACCATTCGTGAAGTGACTGGCCCCTGATTATTGAACTCACAGCTATAACAACTACATTTTGCATATCTTCAGCGGTTACAGGCATAAATTTTCAGCATACGCCATGCTGGTAGTTACAAAATTCAGTGATCAATGCTTTTTCTGCATGTGCATTTCCTATCATTACATTAGAAAGCAGTTTCCATACGATGGACAACCAGTGATTCCTTTTCTTATGGAATTCATATGATTACATTATAAAACAGTTTGCAAACGAATGACAACCAGTGCTTTTGCGGCCTGTGGATTTCCTATAATTTCATTAGAAAGCAATTAACATACGAAGGACAACCAGTGATTCTCCCTTTACATATGCAACCATATGAATTTCTAGAACCAACTTTACGTATGTTTATGACACTTTTTAAATTTAAGAGAAATCGGAGATTACCACCAAGTTAGCAGTATCTTTGAAAGATTTCGATAAATTTGGAGACTAGATATATAATAGAAAATATATGAAGTATAATAGAAAAACGAAAATATTATAGAAATTCTCATTTTAACATTCATCTTTCTTATGATTATTTTCACATAATGTAAACATTGCTGTGAATCAGTTGGAATGTATTAAAGTTGAATAAAAATGTATAATATAGCAAAATAATTCTGAATTGCGATTAATGAATGTTAGAAGATTAGCGATATCTATTTTTGTCCTTGTCACTGACAGTCTTTATATAAGGCAATGGTGCATTAAAAGAACGATGAAGTAAAGTCCCATTTATCTTCAAACCATCGTTAAGTAAAATATCGTTTCACTCTAAACTTTGACGAATAAAATCTTTCTAACTCTACTTTATTCAATTTGTCATTAATCAAAGTAGCAGACAAGGACCTAGTGACGAGTTGTGATTAATTTTGCAGTATTTTTAACTCTGCATTATCAGATTAAGAAAGATTTATGTCTTCAGAAGACGAGAGAGCAAGACATCAACAAATAATGATGCATTCCAAATAGAATATTTTTAAAAGATTCAAAACCTATATGTTATGCTGTGTAATATTTTATTTAAAATATTTAATTAATTCTAATAAAAAGTATTTCCTCTTGGAAATTTGTTTCTTAAATCGAATATTCAAACTGCTTGGTGTTAACTCTGTCCTCATTCATATAAACTTTTGTCTTTTATGTACATTTAAAAAGAAATTGTGTTTCATGGTAGTTTGGTTCATAACGAAGTTAATGCACGGTACCTTATAGTCGTATGACAAACTTTCCCATTGTGTAGCAAGATGCCTCGATGGCATTGCATTCTTTCTTCTTTTGAATGCACAAATGATCTTTAAATTAAACTAGCGTGATCATGGGTTTTCTATATGTAATTTTACAAGTAAGCCACTTTTATCATCATATTTGAGATTAATTTACCTCAACAATATAAACAAAAGTCACGAATTAATACATGTATCTTATTGGTTGATTCAGTTATTTTGATTTCAACTCTTAGGAAAGCATGACTGTTAATGGTATATTATCTTCTTAACTTTTCACTTCAGGTTATCATGCTTCTCGTGTTTAAGGCCTCGATATTTTAGAAATTCATGAATATTTCCATTTAACAACAACAAAAAAAACACACCAACCATTTTAGTGACCTTGATGTACCTTGAATGATGAATGATTTCAATTCTTAGGATATATTTTTGTTTATTAAAGTCTTCAGATTTTTTCATGCTGAAGTCATTGAAGGTCTCTGATTACAAAGACGCTCTTTCGGAATCAGACAATCATTTGACTAAACCGAAAATCCCCAAATATCTATTGTCCTTAATATCTTAAAAACGTCACTGTGATGTTAAAGTTTAGGATAACAGTTGACGAATCTATTATTGTCTCAATAATTGATAATAACGAGAGATTTAGTGGGCCGTTCCCAGTAACTTCAATCCAATTTCAAATTGATACAATCATCTAATCAAGTGAAAAATCAATCAATCACTTATAAGGAATAATACTAGCTTTTACTTTTATCTATAATCTTGATATAATAAATAAATTAGCTAAATATATTAAGGTAGGAACATCTTTATACAATATATTAACTAGAAATATTAAGTTTCTGTGAAATACTGAAGAAAAGTCATTTTTAAATCTGAAAGCAGATGTAAACATGCTCAGGAATTTCATTATCCACATTATATATCCTGTTTTCCATATCTATAAAATCGTTCTTATGTTAAAAAAAATTCACAATCCAGACTTTTTTTGAAACTAAAAAAGAATGAAAGGAAAAATGAAATTCCAAGAAAGAGAAACACCAGCATATGGGGGAGCTTTTATGATAGCATAAATCATACTTCTTATTTTTGGAACTTTCGAACATCAGGTGAAAACATAAGGCACTAAGGTGAAGTTCAGTAACGATATTAATGCAAATGAGTATCATCATTTATATCTTAATCATGAAACTTGAGACACCAAATTTCCCCATCCACCATGCCAATCCTAAATTAGAGGTCTTAATTTGCATAGAATAATTGTGGAAGAAAGTCCGTTTACGGTGTCAAAACCGTGAATTTATTTCCTTTTAGTAGCGAAATATTTTTACAATTTTTAGAAAGAAACTAGTTTGAACTTACGAACTGTTGTTTGAACGAATATGATAAATGGAAGCGAAAAGTTCGATCAAGAACATTTGGAATTCATTTCGTCCACTTTTCATTGAAATGCGGCACATTTTGCTACGCGATTGAGAGAGAGATGTCATTAAGTCAAATGCAGGAGAGCTCGCTTTATCTTCCTATATGTTAAACCGATGAACTTGCATTAGAAAAATCCGAAACTTTTTTCAATCTTTTCAGCTTTTATCCTTTCTCTTTGTTTTTCTACGTTTTCAGTTCTTAAGATCATTGTTAAAACTTTTCCTTTCAGTGTTTATCTGTTGGACCTTTTTCACAAAGCTATTTATTTCGAAATCTATTACTTTCAGGTCTCTTTATGTATACGCATGGAGGCGTTGTCTTGTAAAAATTGTTTTTATATATAAAATACTTTCTAATATTTCTTTATTTTTTTTTTCTTATCATAAATAATTTGTTTAAAGTTACGATAAAATATGTTCCTTTGAAATTATGAAAAATTTTCACATTCTGGGAGTTAATATAACAAAAAGGAATGAATATTAAATTTAAAGTATAAATTTTGAAAGCTTGTTAATGGCTGTGTTTAAAATTGTGCTTAACTTCCAAATGCTTATCCCACGACTTCCGCGGGTTGGCAATCAGTCCATTTTCCTTTGCATCCCAGGTTTTTCGCACTTTAGACTGTTTATTTTTGCGATTACAGATATTTATTATATCATATTATTATCGTGTAACATATAGTATCAGTTCACTTTGTTTGAGAAATATTTGAAGTTATTTTAAACATCGCATCTAAATAGGGTTTTAAAAATTACGCAGTCAGAGGGTTAAATTTTCAGATTGAGTGGAATTGCGTTCATTATTTTTTCATCGTAAATGCAATACAAATCTAAAAAATAGATTTTATTCAATATTTAAACAATAGATTTCCAAATTTATTCGAGGAATAGGCGATAAATCCTTGTATTGCACCCAAGATTTCTTCCCTAATCGTGTCGAATAGTTAATTTGTCAAATGCACAAAATATACATATTATTTCAATAAAAAAATAATTACATTTCATGTTTTTAGAGTCAATGAAGGTATCGCTAAAAATATACTATGTTCTAATTTTTTATAAATTTTAAGTCACTTTTAGCAAGAAAAACTAAAACCACTGATACTTTAAACACAAACTTCCCATATTTCTGAGGTTAAAACTGACATACTTAGGAAATTTTAAATATCATTATTTTAGACAATATTAGATCATTTCGAAAACTACTTCGAAGAAGATTCATCAGTCAGTGAATTAGTATTGCTTGAAGCGGCCGTTGATTTGCTTAAATTTTTGAAATTATAAGATTCATAACCAGATCAGTTTTGCATAGAACAGGGGATGTTTTTTTTTTGTTTTCTTTAAACTATTAGTGTTTAAATTATTAGTTATTAGTGTGTTTTAAAATATTTTAATAAATATGACCAATAAGATCGAAGAATAGCACAAAAAATTTAGTCATCATAATGTTTTCAGCATTATATTTGATTGAATCATATAAAATAAAATATAAAGTTTTATGTCTTTAAAATAATTTTTACAAGTGGAAATTTTTGACTACATTTAACTGTTTGCAAATTGTCATTTGGGCCACTATTAGAGTGAAAAAACCATGTAATATCATACATATCAGTACAAGTGTGAGATTTGTATTTACACTAGCATTTTTAAGTTGGTAGAAAAAATATAGACGAGTGATTTTCACCCTACCATTCCTATTTTCTTCTTAAGTATTTTCTAATGGCTTTGAGGGTTCAAGTTCGAAATTCAAATCTACAGAAGAGCTTCCACGAGTACGGGCCTAGTGCATGCTAAATCCTGCGAAATCAAATATGCTCTCCCCGTGCTGTAGAAGTTTCAAGAAGGAGCATCAGCCTAGGTATTATACACATCATCCGACCATGTCTGATCATTTCGAGGTCTGTCCCAAAATAGTTCTAGTGTTGCTTTAAAAAGGACGCTAATGTAACTAAACTGACCTACATTTTCTAAGCGTACATTTATTTAACCTGTGAAATAATCGCATAACTCATTCGTCAAACGTTTATCGATTATGAAGTCACTGAGTAATAGGGTTTTTGATGTTTTTATCCAGTTAGTAATAATGTCTTTTAATAATTTTTAACGCCATTTCTTAAAACTTTTCATGATATCATTTATATGTTAGATTCTAGACAATTTATTTGCAACAAAAATTCATTTCTAAAATCTGAAACTTTGTTTGGTTTGGTTATAATAACTTCCCGATTTTCAAAGCCACAATGGGGCTTTTTTGGGACTGCCTCGTACTTTTGAAGCGGGGTCAGATGACGAGAAATCTGAGATTTGTGTAGCAAATTATGCGACTAAAATTAATAAATTTTTATTCCATCACACAATTTTCTTAGATTGTAAGAACGGATTATAAAATCAAAAACATTTTTACACAATTAATATTATAGTTGAATATAAAAAGGTTTTTATATAAATTTAATATAAACAAAATTCCAAATATTCTAATTGGTATTTTTATTTTTTTAATTTGATCAATTTATTCATCAAAAATAGCTTATTGCCACTTTTGGATGCATGCCTTCAAAATTTTCATATTTTTAAATAATTAAACAAATTTCGAGGAATAATAGTGGTAAATTAAAATTCCAAAATTATTCATTCGAATAAAGGGAGAACTTAATTAATTTTATGATTTAATTAAAATTGGATTAGAAATGCCATTCTTTCTTCCCAAGTAAAGTTTCACTATAAACTACGAGTAGGAACAGCTGCATTTTATATGGCTATGTTTATAAGGGAATTCTTAAAATTAATCTTAAGAAAATGTCACTTCCGCTGAAAAGCCCATTCAAAATGAATCAGACATTTTACAGATATGCAATTTACTACTTACATGTTTCTCAATTCTTTTTTTTTTATTTATTTTACTAAAAAATTTTTACTTTAAGTTAAATTAATAAATTTTGCCAAAAGCCTTTCTTATTTGGACATGATAATTTTATTATCCTAGAAAAATCCCTTTTTTTGGGGGGGGGGACGATAAAGTTTGTACATTCTTTTTGGTCAGATTTGCTAAATTGAAAATTAAAAGTGATAGAAAATAGAGTTAAGCAATAATAAAAAAAAATTGCATTCATATATGGAATTTACCATTTCACTTATTTCTGCTATTTATTCATTTTCTTTAAATACTAAATTCAGAGGAAACGGACACAAAAATTATAAATTAAAACAAAATAGAAAAAAAAATCCAAAAAATTAAAACAAAAAAATCTTAAAATATTACTGAAAAATTCCCAAATTTTTAACTTTATAAGAATTGTTAAAAATTAAAGAATTTATGTGAATGACAACTTTATAATTACAACAAACCGTAAAATAAAACCGTTTCTAATAACGTTTTTTTAAAACAATTTCAAAAAAGCAAATATGCAAACCTGAATAAAAGAAAACAAAAATATCCATACAACCAAATATTTTATTCAAATTTTTAAAAAATTTATATTTTAATACACAAAAATGACACATTCAATTTTCAAAAATTTTTAAATTTGAAACCAAACGAACATCACTGAAAACATTTCCTGAATATAAAAGTTTCTTGAAAAGACGAGTTATAGTTTCTGACTTTAATGATGAAAACACTCAGCAATCTTTTAAGAGTAATTTCCTAAAAATATGACAGATCTTTCCCAGACGATAGATTGAAATGTAAATCAATACTGCATCGAAATTTGCTTCATTAATATGTTTTTTAGGCTTTTTATGGTTATAGTTTTAAGCAAATTATCTTTCAGTCGTTTAAGCAGTTTTCAGGAAATTAACTTAATTTAAGGTACCATAAAAGTGTTTCCCTTCGCCATTCCGTAACATAAGAAGTAACCCTGAATGCCACCACCCCCCTCATGGTACTAGTACTCTGAAGAAAATTATGGATGAATTTCAAGGACCATTACTGGTCACGATACAGTCCTACACGATAGGACGTATGTCTCGTTATCGATATGGATATAGCAAGCCTCACACCATTATTTTACTTACCAGGCGTGGGAGAACCAATCACCACACCGGAAGCGTCTCATCTACAATTTTGGGGTGCCCAACTATGGGGATCAATTTTAATGTAAATTAGAGTTGTAAGAATTTCGGCAATTTATCTAGATAACAAGTTTTACATTAAAAGTTGTAGTATTTGCTCATTAACCAGCTATACGAAAGGATTCGAAATGTTAATTTTGTTATTTTGCAAAAAAAAAATATAGAGAAAAATAAAATATTGTAATCTTTAAAAAGCTCTATCACCAGATTTTGATGAATACCTAAGTTTTAGATATATCTACTCAAGTTTAAACAACGGTATTTATAATTTGTTTAACCTGAGCCACGATAACTTAAAAACGTAGCGAATTAAATGAATAGAATTTAGTATAGAGTCTTTGCACCAAAACTACAAATGTCTATCAAGTTCTAGACGAAATCTAGCAATGAGAATTCTGGTTATGGAACAAAATATGCTGGTAAAATTTCTGTATAGTTTTCCATAGTTGCTAACATATAAATACCGTCTTTTTTTGGGGGGAGGAGGTATATATATGTATCCATGAGCATTTAAAAATTATAGCACGGAAACACAGTAGGAGAAATGTATGAAACTTGGCATGTCTACTTAACAATAAGGTTGCATTTTTCTATCAAACTCAAGCCATTTATAGGACGACAGCATGTCCATGTCCATGTAAACACAGATGATGCCTGATTTATATCTGCTTCAAATTCACTGAACCATTAATTTGTTTGCGACATGTAATTTTCTTCATTATTATACAAATCTAAAATAAATAAATAAGATAGATAAAAATACCTATTGTAGTATTGTAGATAAAAGTAATTATTGTAGTATTGTAGATAAAAGTAATTATTGTAGTATTGTAGATAAAAGTAATCATTGTAGTATTGTAGATAAA
>JAPMOR010078264.1:133518-183143 GCA_026543865.1 Argiope aurantia
ATTGTAGTATTGTAGATAAAAGTAATCATTGTAGTATTGTAGATAAAAGTAATCATTGTAGTATTGTAGAAAAAAGTACTTATTATAGTATTGTAGAAAAATGTAATTGTCGTAGTATTCATTATTGTAAAGACCTCTGAATTGTATTCTTTAATTGAAATTTTAAGAAAATGTTCAAATGAGTAGATTAATTTTGTTTATTAGACGCAAAATAATTCCTTATCTCTGTTTCTATCGAACATATTGTTGTCTGCTCACGTGAACACATTTTCGAAATTTATAAAGCCAAATCGGGAATAATAGAATAATAAGGACTGACATCTAAAATGGTCAGGTGTCCAGACGATGAATACCTAATTCAAGAATTGTTACGGATAAGAGATGTATTCAATTATTATAATAAGTCTTTCATATATTATAAGTATTGGACTTCAAAGATTTGCATATAGAATGTGAAATAGAACCAACCATTTTAAATGGCCTTGCGGGCAACTATTCACTGTGTTTAAGAAAGACATTTTACGAGCTATTTCGAATACTAAAAGCAATCCTTTTACAAAACCCTAATACCTTCCCTTGAAAGAAAGCATCAGCTTTAGCTTTCATATTAGTGAGGATTAAATGATCCAAGACACAAAATTAGGACAAATATGACCCAAAGTATCCTTAAATAGCTTTTCCTTTTTTTTATACTTCCAACCTCATATTCTGGTGATATGGCCTTTTCCATAAAGTAATCTGAGCTAGACTAGAAGATTGTTACCATTAACTTTACTGGACTTTAATCCTCGAATCGTGAAAGGTAATCCAAACCAAACAAACTATGCAAAAATATTGCCATTCCTATTGCTTTAAAATACTTAAGGGAATAAATGCCAAGCCCAACAGCAATTCCGAAACGGAATGAAAATTTGCTATGCTTTCAAAACGTTTAGCTTTAAGTGGTCATATCGAGGGAAATTTGAAACCTTCCGCGAAATTTGAGAAAATGAACTGTTTGTTTGGAACATTTGCTCAATATATTATTGAGTCATCTTAAAAGGGTATGAAATACTAATGGAGTTTAGAAATGTGCTTTTTTAGCATCATTTTCTTTCTTTTTTGAAACTGAAGAAGGCACCGACGTTTCTCCATAGAATTATTAAAATAAGATAGGGAAGCAAAAATGAAAAAAGTGCAGAACTTAGTTTTAAGAGGCAATTAAAAAGAAAGTTATCTCTATTTATAACCCTTAAAATGCCTTTCAACAAAACTTGAACTGCGATAAGGGGGTTTGCCGTGGGAAATATTTTAGAAAATAATTGTACTCAGGTTATGCATTCCTTTAACTTTTGTGTTAGGAAAATGAAGTGAGAAAGAATTTATAGTTAAGTGTTTCCAAGAAATAATTAAATGATGATAAATTTCTTAAACAGCAAAATGTTTACCGTAATCTAGAATTAAATTACTAGTGGTTTAATGTTTTATTTCAAAACATCATCAAAAGAATATTTCACTGTAATTACATTGAACGGTGTGCTTAAAGGAGAACATGAAAGGGAAATTTCCTTATACCCTGGCATTTAGAAATTCCATTAAAGTTTATTATCTAGACTTTCATATTTTAAAGTAATTTTTGAATGACTTAAATGGCATTGTGACTCGCAAGAAATAGTTTTTAATTAAAGATTTGGATGCTGGTTTTTAAATTCTATGATGGAAATATAATTAGAAAACAGCATGGAACTTTATAGATTGTATGAAATTACTAAGAAATGCAAAATACGTTAAGCAGCTGCCTTTAATGTATTAAAATTTTGAAGTTATCAAGCATTGTATCTTTACAAAGGATCTGTATATTGATAAAATGAAGCACAGTAAAAATTATTCTTTTGTAGTCTATTCTTATTCTTGTATTTCGAACTTTACTTTATTGGTTATCCATATATTTTTCATTAACTGGAAAAATATTTTTTTCACTTTCCTGAAGTTATCTTCAATATTGTATTAATGTTATTACTTTCTGTATCTGCTGGTATCATAAAAATAAATGGCCGCACTTTTTTCGAAGGAATATGTTTAGTACGTTACACTTTGTTGGATTCTTATTTATTTTCATTGAAATTATGCATCTGAACCCCAAAGAATGTTGAAAAGTTCTATTAAAAATATTGCATAGTAATCGAAGATAAAAAGGCCACTCTACAAATCATTTATTTTTTTATTAATTTATTTGAAAGAAATAGTTAAATTAAATAACTACAATTATTAAACTTACTTCAAACGAAAGAATATCTAAACAGAATCATATTTCTGAAATCAGTTTCAATGAAATGTAATAAATTTATATTGTCCGTAATTCAATGCAATTTTGTTATTATTTGTTTTTAATTTGTTTCATGTTTTTTAAAATGGAATTTTATAAATTTATTTTCACTTTATATATCCTTAAATTGGTGTACTTTTAGTGGCAATACACTATTTTATTATTTTTACATCTTAATCGCCTTTAAAAAAATTAATTTAATTAATTTTGAATTCCAAAAAACGCACAAGCACTCTGAAATAGATTCATATTGTTGAAACCGATTTGCTATAAAGAAGATAAAACAACCATAAATAAATGGTGTTGCAACCATATTAAAAAAACAATTTGACAGCTGATATTTTAGGGCGAGTAAAACTGGAGCGTTACTCGATAGAAAAATTTGTTTTCATTGTTGAACAATATTTAAAAACATAATAAAAGTCTGTTGGCCAAAGTTCTGAAATTTGAAGATTGACCCCTTAGATGGTGTGGTTTAACACCTTTGGATTTCTTTTTATAGGGTTATTTGAAGTCATAGGTCTATACCAACAAGTCCACAAGCACGCGTTCATTGAAGGAGGAAATTCAAGAGTGCATAAACGAAATTCAGCCACATTTATGCAAAATTGGCATGGTAAATTGCGACAAAAGAGTGCGTATGTGCCAGCAAAGCCGTAGAAGCCAATTGCCCCATGTGTTATTCCCTACATAAACTTGTCCTGTATATTTTACGATTCAATAAAAATATAACAATTTAAAGAAAAAAAAAACGTTTTTTGAGTTAACATGTTGTTCTATCGTGTAAAGCTTCCTTTCTATTAAGGCTAAACTATCAGGTTATAGGTTTGTAAACATTTTATTGTACGAATGGTGGAAAATTCAAATCTTGTGTTAATTTTGAGACACCCCTAATATTCTATAAAATGTTTTTTCATAGAATTATTCTTTAAAAACAAGTTTGATACAATATCATCAATTGTTAGTGAATTTAATGAATATTTTTTAAAAAATATCATGAATGAGAAGAAGAATAGAATTTCTATTTTATAACTTTTTTATTGCTTTAAGTGATTGTAGAGGACATAAAACTGTTTACTAAAAGTCTTCAACGCCAACACAAAAGGGCATCACAAAGAACTTTAAACAAGAAGAAATACTCCAGAGAAAGTTCAGTCTTCTCTCATATATCATAAAAATGTAAGAGAATAGATCTCTAGGTATTCGCGTCCATGAAATATGACTTTTCAACTACTCTCAAATGACATCTGTAGGATGTAACACTCAAAGTAAAGTATGCATTTTTATGTTGTAATAAATGCAAATATGGCTAATTAATTAGGTATATATGACATACTTAGCGTCTCGTTCTGAATGCTTGGTATGTTCCTCAGAAATTACAAAATGAGTGTAATGAATCAGAAATGTTATTTAATTGTAAGTATATTTTAATAAGTATATTTTAACGGTCCCACAAGAGTTTATTTAGCAAATATGAACTTTGATAATTTCAGACTTCTGGAATCAATTTCGAACAAATATAATGAATTCAAAGAAAATTTTTATTCATTTGTATTTAGTTTTATTCTTTTCATTTTTGTTAAAATGGAATTTCATTACCTAATTCTACTTTTATATATCGTTAAATTCGTGTTTTCTTTGTTGGTAATACAATGTCTTAATATTTTCAGAACTTTTTCAGCAGTTAAAAAATTAATTTTATTAAATTTTGGTTCCATAAAAAAATGCACAATCTCATGGGAAATTGAAGGAAAAAATTATTTCAAGATTGCTTGTTATTTATCATAATGCACTGTAAATTAAAAATAAAAAGTATAAATTATTAAAAATAAAAAATTGGCAATTTAAAACGCTAATGAATTGAGATTTTATAACACAGTTTCTATTAATTTCATAATTAAAGATCATTTATCATTATTTGGTCAAATACAATAATCGATCATTTAATATGTTATTAAATCCATTTGATAATCTGTTTTGTGACAAGTGGACTTACATGTTTGTATACCAACTTAATTTTCTTTCTGTTTCCACGATTTTATTTTAATGCTAAGCATTCCTTGACGAACCTTTTTCTTATAAAAATATCATCAATTTCTATATAGGCTTATTCCATTAAGAAAACATGATATTTCTATATAAGGCATAGAAAACAATATTTTATTGATTGATATACGAAGCATTTAAAAATACAAAAATAAATTAGAAAGATTTCAATGTCTCAAATACCCTTTATATTATTATAAGAATTAAAATAAATATAAGTTATAATAAATGCCCAAATATAACAATAAATATCCAAATAATATAATAAATAACAATAAATATTTAAATAATATATTAAATAACAACAAATATCCAAATAATATAATAAATAACAATAAATGTCCAAAATAGGATGTGCCATGTAATTAGGAAGTTAACTACATTTGTATGTCAATGGGTTAATGAACACTTTTATCGCTGCATTTTAAAGACTATATGAATGCACTATTTTATAGTATACTTTCAATTTCAATTGATTTTTATAAGAAAGAATGATTATTCTCTAATTATTGAATTTCTGAATCAAAAATTGCCATTACCTATTAATATTTTTTATCTTATTTTAATTATTGACTTAATAGTTTATGACTTATTATAGTTTTGCCTGTAAGAAATTTTACAGTTGCATCTTATTATTAGATTCGACTTATTTTATTATAACTAAACCATTTTAATTAACTTTATTTATATAAATTTTGATTTATTTTATTTTCTTTTTCTCTCTATGATATTCAAATTCTAATTTAATCTGGATGATTAAGCTAGAGCAAGTATTTTAAACATCATTATTGATTGTTTTGCTTGCAGGTACTAGAAAGGGAGATAAGAGTTCCAGAATTTTGTTTTTGATAAAATAAAGAAATAAATAATAATAAGCTACGCGAAATTTTCAAACGGACTATTTTGAATATGAAATGAGTAACCTTAATACACTTTTTTATTTGTTTATTAAAAAGTAAAAAAAATTTTTTTCAGAAATAATGTGGTTAAAGCCGGAATAATGTCACAAAAGACTAAAATGTTAATGAAAATGTTTTAAGTTAACTGGAAATTTAATCAAAATCATATTTTTTATTTTCAGTGCATGCATAGAAATTTTCTTTCATATAATACTTATTAGAGCTTAATTTCCTTATTATATAGCTTCCAACACCTTACGCCTAAGGGATCTCCGAACTTTTAATAATTACCGGTGGAAGCAGAAACTATCCCTTTTCCAAAACATCTAATTTACCAATGCAGTTGTGAAATTAGAAAATTTAATCATAAAATATTCATATACAATTACGATATTTTCATGTTTTCATATAATTTTAAGAAAGATTTAAAAATTTGTAAGGAAATATAAAATGAATATTTATTCAAAATCTGGAAAATAAAAAAAAAAAATGGTCAAAATTTAAAAAAATTACTATTAACTTGCAGAAAAATGTTCAGTTTTGAAGTTATACATGCTTTTTATAAAGCCTTTTGAAACAAATGAGTTTTAATACAATTATTTAAAAAAAATTGAAATTAAAAAAAATCTAATTAAGATTCATGCAAATTTTTTTCTGTGAATAATTAAGTCTAAAAATTGATATATAAGTAAAATTGATAGATAATAAAAAACTATTTTGAACATGTTCATGAAATTTTATATTAATAGGATATGTAGTTTTTGAGATATCCTGCTCGGAAGTTTCAATTTTTTAAAAAAAGGACATTAAAGTTCAAAAATAGTAAAAAAAGAATTTGAATAATGTTATGCAACTTAAAAAGCTTCAGAAGCATATGAACTGCCTTTAGTTAGCTTAAATTGTTACTTTTGTATTAAAACTTTTTGAAGAAATTTATTTTTAAAATACAACTATTTAAAAAATTTGAAATTTTAAGAAAAATTAATTAAAATCCAGCAAAAACCTTTTTTATGAATAATGTATCGAAAAATTGAAGAATAAATCACATAGTAACTTATTTTGAGCATGTGCATGAAATTTTAGATTAATAGGATATGTAGCTTTTAAGAAATCCTACACAAAAGTTTCATTTTTTTTTGAGAAAAATGATGTTAAAGTAAAAAAAATAGTAAAAAAAGAATTTAAACGAAGTAAAGCAAATTATAAAAATCCCAGAAGCATAGGTGCAGCCCTTAGTTAGCTTAAATTGTTCCATTTCTTTTGAAAATTTAAGTTTTTTTGTCCTTATGTGTATCAAAGAATACTACGGTTTTATATTTTGATATTCTTATTCTGGCGTAAGAAATATCTGTTAACATTTAATCGATGTTGCTTTAGTTTTTTCTCAATAACTCTGGAAATATTGACAGTATTGTTAAAATTTTGGTACTAAAATGTTAAGAAAAAATAAGACTCTTAACATATTTAAAAAAAAAAGAAACATTTGAAGTTTAAGAGTCTTGAGACCCTTTAAGAGATTTTATCTCGGACTCCATATTTGTTTTTTTAAATACTTTTTTTCTTTTAGAATTTCTAAATTCTAATTTTCTAAAATAAAAGAATGTTTAAAAAAAACTATTTCATCTCTCTTACTTTTTTTACTTTTTAGTCTTTGATATATTTCTTAAATCCTCACTATAAGCCTTTCGGAACCTTGCAATCAATTTTTGCTCAAGTTTCAATCAAGTTCTAAAAATATAAAATAATGGATTTTCATCGTAGTTACATATAATTTCTTTTTTAATTTTATGCATGATAAATATTTTATATATGACATGACATTCTACAAAACTAGAAGGAAGGAAGGGAAAATGAACAAAAATACAGAATTAAACTTATAAAAACTATTCTTCTAGATACATTTATTTACACACAATTTAATTTTAGAAAATCATATGAACATAATAATAAACAGAAGGAAAGGCATGGAAAAATGTTTCATTGCTCCATAAACAATATTTAAATTTTTTCGCAGATAAACAATTCGCGTTGCGTTGCAAAGAAAAAAAAACTCAGCTCTTTATGCTTGAGCACAAAAAATAAATAATTAAATAAAAATAATAAAAAATACTGTTTTGGTCTGCTCTCTAGGCTTGAATCATCAGATGGGGAATTACATTTTCTTGCCTCTGTTAATAATCAAATGGAGATGTCGCAGGCAGGAAAATAGGACAATAATGTTTCATGAATTTAGCTACATGGAGAATTCTTTCTTTTGAGAGTAAATAAGGAGCTGGACATTTTAACTATTTTTACATGAGTATTATCCTTGGTTGGTCATATGTCACAGTGAAATTGAATTTCGTAACGTACACACAACTATACAAAACTTAACAGTTCAAGTAATTCGGAAAATAGCGGAAAATGGATTATAAAATTCCTTCTTGTCATACAAAAAAATTTCCTTCTCATTGCTAAATATAGGAAAGTAAGAAAGTTTATCTTTTTCTGTTCTTTTAAAATAACTCAGTTTCTTACTCAATTACTTTAAAAGATCAGTTACTGGTCAAGATGATTTAAAATGGTTCCATTGACAGACCAGTAAAATGTATGACTAATTTTCAAGAAAAATTAAAAATGTCAGGTAAATTATGTTTTGGTGTTTGTTTGGCCACTCTGATTTCATTTGTTGAAATAAATACTTTCTTTCCTTTTGCAGAATTTACTCATACTTGCAAGTATCGACAGTGTTACTTTGCTACTGTGGTTTAGAATGTAAGCATTAAATCTAAATCAGCTTTGCCTTGTATTATTATTACTTTTAAATTTTATTT
Source organism: Argiope aurantia (assembly GCA_026543865.1). Taxonomy (NCBI): domain Eukaryota; kingdom Metazoa; phylum Arthropoda; class Arachnida; order Araneae; family Araneidae; genus Argiope; species Argiope aurantia. The sequence continues at coordinate 141,582 of JAPMOR010078264.1, forward strand.
TTGTTTCGTTCAAGCATCTGGTCTTTTGCTGGCGCCTCCTTTATTTACTCTTTCACTCTTAATTTATACTTGTTTTCTCTTTATATATATATATATATATATATCTGTGCTTATTTCAAGGAAATTTTAGTTCCAAAATTGAAATTTTGAACCTTCAGATCTTAGTGAAACTTCGTTAATAGTAACTTTTGTGTTTTTCCCTTTGTTTACGTCATGATATTTGTGTATTTTTACTTTTGTTGCATGCTTATCTGTATATTTATATTTCGATCACTCTTGTACATTTCTTTTTTATGTCTTTTAACATGTGCTAAGGAATTGTTACTATTCTTACTTCCTTAAACCTCGTGCTGCGCATTTTAATGCTCAAAGAATAGTTAATGTTTAATAATAAATAAGTAAATAAATAAATAAAATTCTTTCTTTACTAATTTCAGATTAGCAGAATTGAAACTAATTAAGTAAAATAAGTAGTCCAATAAAACCTTCTTTAAATTTGATTAAATTCATTTTAATTTATTAAATATGAGAAAAACACTAGTAATACAACTTGTTTTTAGTGAAATTATTAATGAAATATCATTGCAATCTTGAATTATTATTAAATATAGAATTTTTTTCAGGTTTACAGTTGCTCTAATGTTGAATGGGATTTAGAATGGAGGGTCATTTTCCACCCTACCTTTAGAATGTCAGTCTTTGTATTTAAAGAAAATATAAATATTGTATCTCAGACTGTAATAAAGTTGATTTCTTTTTACTTTCTTTAATTTTAGTTTAGTTTAAAACTTGCGAGAAATTATTACAATAATAATTAAAGTTTTATTTTCCTAGAAATTAAAATTTAATTCCTTTAAGATTTGCCATTATATCACAATTAAAGACCATCGTTATTAGTTTCTGATATGACATTAAGGTACCACCAATGGTACCTCTTCCTCTCTATCTGTCCATCAAAAGTGTTACAGTACAATTATTTTGAAAGGTGAAAAAGAAACACAAAGGTAGCAATAGAAGGGATTCTTATTAGTGGCAGTTCGGCAGTAACAAGGGATGTGAAAAGTCGTTATATGTGACACAAAAAGATTTCAGCTGATATCTAGCCATTAGTCATAGTTTTTTTGTGTGTGAAGCATTGACATGGTTCTTTTTATCGCCATATAAGCACTTTAGAAAAGAGTCAGACAGTCTCCATTTCATACAGCTGTCTCAAAGCTGGAAAAGAATAGCTATCATGACATAGGAAGTTAAGTCTTCTATTGGATTGGTCACTGGAGAGACTTTCTTGGAGCTTTTATTGATTTCCTTGAAACTCTGGTTGAACATCTGACTTTCTGGAAATTTAAGATTCAACATGATTTAAAGAGTGCTCTCAAATTTAGAAGTTTTAGTCATTGGTAATTCAGGATATATATGAAAAACGTTTACTCGATAACAGATAAATTAATGCCCTAAATTTAATAAGTGAAAAAAATAATCAAGGAAACAATTGAAAGTAAAGGATAAATTAATGCTCTAAATTTAATAAGTGAAAAAATAATCAAGGAAACAATTGAAAGTAAAGGATAAATTAATGCACTAAATTTAATAAGTGAAAAAACAGTCAAAGAAATCACTGAAAGTCTTTATAGGAAGACGAATTAAGTATTTATTTAAACAGCCTATTTAAAAATTATAAAGAAATTGAAAATTATTGTCATTGAAACGGAAAAAAAGAAAATGAAATTAACAAAAAAAAATCAGATTTTTTTTTTCTGCAAAAGAAAAAATGCTTATTTAGACACATTATGCTAGTTTTTTCAACCGTATGTAGATGTGTTTACTTTATGTCTCATGATTTTTTTTCACGCATAATGCAAATGAACATAATGCTGCCATAATTTGAAAAATAATTCTGGAAACAGAATCTCTTTTTGGACATGAATAAATTTAATTAAAAACAAAAGTAGACGTTCATAATTTTTTTTTTTTTTTTACAAATTTGTTCTACAGAAGCTTTCAATACATTTATTGTTTAAAAGAACAAAATCTCAGCTTTTAAGGAAGCATAAAAAATATTTTTAAAAGAAAATTTGCAAATTGTTTTAAAAATTGCTTTCTTCCAACTTCTATCAAAGCGTGCACATAAATATATATTACATATTTGAAGTTTATTTACCTGTATTTTAGATATTTAAACAGCATTTATTCTCTAGACTTTTTTTTATTTTGAATATATCTTCACTTGAACTTCGTATCAGTAGAAATATTTTGAATTTCTTTTTATCGCAGCAATGTAAATTGGTATTATGAAACTTTTAATTCTTATGAATTCATTTTAAAAATGCTGAGCATTTCAAAAATGTTTATTTAGTCTGCACTAAATAGTTTTATCAGTCTTATAAAAATGTTTACTGAGTGTCAATTTCATAATCATGTATTTGCTATCTAAAAGTAAATAGTTTAATTCAATAGTAAATGGTTGTATTACTTTATCAATATTTCACATGATGCAGATCATTGTTCTTATAAAACTCCTTAATATGATTTCCCATTTTTCAGTTTACTTATAAGGAATTCAATTTGATTATACTATTATTCTTTTTTCATTTAATACTGTTAATTTCTGCAGAAGTTATTGTTCAGAATTTTATACCAGTTAAATTACTCCCATTTTTTAAAATTTACAAATATCAATAAATTATTTAATTTCTCTGAAGATGTCATTCCTATAAAAGAAATAGAAGGTAATTCAACTGAATTTTTATTCCATTAATAGAATTGCCTCAGAATGGTCTCATAAATTAAATGCTAATACTTAATTTCCAACATTTTTTTATTAAGTATGTGAGAAAAACTGCTTTCTACTTTTTATTACATGATAATTGCTTTTCATTTTTGTTATTATCGCCCTACATGAACGTCCTTATTACCAGCATGTAAGCGTGTTGTTGCGTACTAGTAATATACGATTCTCAAAACCAGGAATATCCTAAGCACTAATTAGTTTAGATTAGTTAGTGAAATTAGTTTATAATTAGTTCATCTAATTAGATCATATCAATTGTTAGAGCGGAATAGCAATTCTTCAAATATATTCACTAACTTTTATGTTGATATTTCTGTCACATTCTTGAATGTTGAATATTTCCACTTATTTATTACAGCTTGTAAAATAGGGAACGGAATATAAATTACTCGATGCATTTATTAATTATCAATGATAATGATGTTTTACGTATTTCATGCTATAATAAATATTTATACATAAGTATAATACTTGCCGTTACATGAATCTGTTAAAACATAGATTTAACTGACTAATAGATGCAACATACAATGTGAAAAATCTATCAAATCGGGAATTGCTTAATTATTAATACTTGAAATTATATATTATTGCGAGAATAGCTCTGTATGATATAAAAAAGGAATATTTGGCAAACATCGTAAATTAGTAACAATAAACTCTTCATTTTTATCTTCCTCTTTCTTTAACAGCCCAAGGCTATTAGTTAAATTCTGCTTTATATCGAATGTTTATTGTATTAGGATATGACCTTGGAAATCTTAATTATTTTAAATTTAGTTTTTTCAAATAAACAGATTTGGTATAGTACGATTTTTATGATAAAAGGAACACTATCTCAAATTATTTCTTTATATATAATGTTTATATATTTTTCAATTTAAACAAAATCTAAATTTTCATGAACAAATATTTTATATTTTGAAAAACGTAATTGAATTTACTTGTTATTTTTAGTCATTTTTTCATCATTAAAGCAGATTATTTTAAGCATACGAAATAACTTAAATTACTAAAATAATGAGATTGTCTTTATATTGAATATAAAATGAAGGATTTCTGGTAAAATATTTTTTATAATAAATTTCAGTTAACCGATGACTTCAAGGTGTTAAATTATAAGTTACTCATAAAATACCAAATAATCAGGCTCAGCCACGATCTTCGTAAAACAAGGCCTCAGAACTTATTTGTGATGTCACACGGGTAGGATGATTGACTGCCATGAGCAGAATCCCGCTTTCTTCCTTGTTGTTTAGGTATATTTTAAATTCACTTAAAAATAACTTCTTATTAGTATTAAGACATTTATTTTGCATAAAATTCAAAATTATGTATTTTTTTCCTATGTGAATAAAATAAACGGCATGGAAGAAAATCTTAAGGTCCTCTATAGCTTATTGACCATTTAATAACATTCAGACTTCATTTAATAACATTTAAATCACAATGTAAATTTATTAGATATATACATTGGGGTATTATTGTTAGTTTTCTTGTTTTAATGAAGATTTTTTTTAATTTTACTAAAAATCCTTTTGTTTTTTTCCTGAAAATATTTTTTAAAACTTAAAATTAAATTAATCTAATATTTTTTAAAGCTTTTGATGTTTTTTTTATTGTAGTGACAGGTAATACATGTATTTTATAAGTTAATTGTTTACTTCTCAAATTACTTATGAACTTTCAAATAAAATATTAATGTATTTAATATAAAATTTAAATTTTACTCCAACTAATTCTGTTGATAAAAAAAGAATTACTTTCACAGCTTGTTTTTTCACATTAAGAATTGCTCACAGTTAATATATTAGTAATTCATACAATTTAATAAACTAGCTTTTATTATATCTGATTTTACATTTCAATGCATTTATAATTAATTTCAATTCAATCTGTAGAAACAGTAAAAGAAAACACAAATAAAGAAAATCACACACTATTTGAATTTGTGAACATTGAACACATTTGAACACATTTTATTTAGAGAGAGACAATACGAAATACATTTAGTTTTGCAAATTTATTACAAATTTCACAAAGACAAATAAAAATAATTATAATCTATACTTATAATAAAGCTCAATGTGTGTGTGTGTATGTTGGTGCTCTACAGGCCAGACCGTTTGACCTACAGCTACTAAATTTGGCACGTGTATACCTTGGAAGTCTGGAATGTGCACCTGGGGGTTAATTTTTAATTAGAATTTTATTTATTTAAAAATTGAGCGAAATTTTGGCGTGTTTCTGCTATAACTTCCGAAAATATTACCGCACAATAAATATTTTTACATCAAGATAAAGAACAAAAATTTATCTTTTAAATGATATCAAATGTTTTAACCTTAAAATTAAATTTCTATTTTTAATGAATTTTTAAATAAATATTTTAATTGCATTTTTCAACAATTGTTTTCGTACAAAATAAAAAAAATTAAGCTGCACGAGCACGTTTCACATTCATGGGAAAAAACTAGCTTTTTCCAAATTGTTGCCATCACATTGATTAAAGCTCCAATTAAAAATAAATTAAATTTTTTTGGGAATGAAATCTGCAAAAATATAATTTTCGGCACGTGTCTGTAGGAAAAGAAACAAATAAGAAATATTATTTTTTCTAAAAAATAAATTCAAGAAAAATTATTTTATGCTCTTTTACACTCTCTATATTATTAATCCAATAATATCCATTCTAATCAGGGCCACACAGCTAATTTGTAAACCTTTAGTAAGACACAGATCAGCTAAAATGGTCTAAATGGAAAATGATTATATTTTATGTTATTTGATTCAATAAATGCTCTAATAAATAACGAACTTTTGAATTTACATAAAGCTTCTGCTGTGGAAATCACGATTAACAAAATGTTCTTGAAACACTAATATTTTAAATAAAAAGAGTTAATTTCCAATCAACTAAATCAATCCCTTAAACTGATTGATTTATGAAAATCTGAATATCACTATTCAATAAATAAAGGATAATTTTAGATTTTCCATCGATCGCTTCAAAGAAAATACGCCAATCAGCGCACAGGTTTCTCAAGATTAATTGCCTAAGATTATGAAAATGTTCAGTTTTTCTAAATTTTTAACATTCATAACTTTATAAATAAGTCTTAGTTGATCGTGGAAAGTAGAAACATCCATTCATTTATTTAAAATTTGGTGTGTCCAGAATATTTCTCAGAATATGATACCTTACTGCATTAAATTTAGACTTCATAATTTTTGAAATATATTTATAGGCCGGAACAAAATACTATTATTGATTTCATTTCAATCCTTTTGAAAGCAAAACTAAAAACTGAATTTTATGCTGAATCTGAGAAATATTTGTTGAATTATTCTTTGAGATATTGCATAAATTATGAAAAATATTTTGTAGTTCACATAAGACTTAAATACCGAGCGATTGTGTTTGCAATACTCATATTCAATAATAATAATAATAAATTAATAGCAATAAAGATGATAAATTAAATAAAACCCTTGGTTTTATTAAAAAATATCTTTATATTAATTGCAATTTCATTATTTCCATTTTAAATTAAAGTTGAAGTTTTACCGGAAATGACAATAAATTAGCAAAATATATATAGTAAATTGAACGAAACGATCTAAACAACAGTATAAGTTTGGTATGACTATCAAAATTTGAAGATTAAAAATGTTTTGCTTGAGAATCTATTAAGAGACCAGTTACTTAAAATATTTAATTGAAAATTGTAGCGAGCGGTAATACTGGCGAACCGGCTGGTCGCCAAAGGCGGCTAGTATTAAATAAAGTTAAAATACAAACTTACAAATTTCTTCTAATTTGGAAGAAATTAATAAAGAATGACTTTCCTTAGGAGCTTGATAAGTGCCTAGATAAATAAAAATTATTTTGTTTGCTTTTTGAATTATATTCCATGCATTTGATTTAAAGTTTTTAAATTTTAAAATTAAATCAGACAAAGTGTTGATTTCTTCTATCTCCTCTCTTTCTGCTATGTCTTGGAGACTGATATTTAAAGTTGCTTTTAAGTTTTCCCATTTTTTTACGTGTTGCCTTATTTATTGCAGTTTCTCTTCTTGCTTTTGATTCTGAGGAAAAGTATGAGGGTAAATTAGGGAAAACTGAAGGTACCGCATCACATACAAGTCTATAAAAAAAGAAAAAAAATGGAATTCTTTAGATAAAAAAAATTAGTAATTTATTAAAACTTAAAATCAAAAACCGAATAGATATTTTCTTAATACATAAACTAAAATCTAACGTATGTTGGACAGTATCAAATAAAATCATATTGAGTATTAAATAATAAAATTTATAATCAACAGAAACATTCATTCATCCAAATTAAACATCTAGTTCAATATTATGTTGGAATATCTATAGTAATTATTTATACTACCATTCAAGTAATACAATATTCTACATGAATTAATCAATTGATTTTACACGGTATGAAAAATTGAATTAAAAAAAAGTAACTTTTCATTATTTTTTTTAAAGTTTTAGATATTTTGTAAAAGTTGCATTCATTTATAATTAAAGATTGTGTATAACTAATGATATTTAAAAATAATAATAAATATTAATTGTTTTATGCATAATCTGATGATTTATAGTTAAACAAATAAAAACTACATTTTCTAAACCTATATGAGCATGCAATTTATATTGTTTTTATAACTACATCTAACTTTTTTACATAATATTTTAGAATAAAATATTAATTTAATCTTCTACAATCTATAGTCATGATATATATGATTAAAAATTAAGTTTTATTATTCATCAGAAGATTTTAAACTTTTTTTATAAGAGCATAATAGCAATAAATCGCTTAAGTACTTTGTAAGATTTTGGTGATAAATATTAAAATTTTCTAAAAAAAATTGCCTTTTACACTCTAGTGATACTTGAATAAGTTCTCCCGTACTGGTATTAAACACTTCTCTGACTGTTAAAAACTGATTTTCTTGAAAATGTTTAGCACAGACCTAAATGTTAGCAACAAATATTAGGCCTAAATCAGATTTAAAAAAATACATATGAAGTATAATTAAAAAGATACAGAAACAAACCATTTTAAATATTAGTAACAAATAAAAAAAGACTATGAGAAGTAACAATAAAACAAAAAATATTTTTATTTAGCTCAAGCAAACAATATCAAAGTAACTGGAAGCATAAGCAACTAAATGTCGAGCAAACAAAAATGACAGAAGATAAATGAAAGTTATACATAATTTTAAATGTTTCGCATTTCAAAAGAATTAATTAACTAAAAACTGTACGAAAAAAATCAAACTTACCTTACAATATTTAGTTGGTACGAAATTGTCCGGCTTTATTGCAGAGATCCATGCTCTTCTAGTGTTTTCATCACTTGGAAACGAAAGTACAGAAAGATAGATAATTGTTCTCAAATGTACTGAAATTTCCCAAGCTAATTTTGAGATTAAAATTTCAATATTTTTGAAATAGTTGTACACTTCAATAAGAGAAATTTCAAGTTTCTTTAATATAAACAAGTAGCGATTTCCTCTTAGTTAACTGTCGAGTGCAGAAGGAATTCATTCTGAAACATTAAAGTAAGTAACATTAAAATACTGCGAGTAAAATTATACAAGTATCTTTACGCTATCATTTGATTTCTCACACGGTTCTCTCATCTCCTAAGATAAAAAGATAAAAGATGTATTTAAATGTTTGATGCGTAAGCGAAGTGTTGTTAAAAATTTCTTTCATTCAGTAATTTCATGCTTCTTTTAACTCTTTATCTCGATTATTGGCCTTACAAATATTTATATAGATTATGCAGTTAATGTGATGTTTTAGCTGAAGAAAACAATGAGGAAAAAATCAGTTGACCAAGTAAATTAAAACTCTTGAGAGAGAAATTAATGTACTATTTTCGAAAACGATGATATTTATCACCGATATGCAGCTAAAAGTGATCATCTAAAAAAAAAGCAGTTGTGATCTTCCTAAAACTTTCTTGTGTGCTCTCTGATATCCTAGAAAACGCTTTGAAGGGCATTAGCGTAGAATAGATAGAAATTTAGCGCGAATTTAGTATTTTTTACGGAATTTATTTTATCTGGTTTGCGAAAAATGTACAAGGAGCAATATAGTTGTGATTGAATAATAAAAAATAGTGTAAGTTTTCTTTTGCTGAGTTTTAAGCTTAATTTTGTTACAAATATCATTCTTCGCAATTGCGTTGGTGATTTTAGATAATTGCTCTAATACGAGTTTCTATTTAAAACTATTTCAAATAATAAAACAAGTGGTCATACATCTACTGACCGTTTTTTTAAGCTGAAAAGTTCCGTAATTTTCTTGTATTCGTCTTGATACCATTTGTCTTATGTCAATGCTGGTGCCATTATTCTATAATGGGATATTCTGATACTATTTTTATACAGCGGCGTCACTTACTCCTAATTAGAAATAAATAATCTAATTTTGCATTAAATAATCTAATCTCTGAAGTCTAGAAACATGTTTTGTAAGTAATATATGCGAAGTTCTCCATTTTGAAAGTAATATCTGTATATCACTTCGATAAACTCCAAGTTAATAGCTAAAGTAATGGATTACATCTAATGTCAAGACAAATACAAAGATGATTTAATAATTTCAAAAAATGAATTCATTTAAGGATTATGAGAAATATATGTATAAAAATTAAATACCGTTGTTTAAAATTAAAAATATATAATAAAGACACTTTAAACACATTCTTATTTTTATTTTACATTTTATACTAATTGCTAGAAATTGAATTATGGAATAAAGTTCGATACATGTATAAGGTAATTAAAAACAATTTCTTCCTATGTAAATGCATTTAAAACTGGACAGAAAAAATGAAAAGAAAAGATTATGTAGCTAACAAAATGTAAATAAAAACTGCATGTGCAAAAGAACGATATCACATTGAAGACAAAAAAAAATGAGACGCACTTACAGATAAATGGGTATGACAAATTAAAAGAAAAACCATATTTGTGAAAAAAGGAGGTAACTAAAATCTAAAAAAAAACCCAACAACTTACGAATTATTATAAAATTCCTTATCATTTATAATTAGATAATATAATTGTAGTAAATCCTTGTTTAATGCAATAATAATGGTTTTACTATTGTGATCAGAAAGGAGCAACAACATTATCATAAAATAAATGGTATTTAATTATTAATAAATATTTTTTTCGTTCAATTCTGCCGATAATTTTCTAGCCATAGAATAATGCCTCTGGTTTTTTTTTTCAAATACTCAAAATAAAAAGGGCGCTGTGAAAAGTCGTATCATTGAATTTCAAATTCCTTGAATAATGGCCTTAAAATTCAAGAGGTTTTCGATGCTTTCCATATATAAGCTTGTTCAATATTGTATCTAGTTATTTAGGGACTAAGCGCCAATTCTCTAATCTGATAAACATATTATTGGTTGGAATAATTGGATGGTCGGTGTGATTCTCCTAAGAGGGATTCTCTACATTCTTTAAGCACTTTATGAAACTTAAACACCCTTTTTTTAGTTCAACAGTTATTTTTTACGGCGTTTTGCTACGCTTCACATATTTTGTATCAGAAATTGTACCTCAGAAAAAAAAATTGGATTCATATTCTTTGCTCATTTATATTTGCATTTCCGGAAAATCGAAGAAGTGAAAAATTCTCATCTCATTGAAAACAAATTTATTTTCAAACTAAGATATGAAATGAGGTGCGATGTGTTTATATAAGTATTGGAAATATTTCATAAAAAATTGCAAACACTTTCTATTATGTATTTATTATATATATACACTCATGTCTAAAATTAAGGTCACAAAAATGTTTTTCAAAGTAATTTTAAATGGCTACCAGTAAAATTTGAACAAATTATATTTTATATATTGTGATGGACCGGTAACACGATATTAACCTTTGTTGTGGGAAAAAATGTTGCTTAGCATTAGTTTTTGAGGAACTCCTGAAATTAGACCGTTTAAACATTTTGGATTTTTACCTGCAATTTTGTGAATATGGCCTTAAAACAAAATATTTAACCTGTTTCCAGTGAGAATAAGTTCCCATGATCGTTTAGACGATTCCTTGAAATGAAAATCCGTTTGCAGGCTTGAAGCTGGACAGTCTCAAGCGGAGGTGGCTCGATGGTTACAAGTGGCACCGAAAGTGGTATTCAGGTTGTGGAATCAATTCCAAACAAGTGGTACTGTAACCAGAAATGCCGGTCAAGGTCGTCACAGAGCAACGACACCTGCACAGGTTCGCTATTTGGCATTAAGCGCACGACGGCATAGGATGACAACGGCTCCTGAACTTGGTCATGACCTTGCTGCTGCGTCTGGAATAAGAATTTCCAGACAAACAGTATACAGACGTTTAGCAGAGAGGGTCCTGTATGCCCGACGACCAGTTGAGTGCGTCCCTTTGACTGCATCCAACAGAAAAGTTCGGTTGTTGTGTTGCCGAACACATCAGTCTTGGGCACAGCTAGAACGGGGGCATGTTCTTTTCAGTGATGGGTCGAGATTTACTAAATAGAGTGACATTCGTCGAATCTTCATCTGGAGAGAGCGAGGAGATCGCTATCATCCCTCCTACGTAAAAGAAATCGACAGGTTTGGTGGCAGAGGAATCCTTGTCTGGGGTGGCATAATGTAGGGCAGTCGTACACCACTTCACGTCTTCGATGCGGGTACTGTCAATGCACATAACTATAGGGATGAGATCCTTGAAGCCTATGTGAGTTTATCCCGAGGTGCTTTTGGCCCAGACTTCAAGTTTATGGACGATAACGCGCGTCCACATAGAGTCCAGATCATTGATGATTTTCTTGAGGAAGAGGATATTCAACGTATGGACTGGCCCTCGAGATCTCTGGAGATCAATCCTATTGAATATGTTTGGGATGGTCTCGGAAGAGCCATTGCACAGCGTTACCCCCCTCCTAATACCCTCCAAGAGTTAAAAGCCGTGCTTTTAGAAGAATGTGCTTTGTTGCCCCAGCATTTATTGACACCCTCATAAACAGTATGAAAGCTCATTGTAAAGCCTGTATAGCAGTTCACGATGGTCACACTCCATATTAGACAGGCTTTCCCCGAGATAAATGCTTTATCTCTGATTCGTAACACTTTTTGATATACCCTGTTTCTTAATTCCCAATTAAAATATTTTCCATGTTGTTATGTGTATATGTTCTTTCTTCCATTGTAGTGTACCTTTGTGCCAAATTTCGTGGCAATACAGTAAATAATTTTGAATTTTTCGCAGATTTTATGTTTGTGACCTTAATTTTGGACATGAGTGTACATGTGGGTGTATTTTAATTTATTAATTAATAACTGTAGAAAACTATGAAAAATCGTGAGAAGTAACTGAATTTTTCCTTATTTGTAGCTGCAGAAATAAAAATATTAAGAAAAATTATTTATCCATTTCTTATCAGCATTTTTATTCCAAGCAAATTTCCAGAATCTGATATGATCTAATTGAAATCCTGCTACAAGAAAAAATCACTTTGTTGAAAAAATACTTGTCTTGGATTTGATCATACTGGTATGATGTGTATTTGAACAACATGTGCTAATATTATCGCAATTTTTTATAGTTATACATTTTTAATTAAAAAGTCTGTGTTTTCATTTCTTCTACATAGATTGGTTGCTTCCTAGTAGAAATGTGCGAACTGAGAGATGAAAAGAGTCAAAAATAGCTTTCAATAAAAAATGCTCCACTGTAGAAGAAAAAAAAACTAGTATTCAATTTTGAATACATTCTCATTTCTTTTATCATCCATATATTTCAGTATACCTTATGATTGATTATTTACTACCTTATTAATTGCTTTTTCAGAAAACCATTGCAGACTGAAAATAAAACAAAGGGAATTGAGTCCATACTTAAAGCAAAAATGTTATATGTTTTCTCTAAAATACACACACATCTTATATTATATTGCAATACCTCACGATCTGAAAGAATTTGCACAATGTATAGAACATTGGTTACAATGTCAAACATTAATAGATTATTAAAGCTGCATATTCTGCATATTAATTCGATTATAAGAAATTGAAGTTATCTTACGATTTTTTGTATGCAAGTTGTTTTGCCATATATTTTTTAGATAGCACCAAATACTGAGAATTAATGTTAAAATATAGTGAATAATAATACTGAAATTGAAATATAATGTTCAAGTTATGTACAAAGGCACGCTACTAGGCATTAAAAACGGAATTTATATTCCAAGCGTTTGCTTCAGGTGCGCTTTAATCCGTAGGTTGCCGAAAGTACTCCCGCTGGTGTGGTGTGGAAGCTTGGAGAGGGGGTTTCTGCAGTGGTGTCGTCCATTCCATCTGACCGCAGTTCAAAATTAACAAGGTCCGTCCCAAAACAGCCCTAGGGCTGCTTTAAAACGAGACGTTCATGTAACTAAGCTAAACAAAATTCAATCAACAGTTTATACAGGAGTGCATTAAATTTGATTAAAAAAGCGAAGCAAGAGACTATTTAGAACTGATTTTTCTTATAGCAAAGTCATAAATTATGTAAACCATTTAAAGGAGTGAAATTGTACGGCAAGTTTTTTTGTTTCTCCAAAATCATCCCAGAAAACATTTAATTTTCATGCTATCAAACAAAAGAATAAAATGAATTTCAATAAAAAAATAATAAGAGATAAAACAAATCTTCATTTTTTTAGCTCTAGAATAAAAGCATTAAATGATTTTAAATAAAAAATACAACATGAGGAAAAAAACACGTAGAAGAAAACCGATTTCGATATCCTTATGCTTTTGAGACAAATATTACACTTCCAATATTTACAGCTTCCAACAAGTAATTTTTTGTGACAGAGCGTTTGACATAAATAACAGGGAAGACACAAAGAGAAATCAACAACAAATGGAATATCTGTTTAGTAGAGTTGGTCTAGGAGTTTCCTCGCCTCTCTCGTAGCCTTTTCCGATATATCTGCTTCATAGCTGTTTGGTATTGCTAGCTCGCGAAGAATTTCTTATTCGATAATGCATATATGCCTTTTCAAAACGATGTTACTGTGGCAAAGAAGCATCAGGAATACGTTGCTCCAGAACTACGCCGCGAAACACATCTAGCATAACTAATCTGCAGAGCACGCTACATTTCGATGTTTTTACTTTTTATATCGTTTCTTTTATGGAAAATTTTATACATCCCAGCTATGCTGAACATTTTTTTTTATTTCCATTTTCGCATTTTTCATGACGGCAAGGTTGTCTGCTCTTGATTTTAAATTAGAAACCACATTTTTGTGGATGGCGAGAAAATATGCATGGTAAAACGCACCATTCGATTGTAGTTTCACGATGGAGGTCAGTTTTTTTTCTTTGTGTAATATTTCGATTTATGGGTAGTTTATGTGTTTGCTACTCTGGTGAAAAAGAGTATTCGAAAGTTTATAGATTAAGTTTTGTTATTCATGTTAATTATAATATATTAAAAATCAAATACTGGAAATTAAATTAAGTAAAAGTAAGTTAAACTGCTGTTTGATCAGTTTATAATTCTTTTTCCCAGGTCTGTGACAATGTAGAAATTTTCCGAATAGTTTTTGCTTTAAGTATCAGCCTTTTCGAATGGTCAGAGATCGAAGTCACGAATTTCTAAAATATTCTCAGAATGCGAAAATAATATTACCGTATCTTCAACATTATAAGAATCAAAACGCTGAATAAACCTTCCCTATTACAGGGAGATTCAAAACTATGTAAAGTTCAATCAATATCAATAATTCACGATAAAACAATACATTTCTTTTAACTCGAGAAGCCAAGTTTTATGATATATTATTGAGAAAAAATAAATATGCTGGAAGTTGTTTTGAATTATTATGTTTAGAATTAGATTGTTAATCGTGCATATTAAATTTATAAAAGTGTGGAAACTTTAAAATCTTTCTTAAAAAAGATTTCAACAACGAATAAAAAGAAATAAAATTACGAAAATTTATTTGTTCGTCTTTTATATTTGAAAAAAACCCGATAAAAATCAATACGCTTATTTATTTTCTTGAAACATACGTTAGTATTTTGTATTTAAGATAAACGCATCCTTTGCCTATGTATAAGATGATAAGAAGTACAAAGCAGTTTTGAAATTTTATAAAAAGTAAATAAATAAAGCTGAAAACAGATGTTTATACAGAAAGGACGAAATTGAAACTGGATTATTCTTGTTTTTCAGAATAGGATAGTTTATTGTTTAATTCCTCATATGGTTCAGCAATCGGTATTATATAGGATAAGATATTAAGTGGAACAATAGCTTACTTCTATTTTACTGTTATAAACCATTTAGAAACACAGCTATCAGAAGAGAGCTTTCATCTTTTCATAATGTTAAGCAGCATTATTGCTGCTTATGAGTTGCTATACTATTAGGAATATTTCTAAACCCAAAAATATGCGATTTCACTTTGGGAAGATGAGTTCTTGAAATGAATACGCATTTCAAAATACTTTTAAGCCATTACCCTAAACAGTGTCTTGCTCAGTATCATGTATTCCGACAGTCAAAGAATCCTCTAGTGACTAATTTTGTTAATTACTTTATCAAAAGGAACTGGTTTCATGACCAAGTCCTGCTTCATTTTTGTCTTTTCTGCACATTCAGAGTTTTTATTTTCTTCAGTTTGTGAGATAATGGTTTTTAAATTCATTTCAGACAACCGTGTCAACTTGTACTGAATGTATAATAGACAAAAATTTAGTTGAAAAAAAATGAAAGTCTCAACTAGTTTGAAGGTAAGTTATGAAAACAGGGAAAATGCAAATCTTATAATCTTATAATTAAGGTGTTGAACACTAAACTTCAAAAAATTGAGCTACTCTACAAATTTTTTTTTGTCTTTTCATATTTGAGTTCAGTACAGCCTATTAATAGATTTGCACGCATAAACTGCATATGTGAACATAAACAATATTTTTAAAAGCTTGACTTACAAAACGTAGACTTTGACCTTCATTGTATGATGGATGATACGCACTCCTGTAGAATAGAAGGAAGTGCTAGAGTTCCGTGTTAATCAAATTTTTGCATAGTCGAAAACTCTCCGAAACAAAGAACTGTAGTAAGTCATCATCATCTATCTTATGGTTAGATAATGATGGCTTAAATTTTCGTCGATAATACAAATGCTTTTATATTTTTCTTTCGTTTCGCTAGTAAATATATAACTAAAAAGAGGGCCTAGTAGCGTGCCTTTGCAATAGGGCTGTGGAGAAATGCTCAGTAATGAAAAAAACCGGAGTTGCATACTTTTATCCTGCAGTCGATCATTGTATATAAATATTAAAAATATATTTTAAAAGTAATAACTGTTATTAAAAGATAATGTACTTAAAATGTTCTTAAGGGATTGTCTACTAAAATAAATTCTACAAACTTCGAAATTTTCCAGGGCAACTTCATTTTTTTTTGATGTCCTGAATAGATTACTCATAAAAAATTACTCGGAATAAAAATTCATTTGATTTTTTCTACTAAGGTACTGTTTCCATATTTAGATGTGGAAGAATTAGATATTATCTGGATGTGGGTAATATCATTTTTTTTTATTTTTCTGATTCTTTAAAATTACAATTAAAATGTTACAATCGATTGCAATAGATACATGGCAGCATTTTTACTGTGAAAATTTCCTGTAGAAGTTCAATTCTTTTCCGCCAAATATACTTAAAAACGTTGAAATTATATTGTACACGAGCGTAAATAGCCTTTGCACTCAAAGTCCCCAAATGGAAAATTTTGGAAAAAAGGGAAAAAAAGTGAATTAAAAAAAATCAAATTAAATACACCCTTTATTTTTTGAAATAAATATTAATTTTAGTGTTAAAATTTATTTCTTATAGATAGGGAGAAAAAGTAGCTGAATCGCATTCTTTTGAGTTTTGTTCCTGCTCTTTTTTATTAGCATATACTATCCCTATTACCATTGCATAATATTCATAAATAGACATGAAATGATATACTTCCTTATTTTATGAGAGTATTGAAATCCTTTGTTCATCTACTTTGTATAACACATCCTGTATTCACTTACTCTCTATAACATATCCTGTATTCACTTACTATCTATAACACATCCTGTATTCACTTACTCTCTATAACACATCCTGTATTCAACCACTCTATTATAACACACCCTGTATTCATCCACAGACATATAATGCTGTATTTCATCCACTGATAAAAGTAAATTAGTTTTCTTCCATGCTTAATCGGGAAGTTAATGCTCTATACAAAGGTTTTTTTTACTGCGAAAGATTTCATCCTATGAAGATAGGATATATACGTGTTATATAGTGCACAAATCACAGAAAATCATTCTAAGTGTTAATTTACGTATTCCATAAATTCTTAGTTTACATTATTGTAGCATTTTTAAGGTATCATTTATAAAATATTTTGAGGCTTTTGATAATAATAGAAATTTAAAAGTAGGTTTAATGTGTGAATTATTATAGTACATTTTATTATAAGAACAAATCTTATATATATGATTGGGAGAACAGTTATCCTACAGAAAGCCTTTAAGAAAAAAACCAGTTGCTAAACGAAAATTTATATTATACGTTTTGATAAAACGCAATTAATTTATCAATCAAATTATACCACTTATTAACTAAATATATTAAATGGAGATATAAAATTAATAAAAAAGTTACAAATCGCAATAATGCATTTAAATGTATTTCACCTAAAGCAATATGATTAAACTTAAAAGTTTGAGAATACGTATAGGTTTATTTCTTACATTCATTTTTGGAAGTTTGAATTTCTTTTAAAAGAATATAAGCACAAAGATTCGTAAACAAAATTGTTTGATAAATTATGAATATTCATTTAATTGTAGTCAAATGGAAAGTATATAAATTTTTCACTTCAAATATCTTTAGACATTTATAATCTCTTTTCTGCTCAATAAATATTACATCTTTAAAAAAGGAATAAAAAGTTTCCAAAACAGGTATAAATAAAAGTTTTTACCATTTTTATTCATTAGAATATCAAAATCAATTACCCGTATTCGAATGTATTATAATACATAAATAATGATTATTCCAATCTAATACTTCCAATTAATTTTCATACATTAACCAAAATATCTTGCTTAAAAATGTTTATCGAATTTTCTTATTTTTTCATAATAAGCAATTGCACAGCATCATTAAAATTTGTTATGTGTATCTATATTTTAGTTTAGAAATATTTTTTTCTGTTAAATATTTCAGTCCTTATTAATTAATTCTCCTCTTTATTAACCAGGAATTAAACGATGAATTTTTCACAAGAATTAAGCGGAGCATTTAATTCTTGAAAGGAATTTGGTTATTCAAAGAACTGAATACAACCTAAAAATCTAAAATAATTTAAATCAGATGTAATTAAAATTAATATTCAACTTAAATCTTTTCTATCAAGTTTAAATTATATTTTCATCTGAAATTTATTTTTATTCGATATTTGTAAAGGATTTATTAAAAATAAGTAGAATTTATTAACTTTAATTATTAATGATAAATAAATTATCAAAGTTAATTGGATATATTCAACTTTTAGCTGAAATTCTAAACAAATGCATTTAATTTTGTATCTCTAAATTACAAATGGTTATCAGAATAACAATTGTAACAAATTATAAATACAGTAGTAAATTCAAATGGCTTTACGTTTTGAATTATTTACTTGAAAATTCTTAATTTTTGGTCGCTTATATTAAACATAAAAAAATACTTAGTTTTATTTAAATATTGATTGATTTCTTTGGCCGATAAATTTTTAAACATGCATATATGTTTAACCCTTTGCACTTGGAAAGATAATTCGATACATTATTCACTTAATATATGGTCCTTTTTATTACACCAAAAATAAATACATAAAAATGATTTATGTTGAGTTTCCCTGAAAAATGAATCTACATCTTTTTAAGATTCTATAGGCATTTTTTGCCATTAAAATTTTAAAAAATAAATAAATAAAACATCAAAATAATGCACCGTCTTGAATGGTCACTGAGAGAAGACATTCTAGAGCAAAGGGTTAACTAATTTTTAAAATGTTTTGTTTTTATTCATAAGTATGTATAAATATCAGAATATCATTTATACAATTATCTGATATGATACAGATGTTACGATGATAAAATATTTAGTAGGAAATTCTAAAAAGTATTAAATACTTTGATTTGATCGAAGTAAATTTATTCGATGAAAATTATGTTTCTTAATTTATAAAGCATTAATTTTTTTAAGCAAAAATTCTTACTCTTAATATTTGGGGATTTTTAGTTTTATTTTGAGTGTTGAGTGTGTTATACGCATCTCATCGTAGGCTTTCTTTATCTTCACATTTAGTCCAGTGGGCTCCAAGCAAAGATTTCTCCTTTTTCAGACAATAAGAGTGGAGAAGTAGTGTGTCTCTTTTCAAGCTGTCTGATGGTCTAGAGCTAGCTCATCAAGTTCCTCTCATTAAAGGAACAGTTGATGGACGCCCCTTCTTTTATTTGGCCTCCCCTGCTTTTTTTCCTCAGAGGTTCCCGGTCTTCTCTTAAGGAACTTCGTCTTTCTTGATGACCTATTTATCTTTCGTATTATCGCTGACTGTTTCAGAATTGACTATATCTTAGTATGTTCCACAGTATCGATGTAGGTTCTCGAGTGCAAAAGCTTTAGTGGTTTATACGATGACTACTGAAACATTGTTGGGAAAAAATTAGCTAATTTTAGCTAAACAATGATTCTAAGATTTTTTTTATCTATTTCGGAATTTTTTAGGATATATGAATTAACTCTTTTGATACAGAAAATGGATGATTTTGTAGGTTAAAGATTATTAAAGTTGAAAGTTTTTATATAAATTCACGTGAAACTTTCATTTAAATTCCTCTCTAAAATAATAATTTGAAGATTAGTTCATAAATGTTATTCGTCATTCTACTGAAAATGAACTTCTTTATAAATTCATCTTCTGTTAGATTTTGAAACCCTTTGGACGATATATATATCAAGAATATACATCAATAGTATATACAAGTATATATACGTATATATATTTAGATTGAGATATTTGCTTGTTTGGGAAGGAATATGGATATCTATATCTATTTTTCTTTCATATAACCAATGGCTGTTTTAGAATATATCTAGTCCATCTTCTTAAGTATGTAATATCGAGGTGATTACGCATCTCGCGGGAAAAACGTGCAAGACACTATCAGCAATGAATCACATGTTCACCGCACTGCGGGCGTGTATTTTACAACAATTCCAAAAGAAATTGTTGCAGGAAAACTGTGGATGTTACTTCATTCACACAATAAATATGACCCAAGGAGATAATACCCGAGTATCTCTGCCCACACACTTACAATAAAGCTCTTGTGAGATTTTTTTCTGTTCACTGACATGAGAATCATCCATAGTCCAAAAGTGTGAATTTGTGTACTAAACAATGCTTTCTGGACTCAGAGCCTGCATGTACTGTTCACGATTTTCATATTCTCAACGTTTTTTGTCACTCCATGTTCAATTACAATTTTTGTTCTTTTTGATGCCTATTAATAACCCTGTGAGTTTGTCGGTCCATGAACCGAAAACCCTCTACATTTATATGTTATGTTACAATATTGAAGTTGTGCATCAAGTATGCAGGTTTCTGGGGTACTGCACTATTGCTAAAAATTGCTGAGTGAAAACCAGTAAAATTGAATTTATTAATTTCTTTTTTTTTATTTAATTTAATTTTTTTGTTGATTTTTTAGTTGTGAATACAATTTTTATATTAATGCAGAACAATTTTATGAATAAAAAGCTGTTGTAATTACAAAGATTTATCCTCGGCTGGGATAACTCTGTTGGTAGGCCGTTGGATTCACATCCCTTGATTTGTGAGTTCGAGCCCCGGTGGCCGAAGACTCCTCGTGTATGTGGTGATTAATGCACGTATAAATATGTCATGCCCACTAAGTCATCCATCTCAAGACAATACCAAGAGAGGTACTGATTCAGAGGTGATTGTTCTCTGTTTCAGGTATAAATAACGATCTGGGAATAAAATGCATAAATGAAGTCAGCCCCGTATAAAAGGTTGAGACGCATGAGTAGCCAAGACGTACTCTTGACCCTAGATGACGATACTGAAATCAAGAAGCTTAAAATCGCTGACTTAGTTCAGCGGGCTTGTCTATGACCATAAGTGCCATAAGAAACAACTAAGATTTATTATAATTCACAATTAAGCTTTTAATTTTTCTTTAATATAATAACATTTGACTACACTAAATAGTATTGATTGTTCAATTATAGCAAACTACTCCAACCGTCCTTAGGCACATGGAAATATATGAATGACCGGATGCTGCAACAACTTAGACAGGAACTATGGTTGAGTCCTAAGAGCAATCATCGACCACAGTATAGTAGAAGACACGTTTCATTTAGGAGGTTCACCCTAAATCCTTTTTGCAGATACCAGGATGGCGAGAATCAACCATCATTACCACCTTCTCACCCTCATTTTTGAGGTACACTCTCCTTGTATCAGTATTGATTTCATAAAAAGGATTTGCAGTTATAATAGAATGTATTAGTAATTTTAACTGAACACTTCGAATTTAGATAAGTAAGGAATCATTTTACCTTTAACTGGGGATGTGAAAAAGTAAAACTTAACTGGGGAAGTGTGGTCCAAGAGAAACATTTCCTTTACACTCAAATTAAATTTTCTAATGAAAATATTAGTATAAAAATCAGCCAATATATTCTGCAAATATTTTTCTTGATAAATAAATATGTTTTAGAATTTATTGAAAATATGTTATCACTGAAAAAAGTAATTGCATTTGAACATATATTTTCTTTTCAAATTACATGTTACAACAAATAATATTCTTAAAAAAACATATTACATTTTATTTTTAAAATAATACTTATTGTTCCTGGATACAAAGATATATAGAAAACAAAATAACAGAAAATTCAAAAGTTATATGAAAAAAAAAAATTGCAATGGGTAAAACTGACCCCTTTTTTCATCGGCATCGTATGTTTTCGAGAGCATTTTAAACACACAACTAATACAAAAATCAGCCTGTAAATTCTATAGATATTTCTCCTGGTATATTAATATATTTTAGAAATTTTTCAAAATACATTATCACCAGAAAAATTAATTATATATGAACATATATATCAGAATCAGTCAAATACGAACCCTCACTGAAAACATCTTTGCATACAAATTGCTTTCTGCTTCATTTAAAGTCTCTTGAGCTCTGCTTCATAACGGGGATCAGTAGGTTGGATGATATTTCGAGGACCAAGTTTTAGACCCATCTACTATACCTTGTATAATACTGGAACACTAAAAGGGAAGTGCGGTCTCACAGACGTCATTCAAAGAAATAGCTGAAATACTTAAAAATACTAAATCCACTGAAACCAGTAAAAAAGAGCCGTGTTGTGAAGGTCACGAGAAAAGAAGCTACAGGGACAATCCATTCGATTGAACTAAAAATAGAAAAGGGATGACCGAAAGTCCATTCTTAGTGGTCTGAGATAGGCACCTCCCCAATTAAGGGTTAATGGCTGAAAAATCATTTTTCCAAACGAGAGGCATATTTAATTACAGGAAAACAAAAGATAGAAATCTTTTTTTATAGAGGGGTTAGTCGCTTTCTAAAGCTCCCTTAAAAGGAAATTATATTGGTAAAATGTTTAATTGTTTGATCTTAAATCAATAAAAAAATTATCGGACACGAATTTCTTATCCTAAACAAATAAAATAAATATTCTTTTACATATGCAGAGTTATTTCTTTGTGATTGCATAGCTCAGAAAAACAAATAATCATTATAAGCTTCTGTCATTTCAGCAATTGTAATCCATGATTGTCTGACAGTAATTCCTACAAACTACTGGCATTTATAAAAAGAAAATGAAAAATGTTACATAGCTTTTCTTCGTATTTATCGAAAAACTGAGAAATTAAACTCAAATTTATTTTCATTCCAGAGGTTTATATAACAATGAGATTAATTAGCTGATGAGAAGTTAATAAATCATATTTTGTAAAGATATAGGTGCTGTAAACGAAATAAAAAAAAAGATGTTAGGCATCCAAATATCAATTAAATTTTTTTGCAGTAAATAATGAAGTAATATAAGTGAAACTGTATAAAGACTATGATTTTTTTTTTCATAGAGAGAATTTTTGCTTAGGATCTAATATCTCTCTTTTTCGGTCGTTCGAAATTACATTAGGACAAAAATACTATGAAAAAAATTAGGATGATACATATATCTCTTATTACATTTGAGATAAAAAAAAGAATAAAAAATTAAAAAAAATGGATTTCTTTCAATAACTGGTAATTTGAAAATATTTTCAAAAAATTTCACTATATCATTACACGGATTTTGAAAATACTTCACATCACTTCATAGCATCAAAGAAAAACACAGTATATAAATCGAATTCAGTATTAGTTTTAACTGATAGAAATTCATCAAAGTATTGATTTAAATTGACTGATAAGGGCAAAAAGGGATCATTCACTTTCAAGAAAATGTATATAATACAGCAATAATCTGATGAAAAAAGAATATACTAGGGAAAAGGCAATTTTATCATACATATGACAACTTTATGAAAAAGAAGAATATTGATGAAAGTATATAGATTTTATATCCAGAAACATTTTTTCAAAAGAATTGGTATTATTTGTTTATAAATTCATTCTTAGTAATATTTGCTTTTATATTACACACAATGCAGTGCACAATTTCCTAGATAACATTAAGTAAAGGTAATAAAAGATTTGAAATCTCTTATCCTCAATAGCATAGAAGGAAGAGGCACATGATGTACATAAACTCATCAGATTATTGATAACCTTTATCCCAAATCCCAAATCTGACAAATCCTGACAGTATCTGAATTTATCCCATTCTGACAAATCCAAAACGTTCAACATCGGTAAAAGAATATGTTACTATCTCGGTCTGATTAAGGAGAATAATTGATTGAGGAAACATTTTGCTTTTATTCAGCCCTTATTTCCATGAATTTCATCATTTGTTTTCCTTTAATTAGTTTAATATCTGCAATATTTTTTCTCTAAATTTAAAGTATTTAATACGGAAAATACAACAAAATGTTTGTCCTTTTGAAAAATATAGAATTTTGGTTCATAATTTACGAATCAAATTAAGAAATAAATTTTTGAAATTCGGCTTTACTTTTTTTAAATATATGAATGTTTTTGGACTTTTATGTTCCTCAGCTTTATTCATTAAATGATAAAAATTTCATGATTTAAACTTCGAGACTTTTCCTTATGCTGTTACGTCTTACTGACATTAACTCTAAAATTAAGTGATTGATACTTTTGGAGGGAGGAGCACCTTAGAAGCGAATAAATTTAAAGTATTAAATACTCAAAAGACAACAAAATATCCGTTTTATGAAAAGATAGATTTTTTGGTTCATAATTTATAAATCAAGTCAAGAAATAAATTCTACTTTTAATATTTTTAGATTTATGCATGTTGTTATATCTCTCAGCTTTATTCATTAAATTATATCAGTTTCATGCTTTGGACTTTAATATTTATCACAAGCCTTTTTTCTTGTACTGTAAAGTCTTACTGGCCTTAACTCGAAAACTAAGTAATTGATTTTTTGGGGGGCCGCCTTACGAGCGTCTTCATGTTAGATACAAAACCGTGTGCGTCGGAGGATTAACTCGCATTAAAGAGAGTTAAGAGCTACAAATTTATATTAAAAAAAGCTTTTTTCTAAGTGAAAGAACTTTAGAGAAGGCCTTGGAGGCATTTTATGATCCTTAGAAAAACCATTACTCACAGTTTCAGGAATCCTTCGTATGTTCTTTGGCAATGAATGAGATTCTTCATGGATGAAGTTGTTCCCTGGACAATGGCCATCTTTTGTGTTTACTCTTGTAGTAAGCACGTAAAGCTGCAACTTTATTACTAGTAAGATGTGTCCACTTTATTTTTCATTATCTCAAGCGACATATATAAATGATCTCAGATAAGAGATATTTGGACCATTTTCAAATATGAGGCACAGAAAAAAAACATAGCACGAATGTCTCATGGGCATTTCACACAAACAATAGGTTCGAGATAAAAGAAATATTTATAGAAAAAAATTGAAAGAATTATGTGACCTATAAACTTAATAATTCTAACATCATTAGGAACTGGTGATATAGAAGATTTCGTTTATATCTTATTTAAGTGAATTAAGGTATTTAGCCACTTCTAAGCAATACACTTTTCTAGAATGGTTCAATGATTTTTAATTCAAAACATTCCTAATATTACTTCCTATCCACCCTCTCCAAACTTCTGGTTTCAAAGTCAAGAAAATTCTTGTAAGATTACTGCGATATTTAGGCCGAAAAAAGACGATCTATTTCGTCACCATAAATTAAAATTATTAAATGATTCTCGAAAGTGACAGCAAAACATATTTATGAACATATTAATACTAAAAGCATTATACGCATGATTAACATTTGGGTATTTCATGTAAACCATCAATAAAGATAAGATGAATATTTAACAATCAATTAAGAAAGAATATGTAGCCTCTAAGTTCAATAATGATAAGGTCATTGGAAAAATGTGGATTAGAATATTTTGTTTACTACATTTTTTTATATAAACTGAGGTATTTGTCCATACCTTAATCCGATATTTCAGTATCTTACCAAAAGTTATAAGCGTGATCTACATTTGGATAGCTCATAAAAGTAATCAATTGACACAAAATGAGTATTAATTTATGATTAAAAGAATTATGTGGTTTCCGAGTCCAATAATTCTAAATTTGTATCATTTTTATATAAACTGAGTGTTTATCAATACCTTCCTCCGATACTTAATTATCTTACCAAAATTTATAAACATGATCTACATTTGAATAGTTCATAAAAAGAACCAATCAAGAGAAAATGAGTATTTATTTATAGATTAAAAATATGTGGTCTCTGAGTCCAATAAGGCTAAGATTATTTGAAATAGGTTGAGCGAAATCTTTCGCTTATACCCTATTTATATAAACTGAGTTGTTTAATAACACCTTCCTCCGATGTTTTAGCATTATACAAAGGAACTATATAATGCACTCTTCTAGACTTGTTCATTGATTTTTACTTCATCTTCGTCCCTTGAAGCCGTTGCCATGTCACTTAAACTGAATAAGATATTGACATGAACACTACCGACACTACTTGCCATTGTTATCCTATAAGCTGCATGGACAAGGCCGTTTGAATTTTCTCCTTTGTTGTGCGTTCTCCTTTTCTGCCTCTCAGTGCTAAGAAATTCTTTTCTTAAGAATAGATGCTAACATTGCTTCCAAATATTGCTTCCTAGCCCCCTCCCCTCCTTCTTAACTCTGTTTCTACGACCACGAATTCTTGTGCAGTTGCTCGGCATTTGGGTTGAATATGTGTTCGTCAACATCAAACACCCCATTTCATTACCATAAATTAAGATGATATGAGATTGTGAAATGCCTTTGCAAATATTGCACTTTTCCCTAAGAAAGCTAATTCTGAAAAGACCAGACGAGAAAAGCTTTTGTGAGCTTATTATATTCCATAATGGTTTTAATTTAAGGCTTGGTGAGGCTTGTATTTTGGTTCTGGGTCACGAAAACACTGCTGACAATACTCGCTATTTTCAACCAACGATCTATTTATTGTATTGTTCATTTTTCTGCTTAATGCTTTCATTTAACATGCACGAAACGTTATTAATTAATGAGATTTCAGAGACTACTGAAAAACTAATAGCATGAAATATTTTATTACAGAAGAATTTCTCAGGTATCAATAAACTTTTGTAATAATAAATAAAAAGTTGTATGGGACTCCTACTTCTTCTTCTATTATCAGTTACAGTTATACAGTTGACATATTTGAGTGTATGGAGATATCATTTTCTGGGGAACTTGTTGAAACCGTTTTACTTTATTATTTTGCATTACTTTTACCGTATTACTTTTATGATATTACTTTTTGTGATAACTGTTAACCAACTACATTGACCCGCCAAAAGACACACGGAAAAATCCTTTTGACCGAACTGTCGCAACAGTAATACTGACGGAAATTCTGGTTGAGTCCTAAGGGACATCACCGGCCACGATATAACCCTTCCCTTAGTAAGTACGTTCCATTATCGATGGGAAGCAGCCGATCTCCACCTTTTTCTTTACCAACCAGAGTGGCGAGAACCAACCACCGTACCGGAAGCTTCTCATCTTGAATTACGAGGTGCCTCCCCCCAATAATGGGAGTACTTTTTTGTGATAAATGAGAAATTTCTAAATGTATAAAATCCGTTTACCAGTTAGAAATAGTTGAATAATATTATAATATAATAATTTTGGATAATATTATAATATAATAATACAGGATAATATTATAATATAATATAATAATAACAGAAAATTGTTTTGTTTAATGATGCAAGTTCCACTTCTCAGAGGTATATTTTGATTTTAAAAATTTAGTGCAAACAAACAATAATATTTAATTTGGAATGAAAATGTATATTACAGTGCTGAAACTCAAAAATAATCAATTTTTTAATCAAGTAAGTTTTCCAGAATAAAGGTACGCTACAAATGCATTTGCTTATTTATATTTGGGTGATACTTTTAAGGAGATATTTGGCTTTTAATTTACAATTTAGCAATATTCTTTTTAAGTAGTGGTTATATCAATTTTTATTCATTTTAGTTAAGATAGTATTTCATTTAACTCTCCTAATATTTTCCCTTTCTAACACATCCTATTGAAATACAATTCTTTTTCTAATATCTGCCTTTTAACTAAGCCAAAAGTGTGAACAGTTATTTATTTATTTTATTTTTTTGGTCTTAAGTGATCCATCGTTTATTTATGCGAATAAATTTTCTCACGTTGTTTTTTATATATATATTTAAGAAAAATTTTCTTTCTTTGGTTTCTAAATTAATACGTTGTGGCAACAAAATTTACTTTTATGTCTGCCTCCATCTAAATGTTTTTTACTTTAGTTTAAGCTTTGCAGTAAAAGAAGTTCAAATGATTCTTCACTCTAATGCATTATAACTAAAAGGTGAAGAAAAGAAAGTTTATTCTGTGTAGAATTTAATACTTCTAAAGTTGTGATGCTTACCTGGCATCAATTTTTTTAAGCTTTTCTAGAATCTACTTTCATTTTGTACTATTATTTTGTTTAACATTTTCTAATCTCCTTTCGTTCTTCAGCTCAAAATGTGCAAACAAATGTAAATATTTCCTATTCTTTTGACTTGGCACTTTTTTTATTTTGTACCAGTGATACGATAAAAAGCAAGCGTTCGGGGAATAAACAGATTGGATAGCAACTACAATACTCTGCTTTAATCCTTAGAAAACACCCTAAAGCATCTGATACATACAATCTTTTAAGAATTCCATATAAAAGAAATTTACGAAACTTAATATTGAATGTCACATGATGCGACTAGTAACTAGCGCTGTACCGATTTTCGATTTATTTGAATTTATTTATCGAAGAAAAATCATTTTTTTTCGATTTATTTACCAAAAAAAATTTTTTCTGAAAAATTGATTTTTTGATATTAATTTTTGAAATGAGTATCATGATCATGAGTCTTGTTTCACGATGAATCATGATGCAGTAAATCGATACTCACAATTAAATTTCGTTTTCGATGCTTGAATTGATGCTTATTTGGAATATTTATCGTTTAAGTCATTTGTGTAAATCCTGCCTATCGAAATCGAAATTAGAACAGAATTTGATGAAATTCTAAGTATTTATTTTTGTTACCTTTCATAATTTTTCTTCTCTGTACATAATTTTCATTAATATTTTAATAAATACAGAAATCCACTTTTCTTTCCTAAAATGAAAATTCCTTCGTCAGTTCAGAGTCGTTCTGATTGGTCAGTATGTAAAGAGGTATTATTTATAATTTATAAGAGCAATAAATAAATAATGAAATGACGATATATCGAGAAATATCGATATATGTTGGACGATGAATCGCGATGATGAAGTTCGGTCATCTCGAGTCCTGCTACTATCTGAAATGTTTTCATTAAATTACAGCAAGCCATGCATAGCACTATCTATCAGATTCTAATAAATAAAAGTGTTATGAAATAAAACAGTATGAGCTCTTTTAACAATATATTGCATTGGGAAAATGCCTACGTTCTTAATTATTGTTCTACAAAATTTTATATTGTGTCCAAGAATTCGCGCACATCCTTTACTTAGGTAGTTAACTTACTGCAATTCATTCCCTTCTTCTTTCTGACATAAGGAAATTATATGAAAGGTTTCTTATTTTTTTAAAAAGTAATTTTTTGACATTTTATCCAATTTAGTGAGTCAGTTTTATTCTATTTCAAGTTCATTCGAAACGCTACCAATCCTCAAGCTGTTTAAACAGATAACTTAAAGAAAAATGCTCGTCTTGAATGCCAGTGGATATCATATAAATTCACCAGCAAAACAACTTTCTCAGTCAATAAATCGCTTAAGAAAGAAGCAAAAATTTGGCAGTTTCATGGCCAAAATTGAAATGAAATAGATAATTTTTTGGCAATATGATTCTTAACTTTCCAGTGAGTTGCAATAGATAAGGCATAGATGGAAAAAAAACGGTACACAAAAATTAATATTGATGCTTATAATAATAGAAAAATATTGAAGAAAATGACTTTTATTAGAACAATGATTTACACGATTTTATCACATTAGGCATAAGTTCTTATATTAATATTAATTATTAAGTTCTTATATTAATTGCTGTTTTACTATAATTTTTTAGTTCTTCAATTCGATCCAGATATTTAAAGGAGAGATAAAATTATGAGCTTTTAACAGAATTATTAAAATAAAAACTTACAATATATTCAAAATCGTATATAATTTCTGGTTAAAATAGAGGATAATCTCAATTAGAGACATTTTCAAATATTATGCTTTGTCCAACTCTTAGTAAAAATTTTGAAGATTGAAACAAAAATGTTCTTAAAAGAAGAAAAAAGATGCTTTAAAACAATTTTAAAAGTAGTTTATTAACAATTTAAAAGTAAAAATTGTGAAAAAATAGCATTATTTGCAAAATTGAAAAATAGAAGCAACATCATGCATTTAAAAAATATGAAAACAATATGGTCCAGAATTCTCTTTCTTGCGGAAATTGCCCTTAACGCTGCAAAAAGCATGAATTTAAGTCTGATATTTCAGCATTAGAATAGAGAACGACATACATCTGTAAGCCGTTATACCATTGCCTTATGCCATGTAAAGAATATCTTCACTTACTTCAAAATCATCCAGTGGCTTAAATATAAACATAAATAACTAATAAATGTTGTTATAGTGACAAAATTCTCAACGTCTATGTTTCCGAATTAATTGGTTTTAAGATTGCTGTCGACTTCTGAATCATTCTGCTTGTGCGAAGTATTTTGGACAATTTTATTCCACGAAGTGGTGACGCGCAAAGAGTAAAAATAGCAGTTTTCCAGAAATTTTGGGTAGGCATGCTTTATTTTGTTAACTTTGCTTCAATACTAATTTTCAACTTTCTTTGTGAAAAACATCACTATATTTTAAACTCGTGTTAAACTTTTACATTTTGCTTATTATAAAATTAGTATCTTCTCCTCTATCTTTTATCCCACATCTGTTATGGTGGAATAAAAACTGCGGACTGGCGCAGGCGAAAAAATTTGTAATATTTTCATAACTTAAAATAAAACAGTGTGTTTCTTATAAATGTTGTTTAAAAATACTTGAAAGCAGGAAGGCAAATATAATTTAAATACGTAATATGAAAATTTTAATTTTTGTTTATAGAAAAGACGGTTCGAATCTATCTTGGAAAATAGAATGAAGAAATGTATGCACAGTTGGGTTAGCTGAATTTAAAATTTAATTACTTAAAAAGATTAAAAAGTTCATTTTTACCGGCTGGTTTGGTTATCTAAATTTGATAGGTGATTTGATTTGATTGAGAAACACGCATGGCAGTCCGAAGCCCTAATCACTACTCCACCGCTGATACGCTTATGCAGTCATGTTCAGACACAAGTCAATATTTAGTAACATTTTTTATTTATTTTGTGTTGTAGATAGCGTTTTTTCAGGAAAGACACCTATATAGATAAAATTAGAAAGTAAAACCATATCTAAATATATATTTAGATAAGGTTATTATATCTTAATATCGTTAGAATCGTTTACATAAAATACTTTATTAAAATTGTTAGAGCCGTTTCCGACGTACACGAGATAAATGCACACACACGCACACGCACGCACTCACGCATACACTCACGCTCATATATATATATATATATATATATATATATATATATATATATATATATATATACAAGAATTGCTCGTTTAAAGTTATATGATTCGACTATAAATATTGCATTTTGTTTTATAAAATTAAATACAATAAAATCTTCCAGAACAGAACATACATTGAAAGGATTATTCCATTATCAAAAGAGCAATTGCTCTAAAAATTCCTATAACCAGATGCATTATAGCAATAAATAATGAATTCAAACAATCTTTGACTGTTTGAATAGCAAAACGTGCACAAGGGATTTTGTGAGAGCTTCCAATTATGATGTACACTCACTTGAGTGTAGTTGACCAAAGTGTCTATAGGGATTGTTGAGTATATCTTTCAGTTTTCCCGAAAGGACGTGAAAGTGGACAACTGCGGGAGTTCGCATTTATTATCATTCTCCCTACAGATTACAGACTGGCAAATAAAGAGACCAAAGGCTAGAGTGCTTCGAGTTGTTCATAATTGTCAAATATTGCTTTATAGATAAACTTGTAATTCTACTATATGGTATTGACATTTGAATAAACTTCATGCTAAAATTTGCTTTAACAATCCGATTCAGCCTATAAAAGCGAAGAAGCTGTTAAGAAATTTCATCTTTAAAATTCTTTCTAAGATATATTTTCAGTCTGTGGCTTCATAAATAAATTTGAGTATGAACAAGAACTTATTAGAATTAGTTTCTTACAGTTTCCACAATACGGAATGTCAAAAATAATATCCAAAATAATGTAGATTCGTCAGTATTTACCAATCCATATGATTCAGTTAGCTATTTATTTATTTACCAGCTGGTGCCCGGCGCGTTGCTGCCGCAGAAGAAATAATTTTGGAAATATCGTTAGAAATTTAAAATAGCTATCTTGTTTAATTAGGAATGACAGAAAGAAAATTATATTTATTTTCCTGTCGACAATTAATACATTCATTGAAATTGAATGTTATATAAAGAAGAAGTATAAATAATATTTATTCTATTTTTTTACTATATTATTTAAGTTCTTTAAAGTAGTTTTTTTTTCTTTTCCGTTTTCAGTAAAAACAGAAAAATTTCTTAGCGGTCCGACACTTGAGCATCCAACTTATAACTTGCCATGTCAAAAATATGGATTTTCTAGGTTCAATCTGCACGCTTGAAGTGAATGACCTTGAGCTTTTTTGATGGTCAACGAGAATTCAAGTTGAATGGGGAACTGCAGTCCTTTGAAATCAAAAGGCATGTTGGTGAGAACAATGGGAATGCGTGGGATGAGCACACCTTCTCCGTTCGACTTTCCGTTAAGAATAGTTACCTCGATTCTTGCCGCTTGTTGATCTTCTGATTGTAATGCGGGTGTTCGGGTAGCATATAAACATTGTTTTTCGATTCTTGCAGCATGTTGATTTTGACATTCTG
This sequence comes from Argiope aurantia, assembly GCA_026543865.1. Classification (NCBI taxonomy): domain Eukaryota; kingdom Metazoa; phylum Arthropoda; class Arachnida; order Araneae; family Araneidae; genus Argiope; species Argiope aurantia. The sequence goes on from JAPMOR010078264.1 coordinate 174,246, forward strand.
AAGGGCCTGAATTAGGAATTCGTAAACAATGTGCTGCATTGATCGCTTGTCATTCCTCGTTTGTGCGAGAAGCTCAAATTTATTTATCATCGATTGTTAATTGTCAATTTAAAAATAATGTTAAATCATAGAATCGTGTGAAACGATTATTTTGCAAATTTTATTGTGTTCAAAATAAATGCCAATAGTTGTACTATGACTATAATCTTCACGCAAGTGCATGCAAAAGACGATGTTCCTTTAATTTTAACTAGTATGCATGCTTAAATAAGTCAACAAAAAATACTGGGATGAAAATAGTATCTCTAATTTGTCTGGAAAGGGTTCACTAAGGTATCCTACAGAAAATGTCAAAAATTTAACCATTTCCGCATGCTTTGGGCACTTCTAAATAAATAAAAATAATAATGCGCCATATAATTGTCAAAGAGTTATATTTTCAAAATGTGATGTCTGTATTTCTTTTCTGTTACAAATTAAGAAAGTTAATTCCATTTATTTTGAATAAAAAAGACAGACGTTTCGTGAGTAATGATCCTGGTATTACTCTTGTGATCGCGTTTCTTTGAAAGCTTTACGGGTGTTTCATTTATTAGAATCTGCAAGCAAAAGATTAAACTCATTAAATTAGTTAAAACAATTTACTTTACAAAAAAAAGTCCCAAGCCAGACTATCTCATTACGGACCTAATCATGGTTTGCCTTTACCATTTCAATACCAACATTTTTTAAATCCCTCATTAAATTATTTTTTTAATTAATCGCATCAATTTATTTCCTATAATCTCAGGCAAAGATTCCATAAAAAGCATCTTCTTTAGTATTCCGATTAATTGAGCAATCTAAGTAAACAGGAATGCCCATAATTGTGCCAGGCAAAAAAAGAAATCAAAAATATCCGCAATCAAGTTAATTTCTTCTATTCCATTCCTCCTTCTAAAAAAAGAATGGCCTTCTGAATTCCTTCGGTTCTTTTCCTTTTTCTTTTGATCAATATCCTCACTTCTCTTCGCAGAAAAGAAAGGAAAGCAGGAAAACACACGCAGAAAAAAAAACAAAGGAATTATGAAGAGTTTTTTTTTTCTTTCGTTTTTTTCAAAAGCTCTCGTCTGGAAGTTTGTCCCTCGTCGCAATCTGCAATATAATCTCTGGGATCAGTTAGGTTTCAGCAAGTCGAAAGATCGTAATCTTTGAAGTAAGCTCCGTTTTCATTTGAGTTAAAGGTGCAATCTAAATAAAATGATTCACGATTACGCAGCTTACCGAGCATAAACGTCGGAGGGCATTTATTTCAAGAATTCGTTTTGGCAGAAACGCTTTGTAAAGGCGGAGGCGGAAAGCTTAGTGTCTGAGGTGGAGGGAAATTTACCGTGAAAATAATCTTATTCGTTAGAATTCTGTTAAAGTGGGGCGTGCCTCTAATCATGGTTTTTAAATTTAGGAGCAAAGCTCTTTGGTTGAATGCAATTAAAATTTTTTTAGAGAAATGCCATTAATTTTCATTTGCGTTGACAATTTAATGCTGAAAGCCATTCTTTGATTTCTTCAAAGTAATTTGATGGAAATTTGATTGAATTTCACTTGATTAATAGTAGAATTTTCTATAAGAGTTGCTTTTTCTTTGAAACAATTTAAATGTTGTTCATTTAATGATGTAACAATTAGTATACATATAATGCAAATTAATCCTTCATTAAAGTTAGATAATTCAGAATTTCTCAATTGTTTATAAAACTTTTTAGCAAGAAATATCTTTTCTTCCAAGTAAGCTCTGCATTAATTGAGATATTTTGGATCACTTGATATTAAAATAGGTTTATATATTTTAAATATATGTAAAGTATGAAATCCAGCATTTTATGGAAGACCTAGGCATTCTTATATAATGCCTAAAACTAACCAGCAATGTATTAAACGATTAATATTTCACGCATTTCCTAGTCATTGTATAGAATACCAAATGAGAAACAGACGAAGTGTAAATTAAATCTTCGATTCTTTTCGAAAATCGTGAAAAATGAAATTCAAAATATCATTCAGGCCTCTCATGCAACAAGTAGGTAATTTTAATTTCTTACTTTTTAAATGAAAATATTGTTTTCCTAAATAACGAAGGCATAAATTTATTTTAGCAAGACTTCCATTTTTCTTTACATATTTCGATTTTTTTTTTAAATGGCACTCTCATTATTTTTTCAAAATAACATTTCTATTTTCGAGGAATATACGTCACTTATACAAGGTGTTGCCGAATTCGATCAACAAATTCAGAAGGGTGATAGGAGGCATCAAGAGGATAAAGAATCACCATACAACATGGGGTCCCAAACGACGTTTAGGGGGCGAAAATCGCAAAAATATAAGGAGTCGGTGAACTTTTGGAAACTGTAAAAAATTAATAAAAAAATACCAAATGGTGTTTCAACTATGAATTTTTTTAAGTGAAAGCACATTCTTGAAGGCTATTATTCATGTAAGTAACATGCCGATTTGATGAACCCGGGGGTCGTAAATGATTGAAAACGAAAAAGTAGTTTAGAACACTTATCTGCAAAAATATTAAAACTTTAAGAAAAATAAAAGCTTGGAAATATAAGGAATTTCATACTCTTTAATTTTATATAAGTCTGTAGTGTGAAAATAGAGGAGGTTTTAAGATATTCAAAAAAAACTAAAATGTTTGCCAGGAAACATCGCTGCAACATCGGTGCCGATGTTTACAGAGCGTGTTGCCAAATTCGAAAGGTAAATTTAGAGAAGTGATAGTAGGCATTAAAGAGATTAAAAATTATCATAAAACATAGGATCGCATGAGACGTTTTTTCTGTGAAAATCGCAAAAACAGACATCGTAGAGACAATTACCCTGGCAAAGAGAATGGCCCTAAGAATGCAAGGATTTGGAACAAAGTAGTCGAGAAGAAGAAGTTTTCTCGTTTCTAAATTTTCCATGCGTTCGAGGAATATAAAAGCAGCTTATATTCATTAAAGAGCAGTGCAGAATTGATAGGCAATAAGATACATTCTCAAACAACATGTTAGATTTCACGAATGACGAATATGCGGATATGCATTTAATTTACGATCGAGCGAATGGTAATGGACGGCTAGCACAAAGAATATACCAATAGCAATATCGAAGTAAGCGTTGTCAACACCACAGCACCTTTGCAAATATTAATAGACTGTTGCGGGGGACAGGATCCTTCAAGATAACGAGACAAATGCAGGGCTCGGATGTCTCAGTGGCGCAAAGTACATTGTTTTCTTGCAGCACGTCCTTCCGGATTTACTCCAGGAAATACCGGCCATTGCACACCAGAAAATGTGGTTAATGCATGGTGGTGCACCAGCGCATTTTTTTAATTCTGTGCGTAACTAACCAGATGATACATATCTTGGGAAGTGGATTGGACGTGGAGAACCTGTTGATTGGCCTTCAAGTTCTCCGGACCTTAATCCCTTGGATTTCATCTTCCGGGGCCATATAAAATATCTTGTTTATCAGACACCTTTCGATACATTGAAAGATCTCGTAGCACGGATCGTCGTCGCTGCTGGAGAAATCGCAAGCACACCTGGTATGTTTGAGCGCGTCCGGTGGACCTTTAAACGTCGGTGTCGATTGTGTAATGACCTTCGCGGTTGCAACATTGAGCAATTTTTATAAAGATTTCATCGTCTCCTTTCTTATGTTAAAATGTCTGTGCTGCAAATGTATGCTGTATCTGTATTCGCCATATAAATTTTCACCGTCGTTTGCGACTTTATATTTCTTTGAAAATTCTTATCGCCTTGATGCCTACTATTACTCCTCAGAATTTTTCAATAGAATTTTGCAACACCTTCTGTAAACATTGGTGCCGATGTTGCAGAGATGTTTCCCGGCAAACATTTTAGTTTTTCTTGGATATCTTAAAACCTCCTCAGTTTTCACACTATATACTTATATCAAATTAAAGAGTATGAAATTCCTTATATTTCCAAGCTTTTATTTTTCTTAAAGTTTTAATATTTTTGCAGATAAGTGTTCTAAATTACTTTTTCGTTTTCAATAATTTACGACCCCCTGGTTCATCAAATCGGCATGTTACTCACATGAAAAATTGTCATTAAGAATGTGCTTTCACTTTAAAAAAATCATAATTGAAACACTATTTGTTACTTTTTTATTAATTTTTTACAGTTTCCAACAGTTCTCCGATTCCCTATATTTTTGCGATTTTTTCCCCCTAAACGTCGTTTGGGACCCTATGTTGCATGGTGATTCTTTATCCTCTTGATGCCTACTATCAACCCTCTGAATTTGTCGGTCGAATGCGGCAACACCCTGTATAATAGCCTTACCAAGACTATTTTCATACTTTGATTATATAGCATTTGTCATTCTATAGAATATCTAGGTATTATATAAAATGACTAGGGAAATTATGTAATAATTCTCATATTTCATACTTGGACTAAAAACATCCAGCTTTATGTATTAGGTGCTTATATGTATTTTGATCGTTTTTTTCCTTCAAAAAGGCATTTATTGAGAATAATTGGCCTAATATATATCAACGAAATATTTTGAATAATTTTCTACAACTTTTTTCCATTTTTGTCCAATAAGTCTTAGAACTGATTGTCTTCGAAATTTTTTGGTCCTCCAAGCCGTTCTTTGACATTGACATCGAATTTGAGCAGTTGACATTGGCATTGAGCCGTTCTTTGACATTGAAATCGACATTGAATCGACATCGAATCGTTGAAACCAAAACCAACAATTGGGATACGGCATAACAGCATCACCATAAATTTCTAAAAGTGTCTGATGGGCTTCGGCAGCAGTTTTCTTAAATGAAACAAAAAAGCAATTAATGTCGAAAATGCAATTTGGAGCCTTCCATGATTGGAGTCTTTATACACTGAATAATTCTATAATACTAAATGGAAAACTGTCAAAGTGATAATAAAGTAATAGTAAATTGGTAAAAGTATTTTGATATCTATATAATCGACAATGAATTTTACCATATAATCGACAATGGTAAAAACTGTTGCCGTTTATGTAGTTACTTCACATGTTTATCAATAGAAAATGTCGTTGTTTAAAATAAATGCAAGCACCAAATACAATGCCTAGGCATTCTATAGAATGCCGACGTTTTATACTTTGTCGGTAACATATATATAAAATTACGATTTTCGCTCAAACCAGAAAAGGTATTTTAATTTTACTTAGTGCAGAATTTTTTTTAGTTCATAACATTTTCTTCAAGACTGAGACAAACTAGTTTCATTTTCCTGAAAGGTCACATTCGTGAAGAAAAGAAAGGAAGATAATACTGTATATTGTTCTACGAAGCATAGCTGCATCAGACTTTCCCTTGCGTGTTGTCATGTCACCATTGGTATTTCAGCGAAACTTGTAGGAAAAGCACAGATGTTTTGGAAGGAGGGATGTGATAGCACTTCTACCCAGATTTTGTATTCAGGCTTTAGAACGCGATATCAGTTTAGCGAAGTACCTTGCACACTGATTGGATAATAGTAATAAAATAGATAAAAGTGTCTTGGCAAACCAGTACAAACAAATCAGCCTGTAAAACCAAATAAAGAATTTAATTAACAAATAAAATAAAAACCTGTAATTTTTTTCAGTTTAATTACAAAATGCGATCTGTTTGCTTTTAAATTAAAAATTACTCATTGAATTTATGTGCATATGAATCTAACTTATTTTATTTGCATCGTTTTTAAAAATTATGCCTTAATTATACGTATGTAATTTTAATATGGTCATAGATCATTACATATTTAATTGCCATTTCATCTAAAGAAATCAGTACAGGGTTTCAAAAGAAAGCGTTTTAACAATTAAATGGGGCCGCGGTGGCCTGGTGGTAAGTTTTCGGCTTCGGAACCGGAGGGTTTCAGGTTCGATGCCCGATTCCACCGAAGAACCGTCGTGTAAGGGGGTCTATTGCACGTTAAACCCGTTCTGACCAAACGCCTTCCAGCTGGTGTGGTGTGGAGAGGGGGGTGCCAGCTCAGCTGTCGTCCTCGTCATCTAACCGCGGTTCAAAATTACGAGGTCCGTCCCAAAATAGCCCTAGTGTTGCTTCAAACGGGACGTTAATATATAACTAACTAACAATTAAGTGAAAAGTGGTGCAACTTAAAAAATTCAACAACATTTGTGGAGAACCACGTGGTGCATAATTCTATAAGGCTTTATCGGGATGAAGAATGATCATGATTTTACTATTTTTGATTTTCCATGGTCAGGCACCTGCTGACTATGGAAAATCATATTTGCTCCTAAAATGAAAAGAATCAACAGTATTGCTGAAATGAAATGATATACTGTTTCTTCTTGATGTTCTGATTAATGTACTTTTTATATTACAATTCTCACTACTTATTCCCATTTTTGCTTGTATATTTTGCCGAGGGAACATTCAATTTGTGTATACACTTTTCTGGAATTGGTCTATATCTGATAAATAAGAAGAGTTATTTTTGTTTCGCCGTTATAAATATTTTGATATTTACACAAACAAGTACTTTCTACGCTAACCTTCCAAAGGGCGATGTATATTGATTGGTTAGAATACCTAACCAATCAATCAATACCGATCAGAGATAGGAATATATTTGATATTTTAAAAATAGTTCTAAATGAAGTTAGGAATTGTATTTTATGCCGCTTAAATCAATAAATGGATTCCTTAAAAATTATGATGTCTACTTTTTTTATACAGCCTCCAGAAAAAACTCTTAACACATTGAAATTTTTAACAAAAACATTTCACACTTTTCATAAATCCGACCATGTAACATTAAATATCATTATTTTAGACTATATCGAAGGCCACCTAGAAGAAGATCAGCCAATCGAATCTCAGCATTATTATGAGCTGATCGTTTATCAATCTGAAATTAAAAGTATCATATATCGGTTAGTTTTGGGCGCAGAAGAGCTGAATCATGTTTGTTTAAATCTTTTGTGTATCTGGAATATTTTACTAGAAATGATGAATAGGACTGAAGAACTGTATAAAAATTTGGAGCATCGTAATTTCTTTAAAAGTACATTTATTAATTCAAGCAACATGCAACATAATTATTTCCGTTATTTAGAGCATTCTCGGAACTGATGTATATCCCTATAATTTACGATTTAAAAATTAGCCGTTGGACCATGATTAGAGTGGACGTCCTGGATATTTCAATGCCATAATTTCAATATATTTGTGTTCTTAAATTATCATTTTCTACTCTCTTAAATCCGAATTTCAGTTTAAGTTCGGAGATGCGTATGTTTTCTAGCTTCCCACTCTTAGAAACCACAAACTCCGAAACAAAAATACTGTCTTAGCTAAATTCTCTTTGGGACTACGTAATTTCTGAATGTGATTATTTTTCCTACTTCCTGCCTTTCGATGTGGAAGGCAGGAAGTCTGGTCATTGTTCTAATCAGGATACAGGTCATGGAAGTCGTAGGATGGTATCTGGTCATTGTTCTAAGGAAGTTATTTAAATAATTCCTGAATCTTGAATTATTTCCGTAATAATCACAAACAATTATGGATGGTGTTTAAAGAAACTCATCATCTGCTTTCTTACCAAGAAAAAGCAATGCTCGCTTATATGTTTTTTTTTATTTCAACAATTTTAATAATCAGAATTCAACGATTCTGGAAATCTCAAACCTAAATAAATAATCTCAAAAGCTGTTTCCTTTAAATATCCCCTCGTTCTAGAAATATTGATTAATTCTTGATAAATTAATTATTTTCTTTGAAACAGATTTCTAAGATTCGTGTGTTTAAAGCCAGTAAAGCATCAGTAACATCTATATAAGGTAATAAATAATATTCTAGGAAATAAAAGTAAGAAACATATTTTGATAAATTTAAATTTTCTACATCTACTTGCATTAAAGATCAGCCCTTTGCAAAAAATTCATTTTTAATGAAACATAAAAGGCGGCATATTATTCGAGCATTTTAAATTTCATGAAACAATTTGCATTTAAGAATTGCCCTTTGCAACGAAGACTATGTGCAATTGTATTCTGATTTCTCTTCTAGAAAACACACTCTTAAGTCCTGATAAACTACACATTTCATGTTGCAATTCGTTCGATGTTCTTGAAGCATATAAAATCCGTCGGGGTCGTAAGTTCTTATCGACTGTTTAGATCTTGAAAAGCACTGGACAACAAATGGATCTTGACTGGTGTGGTTACCTAGTTTAAAATAGATGAATTTTGTGGTCTTTTAAAGGGGCTGTTTCTTTTCCAGTGTTGATAGAATTTTTATAGGTATAGCAGTAGGTACCAAAAATCCATTCTCATTTTCGAAAAACAAGAAATGCTGACGTTCTGCTTTTATAGCTTTTGTTTATTTAAAATTATAAAAACAGTTTTTAAATGGATGAATTGTATTCAAACTTCGAAAATAATATTAATCACATAGTTTACCATATTTGGAATTTATCATGTTTTTCAAATATTTCCCTTAAAAATTAGTGCATTTAGATCGCTTTTCCAACCGATATTCATCATCAAAATGGATCCGATATTCATTATCTTACTAATGTATAGTTGCAATTTTTCAAAAGGGTATTCTGAAATGAGATATTGATTTGAAATATGGGCTTAGTCGAAATTGCGTTGTCTCTTTACCGTAGATTTCAAGTAAATCACCGATAATCTATATCTAATGAGCCGATAATATATATCTAATAATCTAATCTAAAAGAAAAATATAATTATTATTTACGAGATTCAGATTAATCATACTGACTAGAATAACAAAAGACAGATTCAAAAGTGAAAGAAAAACGATGATTAGATTTATTTACAAGTGAACAAATATTTGAAGAGAACATCAAATCAGATCATCCA
>JAPMOR010078264.1:183543-214756 GCA_026543865.1 Argiope aurantia
GTATGACTAACTATTTGAATAAGTATACTGAACTTCCACTTAGCAATGCGGGCAGTGCAATATAATGGTCAGGACGATATGAATGATGTGTTTGTTGTGGGTGAGCGGTTCGAGTCGGGCTTTTCGGTTTATTTTTTACTTATGTGTTTATATTTAATATTTTTGGATTTTAGTTTTATCTATAGAGGTGTCTTTCCTGAAAAACACTCGTTTCTACACACAAAAAAAGTATTTTTCATAACTTACCATTAGAACCTTTTTCTATCTGCTCTCATGCTATCATACAGTGCCATTCCGGGCCCGATTTCACCATGGTGAAACTGAGTGTAAGTTCAAAAATATAAGTAATGATAGATAAACAGTAAAATGAATACTGTAATATAGCAGATTGCTTCGAATAACGTGTTAAACTAAGTGCATATATGATTTTTTATATTTAAATGACCAGTTCATGTGTAGGAAAGATTGAAAAATATTCATATTTAATGTGCATGTATATATTTTCTCCGAAAAAACACGATTTTGGAAAAAAACTGCTGTGCGAAGCTTCCTCTTCCATATATGTCGTTGTAATACCTCACAAATATCTTACTGTATTACATAACGATTACTTGAAGTCTGTGTCACTTTTACAAACAGTCCTGGGATTATCATGAGAAAGTTCAAACCTTATTAAATCGTTGTAATCAGTCAGAGTATTTAATTCTTCCTTCTTTGTATTTTATTTTTCTTGGAAATAACCTTCAAGCTATTACTTTTATAGGGTAATTTATACAAATTTTACTAGATATATTTATTTTTATCTATTCATAAGATTTTTCTTTTGAAATGTAACTGCAATACTGAAAGAAATTCCATGCAAAAAAGAAAAGGGCAAAGAAATGACTCCTTGAAAAAGAAAGATGGTAACAAGTTATTCTAAGTATCCGTTATACCATCTGGTGTTCGTCAGTTTATCGACAAGTTCTGTCATTTTCATCAAAGACTCTTGTATGCATCTGCTTAATCTTATTACTCAAGTTAATAAGATTAAGCAGTGACTCGCTATGGTGACATGGGACGGCCTATCTTGCTTTATGAGAGTCGTGTGGATTAAATATATCATTAGACGTTCACATATTGATTCCAGTTGAATAAAATATAATGAGCTATACATGGCGACAGGTATCAAGAAACTGATCTACTTTTATATGTTTAGGTGATTCTTTTGTAAAAGGAAGTATGAAGTTATTGTAAAGATTTTTTCTTTTTTTTATGTACTTTTAAATATAATGTAAAATTTAAGCTGTATTTGTCGAGGTATCTACATAACAATCAATTACTAAACTTTCTCTTAACAAAATAATTGTTATTTTATATTTTCAATCTTACACGCCCAAGGTTCTCTGGAAAATCACTTCAAGGTAAATTGTGCGTATATTTATTGATTCATCATGTGTCCCAATGTAGTTTTAAAAAATGTCTGTCTGGGCGCATTGCCATTAGAGTTATGAATCGTTTCAAACGAAATAAAGATTAAAAAACTTACTATAGAAGCAGAAAAAGATGATAAACATTATTAAATTAAAAAAAAAAGAAATGACTCCTTCTTGGTAATTTTAAAGGGGTGAACATATATATTCATCACTTAACATTGCAAAAATTAGTGATTTGTCAAACTCGAATTTAGGTTTAAGATTCCTACTGCCTACCTTCTTTGCAGGAAAGACATCAAACAGTCACGCTCAAAATTTCATTACTTTTCAAAAATTGCCTTTTCAGTTAGCGTTTTCTTTTGAAATCTATGAATAGATGGTTTTCTGCTCTTAAAATTATTCAAGATGCTTTTCTCACATTCAGTAGACTTTTAAAATGTATCAGACTTACAGTTATAGTTAAGTTTCCATTGTGTATAAAGTGAATATTAAAATTATTAGTCAGCCCTATTCAATAACTTTCTGAGATTTCCATATAAGAATGCTGTGATTTTCCATATAAGAATGCTGTGAAGTTTATTACTTAAACATTAATAATTTGTGAACACTTCCAATTATTAATTTGTCAACATTTCCAGGATTTAATTTCTTTGCTTCAGCGTTCTTTTATCAAGACATTTTTGACACAAAGTATCTAATTTGTTGCTCATAACAGCTAATCATGTTTTAGTGCTTGGTGCTCTTAGACAGGGTGTGAAAATTTTAAAGCATCTTTCATTGCTTTGGTCAAAAGAAACGTCTTGTGAATTGTTCAGATGTGGAGAAAAAGTTTTCAATATGAGAAATTTTATACAAAACAATATTCAAGATTAATTAGATTACTGAAAGTTACCTGAGAGCAGAGGTTTCCTTTAGCACTGGTATGTCTTTTAAAAAATTATTTAATATTTTGAAAAATACTCTATTTGCTATATCGCTCCTTTTTTATATATTTATAAATTACAAATCAGTTACCACAGATTTCTATTACACAATCAAAAAAATATAAAGATAATGTCACCTATTTTTGTTGTAAAAGGTTACAAAAGATAGTATTAGATAAAATATTTATCGAACATTTTGCAACAAATTTATTCACACATTTCGTAACGACTGAAATGTACAATATATGGCATATTTAATATCGTACATACCTCAACAAAATAATATATAATGCTCTGTAAAAACACAACGAAAGATCTTCATTGTAATCACTTTATACTTAGGATATAAAGTTACAAATCTGAATGTATTGCAAAGAAATAAAACGGATTTTGGCTTCCACAATAAAAACTCGCAAAGAATGAACGATCCTGAAACAGATTTTATTTGCTGTAATCCTCTAGACAATGTAAGAATGCCAACAATAGAATAGATGTACACAGATTGCAGACAATAGATGTTCTATGACACATTTCGATCAGTTATGGAGCTATGAAGTAGCTCTTTTGACTTTGTCAAGGATTTAAAGAAGAAAAAAATCACTTGAGATTTAATATAAAATATTTGTATATGTGTTGTTATGTGTTGTATATTTGTTATGTGTTGTTTTCTACTGGCAAAGGCATCTTTTGTTTAAATAGACAGCTGCGCAGAAATTTAAATTCTTGAATTCTTAGCTATCAAAATATTTTTCATTTCTCTAAGATATTATTTATAGAAATTTGACGTGCTTTTTGGCGAAATTTAAATTTGGCTTATCTTTTTTTACAGCAAAGTGATCGTAACGTTTTCGTTTCTGCGAAAAACTTTGTTAGCAGAATTTGAGATTTAAAAAATCCCCATTTATTAGAAATTTTACTTTTTTACATTTTTATTTAATTTGGTAGTTCTATGTTTGTCTAAACAGAATTATGTAAACAATTTTTCACTCGCATCCTGGTGATCTAGAGCTTTGAAATTTTGTACAATTATGCATTTTTGATGACAATATATTACTTAAATATTTTCAGAGATTCATTTCCAATAAATTGTGTGCTTTAGTTACACTTTGATTCCCTTCTCATTACGTCCCTTGATATAGAATTTCAGAAAATTGTGAATGTAAATTTCCATAATATTTATTATAAGTTAACAATTAAAAATCAAAAAATATAATATAATTAAAATTAAGTTTCTTCTTTATAATACAGTAATTGATGTACATTTTTAAAGGCAACTTATATTATGGAATTATTTAATATTTTATCACTTATCAAAAATTTTCATGAGGTATATCACTTTTCTGAATGCATTTTGATGAATAAAACACATGTATTAAAACTTTAGGCCAGGTATGACCCATTAAAATTATATTTTTTCTTACATATATGTATTATTTTTATTAAAATACTTCAAAAATTGACTCTATATAGACAAATTAAATTACATTTTTATCTACTGATTGCCCCTTCGAAATCAGCAACTTAGCTATCGCTAAAATACAGAATATACAGTTATTTTCATACATATACAACCCTACATCTCTTTAAGTACTTTTGTACGCACTTGTTTTGGTGGATCAGTTACACGATCCCAATGGAATAAATAATAACAAAAATATACAAATTGATGACAATGTTAGACATCAGAATCAACTAAATGAATCGTTTTGTAAATTTGTAAGAAATCTAACATATTTATACATATTTACATTTTTACATACATTTTTTACTATACAATCCCATTTAAAAATTAAAGTAGCATCTATTTTTTCTGTTTCATAAATGCATCTCATCTACATCATCATATTATCCAAAAATAATTAAGGAAGGAAAGGAAAAAAAGAAACTATTAAAATAACTCAAAAGATTAGAAATACTTTTAGGAAAAAAAATTGCAATTAGAACACGCAAATTCTTCAAATGAACCCTCTGGGTCATAAGGGATTAATTTTTGGACGATAATCTGGTCCCTCACAGAAAAAAATATCCCTTGTCTGAATTCCTGCCTTGATAAAGTCTGCAGACGGATTCAATTTTTTTAAATTTTTATACTTTATAATCTTCAGGATTTTTCTACTTGTTATGTGTAATCCTTCTTTTTTAGGTGCTGCGGCATTTCTACACTTGAATTGAAATGTTTTTCCTAGAATATTTTTCTAGTAATTTGTGTTACTTTAATAATTTTGCCTCTTTATTTAATTTTTTTTCTTTAATCGTTTTTGGATTTTCTGACGTCATATTATATGATTGCTTTGATGTAATATTGGGAACGGAAATTTCTACAGAAACAAACCGAAAAGTAATTTCCTTTTTTAACGTACTAATTCTTTCATGCTTTTTAAATTACCTACCAAAACAACGTTTTGTTTCTTGGCTTTTGAATCTAAAATCTTAAAATACCCTAAGTGATCCCGGCTGTCAATCACATTAACAATTACAGCAGAAGAAATAGAATGCGACAAATTTGTTTTAATTGTGTCAACAAGACTTTTCCAGAATCCCAAAGCGAATGAAATTCTATCGCTTCTTGTCAAAACAAACTTTGAGACGTGACATGATACAACCCAACCGTCCTTAAAGCAAACTTCACGGCGCTCCGCCCGACCTTACATCTTTGTATTTCCTTGATTCGATCAATCTGTTCTGAGTTAGAGAGGAAACGGTCACACAATAGACGAATAGAGGGCGCTGTTCTAAAAGTGACGTCAGCCCCCTTGATGTATAGGCCCCTCCCAGAAAAGATCGAGATAGTCAAACACTGCTCTCACTTGCCGGATAGTTGTTCCGACGTTGCGGCTTTGAGGAACAGTCACGGTGCCGGATCGTTTAGTTTTACAACCGGGTTTATAAAAGTGTGAGGAGAAACTCTTGAAAAAAAGTTCGAGATTGGAAGACAGTCCCTATCAAAGATAGGAAACAGTCATGATGATATTTCTGAAGAGAGAGTAAAGATAAATTTTTCAAAGCGATTGTTAAAGGTAAAGGAACTTTTTTTATTTTTAGAATTTTATAAAGTTTCTTGAACTTTGGCCGTTATTTGGTGTACTTCGCCTCTTTCGACAGTGCTCAACGTTTTATTTTTTTTTCTTCCATTTTAACTATTTATGCATTTGTAGCTTCCGGTTTTGCACTAGAGTAGGGAAAAGTTTCTTTAAATGAAATTGATATTTGGTTCCGTTAAAATTATTTTTAAAGCGCTTGGTTGTCAGTTAGTTTCTTAGCTGATTCATCATATGGTATTCGAAAAACAATACAGGTGATGGGAAAAAATGAATGGTGGTTTACAAAAAAGTTTCTAATTACTTTAAAAAATAATATTTCAATTTTAAATTAATCAAAATATTATTTTCTATTTAAGACTTAATTTTTTTAAATGCTATTCTTTTTTATGAAAATAATTTATTTGATATCTCTGTTGATTTTTCTTTAAAAACTTTATTTTTTGAAACAAAATGGAACAAATTTTATTCAATGTCTTAAATTATGCCTATTTTTTGTGCAAAATAAACTAGTATTTTGACAAATGAGGAAAAAAAAATTGATTCATGGCTACATGCAACCACGCGCAATTTTTGAGGTTATAAATATTTTAAAGTTATATTATTTTCAATGCTATTCTTTTTTATGAAAATATTTAATATGCTTTATATGTTGATTTTTCTTTTAAAAAATTGCATTTAAAAAAACTGGAATAGGTTTTACTCAATGACTTAAACTGGGGATATATTTTGAACACAATAACCTAACGTATATCAAATGGTGGGAGGGGGGATTTATTCATGGCTAGATGTGACTACGCACAATTTTTCAAGTTTTAAATATTTTAAAGTTATGAGAAAAAAAACATTTATTCATTTTTGTGGATGAATTTCTTTAATACTCTCTTTTTAATAATATAACGATTGGATACAAATATTATGTCATTGCAGTTTGTCATAATATTTTAAATTTAAATTTGATAATATTTTGAATAGTTTCAAATGGAAAAAGGTTCCGGAAGGAGAAAGAGAACCCCAAAAATCGCATTTCCTACGGGACTCTTTATGGTTTAATCCGTCCTTTCGTATAAAATGTAAAGTATTCATTAAATCTGTATTAAATGCATCACTACAACTTGCTCATTTTTAAAAGCAAAAGACAAATGTGAACTTATATTAGAGTTATATTTTGTTTTGTCCAGCATACTAATATTTCATACATTTTTCTTGTTATTATTTAATTTCACTTCTTGCAAAAGTTAGAAATAATTGCCTGGACAATGCCTGGACAAAATTTGCAAGTTTTATTGATTAAAATTAGACACTAAAATGTGCTTTGGGTTTGTATTTTACATTTTTAATGCATCAACAAAGACCATTTTGTTTAAAAGAAAATTTTCATATTTAATATTTAAACCGAAATTAATTCTTTTTTTTTTTACTTTATGTGACGTTAGGCTGCTAATAATGCTAAGACATCTTTTTTACAAATTCCCTTTTCTCATTACGAAACGAAACGAAGATAAAATAAATATTATTGTTGTTTTCAAGATTAAGAATTAATTTTCGATGGTGCCGTCAAACTAATTATTTAACAATTTATTTTATACTTTTCTTAAATAACTTCAGATGCCAATCTGAACAGAACTTTGCTACCAATAAAATAAATCCTCAATCTTATAATCAAAGTACTAAAATTGAATAAAGGCAAATATATATTTAGAAATAAGATTTAATATATAGAGAATCGAATGTTAAAATTTACATCTTAATATCTCTAAAATAAATTAAAAGTGAACTATGTGAAAAATTATTAAACGTTTTCTGCCAGAACATAGAACAATTACGAAAATTTGAATAAATTCATCCGTACAAAAATAATCTTTGCGTTGGTTTAAAATGGGATGTTAATACAATTAAACGAAGTAAATTAAATTTGAATAAGATGTTATGTTGTTTATCAATAATTTTTAAAAAATCAGCCGTTACGGGGTTCAGGGATTGAGTGCGTTGAAAATGCCAATGGATTCAGAAGATTCAATTTTATCTAAAATGACAGTTTTCTGAAGAATGTATCCAATAAAAAAACTTAGAGGTCTTCGCATGTTGCATTTTAATGCAATTGAGAAAAGGCTGGTAAATAAAACTTAATCAAAAATAAAATTTATTAAAAATAAAATAAAATTTAATAATTAACAGTATTAATGTCATTTTATTGTTATTGTAATTTAAACTAAAAACAGCATGATGCAGAAAAATATTCTGAGAGCATGGTTATTTTAAATTGATGAGCTTGTTTTGGAAGGTATCAAAAATGACAGAAAAATTAAACAAAAAATAGTTTTATCGTTTTTATATCATTTTCATAAGCAAACTTTTTAGCATCAAAAAAAAAATCGTGCGTTTTTGACAGCTTTTGTAAAGGAAAGCACAATTGTCATCAAATGGGAAAATTTATTGCTTCTGTTGTTTGCGTTACCACGTAAATGTCTCTTCTTGTATTTGTATGTCTTATTACTGAAAATACTATGAATAGTGTTGCTTGTGTATTCGAGTCAACTAATAATTCTTTCACTTATTTATTCTCACAATAAGATTTAACTTTAAAAAAATGAGAAGAATTATAGCCAAAAATTATTATCTGATCTTTATATAATATTTTTATGAAAAAAATCAGCATCATTCGTGCAGTTTTTAACAGCATTTTAAAGGAACGCTCGACTGTCATTAAATGGGCGAGTGCAACGAGGAAACTTTATTGCTTCTCTGTTTTTCGCGTTACCACGTAAATGTTTCTTCTTGTATTTGTATGTCTTATTGCTAGAAAAACTACGAATAGTGTTGCTTGTGTATACGCGTCAACTAATAATTCTTTCGCTTATTTATTCCTTCAGTAAAATTTAACTTAAAAAAATTAGAAGAATTATAACCAAAAATTATTATCTGATCTTTATATCATATTTTTATGAGCAAAATTTTTAGATTCAGTCGAGCAGTTGTGTTTGGCAATTATTTAAATGAATGCTCGACTGTCATCAGACTCAACATGGAAAATTTATTATTCCTCTGTTATTTGCGTTCCCACGTAATTGTCTCTTATGTATTTCTATGACTTATTGATAGAAAAAATACTAATAGTGATGATTGCAAATGCGCATCAAATAATTATCCGTTCGTTTATTTATTCTTAAAGTAAGATTTAACTTTTAAAAAATATTGGAAGAATTATAAGCAAAAATTATCATTTGATCTTTATATCGTATTTTTATGAAAAAAATTTCAGCACCAGTAGAGCAGTTGCTTTTGACAGTTATTTGAAGGAATGCTAGACTGTCATCAAATGGGTTAGTGCAATGGAGAAACTATTGTTCGTCTTTTAATTGTATTACCACGTATATGTATCTTCTTGTATTTGTATACCTTATTGCTGGAAATACTACGAATAGTGTTATTTGTGCATGCGCATATCAACTTATAATTCTTTCGTTTTATTCTTACAATAAGATTTAAATTTTAAAAATGTTTCGAATTATAACCAAAAATTACTGTCAGTATCATATTTTTATGAATAAAATTCTTAGCTTCTATCGAGAAGTTTTTGACCGTTATTTAAAGGAACGCTCGACTCTCATCCAAATGGGTGAATGTAACGAGGAGCTTTATTGTTTCTCTGTTATTTGTGTTGCCACGAAAGTGTCTCTTCTTGTATTTGTATGTCTTATTTCCAAAAATACAACGAATAGTATTGTTTGTGGATGCGCATCAACAAACAATTTTTTCGTTTAGTTATTCTCACAGTAATATTTAAATTTTTTAAACAAAATTAGAAAAAATATAACCAAAAATTCTTATTTGATCTTTGTATTATATTCTTATGAACAGAATTTTAAACATCATTTGAGCAGTTCTTTATGACAGCTATTTAAAGGAATGCTCGATTGTCAACAAATGAGTAAATAAGTGTGAAAGAAAAGGCTTTATTATTTCTCGGCTTTATTATTATTCTTTCCTTATAAAGACATTTTCCACGTAAATGTCTTTATAAGGAAAGACTGTGTCTGGAGTTGTTAGAGTATTTGCATTAACATATTTCTACGGTAACTTTCTTCAAATCGAAAGTCAAGCAAATTACCGGTTTATATCTCAAGTAAGAAAAGATAAGTGTAATTTTCATAAATGCTTTCGGAATTGAATTATCATTCATTTATATATTACATTAAAAAAATTGTTGTCTTACTGAAATCGCCGAGATACTATATACATACACAATTATAATATTTGATACAATCAGGAAAAACATTCATCTAATAAGTTTCCACATTGAGTTTTCATTCTCATAATGATATAATCTTCTATCGCACATTAAGGCAATGATGTCAAATATAACATCATGAACGCCATAGATCTAAGAAAGCTTTTTCAAAATATCCTGGTATCCATTGGTGTAATCCAATAACAATTATCATGATTTAAGACAAAACATAAAGAAATAATGACTGTAACAAAATTTTAGAGTCCCATGCTTTTTTATAAATATATTTTCATAAGTTCTCTTTCTTAAAACTTTCCAACACATTTTGATTTGTGATTTGGAGGAAAAGCCATTTAGTAAGTCTCATAATTATATAAACAGAGTGTGGAGTTTTAATATGAAATACTAATTAAAGCATTTTAAAAAAGTTTTTTTTTTACTTTTAGGAATCTGTTGGAAGTAATATTATTTTAAAATCATTTAAGGTATAAAATTGATTTAATTATATAATTAGTATTCTTTTCATACTGCTTTCATTATCTCATATACGAAGTATGCAAAGATAAAGTACTCAGACCATCAAAAAACTCATTCTCAAGATTTTTGACCAACCTCTGAGGTTCAGAACCTCTCCGAGTCCATTAAACATATTTTTGAAATTATGACTATTAATGAACAATAGACGCTTTGAGCTAGATAGAGGAAATTCGGTATGTGGTCTTAACACCAAATTCATAGATTTTCAACAAATTTTCAACGAAATTAATTTTGAGTAAGCTTTTCTGTTTGTCCGTGTGAAAGTAAGAACGATAATCTGGAAACAAAACTCAAAAATCTGGAAAAAAATTACGAACAATTTTGTCATCTAAAATGTAGATACGAATCAAATTTTGAACTAAATTTGTTTAGGATTTGACCGTCTGTCAGTCTGCCTATTCGCATGAATTTAAACTCAATAGTGCAAAAACTCAGCACATGAATTAATCTTATCTTGAAATTATAATTGCAGCCATTTGGGAAAATTTTATTTCAATTGATAAAAAGGGTGCCGTACATATTTAATATTCATAACTATATTACGAAGCACAGAACCTCTTATACCGGAATCTGAAAATAAAAATCGGAGCACTCATGGCGTTCACTGCTCAACGCTTTCAATTTTTATGAGGAAAAAAAACTGAAGATTTTACTTTTGTTATGGAATAGATAGAAAAAATGGGGAATATCGCTCTTCATCGTAAAGGTAGAGAAGTCATTTCCGAAAGAAAATTCGCAGAAAAAATATCATATAATAAAGGTAAGCATTTAATCAGATAAATGCATTTTTTATGAACTTTGAAAATGTGACGCGATATTGCAAAAATCAGTAAAAAATCATAAATCATAACACGAGTTCAACAGGTATTGAATTCGGCATCAAAAATAGTGTGCGAGTTAATATGCTGCAAAAAAGTTGTTAATATTCACGAATAGAAGAAAGCACGATTGTTTTAGAAGCATTCATATAACAGTATAAGGATGTCATTTTCTCTTTTCAGAACAGTCCTTTATAAGCTAGATCATAAATTTCAAATAAGTACAAAAGTATGTCTAATTACAACACATTCTAAATTGAAAAAGCAGAAAAGCACCAAACAAAGTCAGATAAATGTCATTTTAAAGTGAGTATAGATACATGAATGTTGCCTTTTGTTATATCCGAAAGCTATTTATTCATTTTAGTGCAGACATTCTTTGAATCAAGGAATTAAAATGTTAACATTCGCTACTGCAACATAATGAAAATGAAAAGGATTTGAAACATTGTATTGAAAGATTTTGGATGTATTTCTTATAATTTTAGAGGAATTGTGTAATTTTATCTTGATATTGTTTGAACAAGAATGTTCTTTCATTTGAAGACAAAATCCTAGAGATTTGTTGCCATGGTAAGAGCTGAGAAAGCGTTTGAAGTGTCCACTCATTCGAAAATATGGGGATTTGAGACTGAAAAATCTATTACAAATATATGATTTACTGACTTCTGCAGAGATATCTTTTATTTTTAAATGAGAATAATGAAAAAGCCAAAATAAATAATAATGCATTTAAGCGTGTAGGGTTTATATTTGTTGAGCGTATTATTTTCCTAAAGGGTTTTTTTAGAGCAAGTAATTTAACAGAAATTTCTATGCCAAGCTAATGTTTTGGCATAGAAATTTCTGTTAACAACTGATTATTTGAAATGAGAAATATGTCTGCTACTTTCATTATTCTCTCGTATATAATATATAAAGAAAGATTGTAATTGTCAAAGAATTCGTACTCTGGAATTTGACAAGTCTCCACGTTTCTGGCTTCACTGATTCGAAAATTACATTTTGGTAAAATTCTGTCCATTTGATAATCTGCTTGTGACAAAGAAAGCTCAAAGAAGCTTTGAGCTAGACGAATGAAATTTGGTAGTTATTCTTATTTTAAAAATATACAAGATGTATATTGAAGGATATGACTTTGCACTTTCCTTAAAAACGCTATTCCTAATCCATAACTCAAAAACGTTGTGAAATCCATTATATTAAAATTTCTGAATGTAAAATTGGCATTATTATAAATCTGAAAACGAAAAAACTGACTATGCTTGCTTTTATGTGGAAAGAAGATTCCAAACGAATACCCGAAAAGTTACGTACTGTTTTTAAATATTTCTAAAGTGAAATCGCTTGTAACAAGAGAAATAAAAATAAAGTACAAAGTCTTTAAATACATCTGTAGCAACAATGAATAATATTTTACAACCTAAAAAAACTTAAAAATTAATGTTTACCAGCTTTTACCGAAACATGTGACTCAACGCAGAACAAATTCTATATGAAAACTATTTAGCAAGAGATATATGGAATCTCATTGAGGAGTTGAAAAATCATGGGTTCACTTTAAAGAATGCAACTAAAGTAGGTATATTTACTAAATCAAACGAAAAGAAAAAATGTACAAACATCATTCCGGCATTGCAAAAATTGCTTCAGTAAGAGATTTCAATTATCGCAGGTTTTCGTACTGTAGAAAATTTAAAAAAAAAGAAGAATGGAAGATTTTGCTGAAAACAGTTTGTGGCGGATTGTGATGTGCGAGGATAGAACCTGGGACCTTGTGTTTCGGAGTCCAGTAACATGACTACGATAGAAAAGCAATTGCTCGTGTAGCGTAGCTGTTAACTGGCTTATAAGCGTTCACCACAGACTGTCACTCCTGTGAGTCGAAAGATATGGCTGTTGAGTGGTGATGTATTAGCCGTTGATTCTAATACGCCTGTACCCATTTAAGCAGCGCCAAGCGTTATGGAGAGCGTGTGTGGGTGAGTGGTTGCTGATGCTTTTGCTGCGTCAAATGAGTTTGATGACATTTGGTAGTTGCGTCAAGTGAGTCTGACGACTTTTGGGTTGCTGTGGGTAGCTGTACGAAAGTTTCATCGTCCGAGATCACCAATGTGGCGGACTGGTATGGGCGATGGATAGAACATGGGACCTTTTGGTTCGCAGCCCAGTAACATGACCACGATACAAAAGCAATTACTCGGGAAGCATAGCTGTTAACTGGTTTATAAGCTTTCACCACAAGTTCTTTCTAAGAACTAACACATCATGATTGATTGACTCTGGAATGTAGTAGAAGAGGTATGGAAATCAAAATCCAGGTAAATGTTACGGAAATATATACGGATTCTTTTAGAGAAGTCACTGTGCAGTCTTATAGTCCAGACAAAAGGCTATCATTTCGAATATGTAAAAAAAATGTCTTTACATTTTAAACATTAATTTAAAAAAGCCCAAATTGCTCTAAAAATTTCAAACACCCAATGTAGTAGGTATTAGGAGGATTATATTTAGACCACTTGCTGGCTTAGAAAAAAATATCACCGATTTCATTAAGATGGAGCATATTTTTTATTAAAATAATTTTTCTTATACATACGTGCTGTTACGTCTCTACTACACCAGTTAACTATGTAAGTTCGTTCTCCTCGACTTGGTTGGCATCATGTTAATAATTCTTCAGTATCATTCCATTATCACTTGCGTAATTATTAGACTATTGCTTAAGAAATTGCATTAGAATAGGTGACATTACAGGCAATCGAAAGAGAGAAGAATCCTTCATTCAAATTCCTATACCTTAATTAAAATTCCTGCTTTAAGAGAATATTTGAATATTTCCCCTGTCTAGAAGTCTAAATGTTGAGCTTAAAATTTTAAGCTTATGTATTCGACCGATAGTCCGTATTTTATTTGAATCAATTAAGCTCCAAAGGAATGGAAAGGAGAAATCCTAATGATTTCATCTCTCAATGATATTATAGCGTTTAAAGGAAAAGGGAAACTAACTATTTTATGTATGCTGAGTTAGCTGAGAGTTAGATGCAATCCTTGAAAAGTTTCTAGTCCAATTTTATCAGATAGCAGTTCAAACCTAATAAGTCAAACTGACTCAACACACTAATAAAATTAAAGGAAACCAGTGAGAGTTGTCTCTCTTAAGCTTTCTCGCATACTGCTCAATAAATGTGCTATTTCGCATTTCTCCGCTTGAAATTGTGGATAATGGATATCGCTGTGCACGTCATGAATACTCATATTTTTATTTTCTGAGTAACGCAAATGAAAGTGTTATGCTTCTTAATAAAAAAACTACTATGCAATCTGTATACATTTATTAGACAAATTGAAATCTAAATTTGACACATAACTACTATTTTAAAAAAGATAGGGCATTCGAAAATTCCTTTATTTAAAGTCGTTACGTTGAGTTTTGATCGTAAGTATAGACTAACAGACGGTCAGCTCTCTGACAGATTTGATTAAATATTTTATAAAAATTTACATTTTAGATGTTAAACCTGAGTATTAAATTTTATCTATCTATTTTTTAAAGTTTTGTAGCTATCGTATTCACCTTCCTTCAGGCAGCCATACCGTCGGACTTTTACTGCATTAATTTGGCTAGAAATCTGAAAAAAAATCTGCATTTTGGTGTAAAAACCACCTACCAAATTTCATATGTCTATCTCAAATTATTTTTGATTTATCGAATTGAGAGACGTCATGTCAAAGATGTCTTTTTCTGACTCAGAGAGGTCAGATTAGAATTTTTCGACTATTATAATGTTTTATCTTTGTATATCCATATATTCGGAAAAGTGAAAAGATATCTATCATCCTAATAGCACTCAACAACATTTTTTTACTATTGATGATATAATTCATAAGAATATGAAATATTTGGTTACAGATTAATAAGTATTTCCCTTGTTATATAAAGTATTTTAATAAATAAAAAAATATAAGTCTTAGTTTATATATTAGTAAAATTTGCCAGTACTTTGTAATCTGATAATATAAAGGAAACCTTTCGTCTCCATGGTACCTTTGGAGGGTGTTTAAAATTACTCTAATTAAAAGCTAGAAATCAAAAGAAATTCTACCTGATTTACAAATATCAAAATCGAATTAAATAATAGAAGATTCATTTACTCTTAAAAATTAAACTACAAAAAATTTATTTTCAGTCACTCTTGCTTAACAGCATTCTGATAAGTATTCATCATAGCCCATTATAAGGTTGTTTTTCACTATTCCGTATCTGAGTATACTCAGTAAAAGAACTAATGAATGAAGGATTGTTATAGAACTTCATTTTTCATGCACATAACAGAATAAAAACAAAAAAGAGTATAGATACAAAAAGTTATGTGACCTAAAATAGTTTTCATCGTATTATAACACACCATTACTTCTTATGAATTGATGCCATTTTGGATTTATTCCAAGATCTGTCCATCAGTAGGATTCTAAATTTTGAAGTTTTTAAGAACAGAATGTATTCACAATCTTTCTAAAGAAATGCATAGAGTTAAAAAAGTTTTTATGTTATCTTAATTAGCTTTCAATAATTCTAACATTACAAATGTTCAACTTTATTTCAAATAAAACCAAAAAATATTTTCAAATAGTTCAATATGGTGGAAGATCTAAAATTAAGACAAAGGATAGAAATGAGCAAATGAGTTTCCAATTTGCATTCAACGTCTTTCTTACCCAAAAATACAATGAATGGTTCGTTTCGTATAGCGTGATCTTTTTGGCTTGTGTAATGGAAAAAGAAATTGGGAATATCCTGAACAAATGTGTCCTTCAGAAACGCTGAAACCTCCATTACGGTATGTCAACACACTTTTCTCTTCTTGTGTGGTCACGCGTTACTATAGCTAGTTAATAAAAAAAAGTAAATTGTTGGTCATTCATGATATAATATATATATCATGATGAAAAGTTTATTTATTGAATAAAAATATCATTTAATCTGTTTTTGAAACGCACATTTAAATCTTAGAGTAACTGCTTTGTTATGATTTGTTAACGATTTGGTACTTGGTGATATTAAATGTATTTTTGAACTTTTTACTCAAAGTGTTCAGAAATAACATTTAAATAATAAAACAAAGCAATTTATTCCATTGCGTGTGAGATTCGTTTAGCTTCAAAATAACAATATACACGATATATTGCTTCATACATTATAGATGTGACATTGTCTTCAAGTATGTTAAAGCATATATTCATGAAAATAAATTCTCTGAAGATCTTACATTATTACAGCTTTTTTTGTTCAGTAGATGTTTACTTTCATGCAATCGATATATCTCCCAGTCTACTGAAATATTTTAATAATAGCCAGCATTTTTAAATTTTGTAATTCCATGACGTCGAAAACAATCATTCTGTTTAAACTTTTTTTCGACTCTTACTGAATGCTATAATCTCCCAAATTGAGAGACGTCAGAACAGATGAAAGTTAAAAAAAAAAAAAAAAACACTAATTTTTTAAAAAAAAATAAGATACTTAAGAGAAATAAGAAAATAATATATCTCGCAAAACAAATGTTAATTAGTACTATTAAAATATTTTTATAGAACTTTCAAGTTAGCTCACTTGTGAAATGAATTTTCCTTTCAATAAAAATTATGCTTTAAATATTCCAAATTTCAAAGTATTTCATAATTGGGAAATTATTAAAATGTTAAAGAAAAGTACAAATACTAAACACACATCTAGTTAAATTAATAATAATAATGTTCTAAATGTAAATTGATAACTAATCTCATAACTATAGCAATTAACTATTCAGTAATTTATTATTTTTTTACTTAATTCATATCCATAAGTAAATTATTGTAAGCATACTTCAATCTTCAAACAAAATTAGATTATTTTCGTTAATGATTATTAAAATCATTACTTTTAATTAAGTAATTAATTTAATATTTTTAATAATGAAGAATTATTCGCCATATCGTTGATAGAAGAGTTTATATAAGGAAGAAATCATTTCAAAAAATTTTCTGCATAATTTTAAGAGTTTTTAATTTCCTACTTTTATTTCAACGTCAAAAACGTTTGCAACCCCTTATGCGATAGTAATAAATAGCGAAAAATTAAAACAAGTGCAGTTAAAGCTCAGTGAGCAAAATTATCTATGATAGCGCTATAATTATATAACAGCGCTTATAATATAATTACAAGAAAATAACATTTTAGAGCTATGGTACTGTATCTCTCTTACTTAGCGCAAGTAGATTTCAATAAAACGAGATTATATGATTTCACTTAAGTTCATTACCGAAAATAGGGCAAATGATAGGCCAAATTCCAAAAATATCTTTAATTTGAATGCCAGACTCTTTATTTCTTACCGTGTTTGTTATTTTCGAGTATTGTTTCTTGTACAATTATAGATAGTGGATCCAACTAAGTAACGAAGATGCACTCTCCTGAAAAATTCTAAAATACTTTTATGATTTGAATATAAAGCCTAAGCGTCGTAAATTCTAAAACAGTCTTTGTTTCTAATATAAGTATAAGAGAACTGTAGATGTCATTGCTTCAGTAATAAACAATGGATAAAAATGAATTCGGAAATAATCATTTTTTTTTCAACCCGAAAAGAATGATGGTTTTTAAAATTTTTACTGTAAATGCCTTCAAAAATATTATTTAAAATGTTTATATGAATACCT
The DNA here is from genome assembly GCA_026543865.1 of Argiope aurantia. NCBI lineage: Eukaryota > Metazoa > Arthropoda > Arachnida > Araneae > Araneidae > Argiope > Argiope aurantia. The sequence continues at coordinate 201,205 of JAPMOR010078264.1, forward strand.
TTCAAGCCACAGTTTACTCACTTCAGGCAATTTTGAGTAAAAAAAAAAGCTAGTAAAAAAACTAAAAAAAAGCGTAGTTTCTAGCGTGTCTAAGTGAATTAATGTGCAAACACATTTTTAAATGTCTTTTTTGAAGAATTTCTCTATGATTAGTTCACGGAAAACATGATAGCTCAAAATCAGCTCAAGAATTTTTTATGAAATTTGGTATGCATATATATCAAACGCCTCGGAGGATGTGTGTATTTTAAGATGGCTTTCTAGAGTCATGTTTTAAAAGTGCTTACAGTTCAAAAACAGAGAAAAATTAGAAAGAAGGCATTAAAGACAATTTGAAATGTTTTTAAAATAATTATTTATTTAAACAAATTTTATGTTGAGATCTAATACATTCTAGGTAGTTTTAGAAGTATATAATGTAATAAAAACTAAATAGTTAAATTATTTTTCAGCTTTAGCTATTTTTCCTAATGCTCAAAAGTTTCCTAAAATTCCATTAATCTATAAGTTTTTTTTTAAAAAAATTAATAATAGTATATATAATTTTTCTGTTAATTGTGTCCTTTTAGGCTACTTCAATTATTTTTGCACAATAAGAAATTTTATGCATCAGTTTTTCAAAAAAATACTTCTCCGATCCTAGTCGGATTCCTTAAAAGCTACAAGATTATTAATCAATATACTATAGCAAATGCACGCTTATAAATAAAAGAAATAAAGATATTTTTATTTCCGTTACGAGACATAAGATGATTTCATCAAATTCTCTTTATTCTCCAAACAACATAATATACTTTTCCTTAATTCCTTAAATCGATAGTATAGCGGCAAACATAAGGTAGCGCTAATTCCAGAAATGTCTTCGATTCCCATCTAATATCCTTTGTGCCTTACCATTCTTTCCTCCTTCGAGTACTGTTTCCTCGAATTATGTGGTAGTAATAGATGAGACTGTTTTTCCGCTTGTAACCCTACAGGCAGTTTGTGGGAAACCATCAAGCCAGCCACAGAACCGAAGATTGACTGATGATCTGATCTATTCGACATTGATGATGTTTTGGCCGTACGCCGCAGAAGAAATATGAAAACCTTAGTTTCTGCTTTTTCCTCATCGAATCCGAAATGCATTTCGAGCTGCAGAAAATTATGTCACGTTTGGAGAGAAACGTGTGATGCTTTTTGTACCATAAAAAGATATCACTTCAGATTAAGTTGACCTACATATGCGGTTCTTAGAAAAGTTCGTTCCGCACAGCTTCTAAGAGTTTATCACTTAGAATGTACTACTTTTATATTTGTTGAGAGTGATTTTCTATAGAAAGAGTTTTAGCATTATATGGTTTAAAATCACTTTTAAGTTTTTAAATATTAAATAAAACTGCAAAGTATTAGTATAAAAAATGGGATTTCTTTTTCAGTTTCAGGTCAAATAAAAGATAGCTCTTTCAAAAAGTTATTATACCTAGAACTTGAGTTCATTTTTATTCGATTTTTTTATTTAATCGGAATAGCAAATTGACTATGCTTAGAACTTGAATTGTAATAAATACTTTTGTGTTTAATAAGAATAGAAAACAGTTTTACAGTTAATATTAACTGACAGAAAATATTTTACTTAAAATATGCATATAGTAATTGCTGATAGGGATTTTCTATAGAAAAGATCTTGGCATTATATGGTTTAAAATAACTTTTTCTTTTTTAAAATCTTAATAATACTGCACAGCATTAATATTTCAGAATGGGATTTCTTTATCAATTTCATGACAAGTAAAATACAACTCCCCAAAATTTTATTCGATTTTTTTTTATTTAAGCGGAATAGCAAAGTGACTATGCCTAGAAATTTAATCGTAATTAATTCACTTTAAAGTTAATACTAATTGATAGAAATTAATTCACTTGGGAAATACTGCTTTTAAGTTCGTTGATAGGGATTTTCAATAGAAAAGGTTTCAGCATTATATGGTTTTAAATAACTTTTTCTTTTTTAAATATTGGATAAAACTGTAATTTCTATAAAAAAGGGATTTCTTTTTCATTTACATGCCAAATAAATACAGCTCTTCAGAAACTTATTATACCTAGAATTTTAGATGAAGTGTATTTGCTTTTTTTATTTAATCGGAATCGTAAAATGTTTATGCCTAGAACTTGAATTGTAGTTATTTCACTTTTGTATTTAATAGGAATAAAAAAAATATTTTTAGAGTAAATATCAATTGATCGAAAATAATTTATATTTAAATAAATGATTGGAAGTTCTTCAAATCTCTGTTATAGATGCAAACTAATTTTTTTAATTATTATTATTATGTGAACAGTTACTTTTAGGTGGTTTATATCGTTTCTTTCCTTCAAAAATATGTGTTGCTGAAGTGATAACATTTGCTGGGGATTCAACATTAGCAAAATCAGGTATTCTTTGGGAAATGAATAAAAGTATAATAGCATAATATGCAGCACAATGTGTATCAAAAACCCAGTTTAATACTTAAAGCGATATATTAAATGCTATTTATAACATTCAGATAAATATAAGATGCAGTTTTGCAAATAATTGACAATTACAGCGATAGATACATAATACTTCAAGAATGTACTACATAGATGAGGGTTTTGAAACTGTAACGGGAATCTTATTAATGTAATAAATAAAAATAGTAATTATTTTTAATATAATAATTATTTAATTAAGCAAGCATTATGAACTTCCTGTAACAAATAATGCCGCCATGGGTATCTTATCAGGGCGTCTTATTTATCTTTAAAAAAACTATTTCAAATACCGAGCTGTAGGAAAGTGTATTATTTTCATACATATGTATTGATTTGAATTTTCCATTAATCATAATTATTTCATATATATATGTAATTAAATCATCATGCATTTTAGTGATTCAATGTATTCGTTTACTTTATTCACATTCTGATTAAGAAAGAAGAAACTATTGCTTTTAGAAAGAAGAAACTATTGCTTTGTAAAAAAACATTTAGAAAACAAGAAATTATTAGTGTACATAAAAAAAAAACCATTATATTTTATTCAGCTGAATATTTTCAATTCGTGTTTTTTCAACTTTACCACATCATTCTCAATCTTATTTTAATTTCGCTTCTTTTCTGAGTACCATTATCAATTCATCTCATACGCAAAGTTCCTTGATAATGGAACGCTGGACTTCCATTTTTTTTAATTGAAATTCTCTAAACAGACTATTTTAAAATGAGGTGAATGTTGCGTTGGATTTTCTTACTAATATCATCATTTTGTAAACTTAGTAAAAACATTCATTGTCTAAAATTGGTGAATTATATTATATCAGAATTTAATAATGTATAAAAGAGAGACTTTGATTTTAGTAGACAATTTGTTACCATTTTCTAATAATATCGAAAAAATATTAAATGAAGTATAATTGTAAAGTGAATTTCAATAGACCATTGTAAATTGTCTGAAACCTACCCTCTTCCCATTTGCTGCGGTCAATGAGATGCAATACAAAAGTTCTTTTGTGTCTAATAAATAATTAAGATGTGGATAATGAGAATAGAAATATGTCTTCGCTTTTATGAAAACAAGCTGAATGCGTAATTTTATCATTAATTCATTGAATATTTTATGCGTGCGTGTTTCGTTCAAAAAAGATTAACATTCGTTCAAAATGCTTGAAGTTTCAAGGACATCTTCCAAGAATAAGTTCAAGCTTACTAACTTCTTTTTAGTAGCTCAAAAACTGAAATTAATTTCCCGTTGAAGAGAATCAACCATTTTTTTATTTCATGTTTTAAAAAAGCAAAACAATAAATATGTAGTTTTTAACGTTACGTAGATGATATTTAAGCCAGAGAAATCTAAGCAAACTTTTTCTTCTTTTCGCAATGTAGTGCTAGTTATTTAATAGAATGTCTTAAAAAGAGATTCCGACAATCCGATATATTCTAAAAATAATTTTTATAAGAAATAAAATTGCCAATAAAACTATGTTAGTTAATAGTTATTTGACTTTTTACGTATGAAAAATTATTGTAACATATTCTCTGAAATCAAACACTATTTCTTGAAAAATATTTATGAAAACGGTTCTGCATGAAGAGGATTTTCTTCATTTTCCAGAATTCTGACAACTTAAAGTATTTTATTTCAAAACTCGATTCAGATAGACTTTGAAAGATTACTGAATTTAATAACTAAGGAGAAAGAAACCAAGGAGATAATTTGAATTTACATATTTAAATGACAGCATAAATCATTTTTACATTTCATTAAAAATAATATATAATTTACTCACCAATATGAATATTTCTCAATAAACTCTTTATTATAAAATGCGGTAAAATGTTATCTAACCAATTTATTAAGTTTTTGAGAAATATTCTTACCTCCAATCTTTTGAAGATCATAAAACACAATTTTTTAAATAATTCTGATGCGCATTTGCTGTTTTATAAATCACATTTTACGTATATAAGAGTTTTTTTACAAAGATATTTTAATTTCATTTTATACTTTTCGTTTATTTTTTTTTTCAATTTAGAGATAGAAGTGTAAACCATTTGAATTTCAATTTTCTTTTCTATTTTCTCATAATCATCATTTCATTTCAGTTTTCACATAAAGAACTTTTTAAAAGGGAATAAAAATAAATTGCCTCCCTAAAATCTATTAAATTTTATTCACAGAATATGCATTGATGTTAAAAATGAATGAATCTTAGTGTTACATTAAAATTACATTTAATCCCTTTTCATACTTATAAGTAAAAAAAAGGGGTGTTCATTTTTTCATACTGAAACATTTTTGTTTTAAATTACTACTTCCAATGAATTCAGATTTTCAATTAGTTTTATTTCAAATAAAATAAATTATATTACAATTTAGAGTTTTATTGAAATAAAAGAAAACGCAAGCTCAGTTTAAACATTTCAATGTTAGTATAAAAATTAAAATGAGAATGAGTTTATAGAAATCAAAATTAAATTTTATTTCAATTGTTGTACATTCTTATAATCTTCAAAATTAATAAATGAGTCATTATATTGCACTAGTAAGTTTGTAGGGGTAGTGTAATTAATAAGAGAGTTTCACAAAACAAATTTTTTCAAGCACATTTATGAGTTAAACTAGATGGCATGTACTTCCATAATTAACAAAATGAGATTATATATACTAACAAACAATGACGCGCTTTGCGCTTCATAGTACAATAAAGATAACTAAGTAATGATTTGAGGTGGCTTCTTTTACATCGATTGGATTCAAATATATAAACATAACTCTAATGTTAATGACGATATCATATACCAAATTCTATTATTTTAAGTTGTTGCGATTTTTACAGCATTTAAATATGCACAAATACATAGAGTTCACAAATACATGAAGTTTCGACTTCAAAATTTTTTGACGAGCATAATTTCTCTTTGTATAAAAAATTAATTACAATTACAGTTTGAATTATTTTCAGCAGTTTTTACTGTGAGATTTAAGATTTAACTTACATTGTTTCAAGTTTTAAAATATATATTATAAAACAAATGAACTTAGTATATATTTGTTATTCATTTCAGATATTGCATATTTTAATGCTGTCATTTGAGCAAATCAGTTTCAAAAGTTTCTTCGCAAAACTTTTAAGACATCTTAAGAAGAAATTAAATAATATTCTCAGATTTGAAAACATATTACTTACTTTTTTTGGCATATGTATACTTTATTCTTGCAAGAATTTCAATAAACACATATCCTTTCAAAAAATTCTTAAGAATTTTTATTCCGCCTTTTTTGATGAAACTCATCAAAAATTCGTCACCAGTATGTTTAAATAATGTACCGTTTGTTTGCATTGTGTTAGCATAAACGAAGTTCCGTGAAACTATGCCTTAGTCTAATCAACGAAAATAAAGTAATCTTTTATCTTATGCGAGAAGCAATATACTTAAAAAAGAAACAGTTTTCGTGTTTTCGCTCATCGAAGTTTAATGAAATATTTATGTATTGCAAAGTAATTCATGAATTTTAAATATTTTTGTGTTGAATGAAACACTGATGTTTTATTCTCAATCTTATGCCATTTTACACGGAATTTTTTTTTAACTTTAAATATTCTATAACCATAAAGAAAAAATTAATAAAATTCTTCTGCTTACGTCTGAATTCTGAATTTGTAATTTTATTTCTTAGAAACAGTTGCAAAATTTTGAAAGCATTTATAAAAGCTTTTGTTTTAATAATGATTTACTTTACATACTGATGATGTAATTGTCTTATGACGATTATTCAATAACTGTACTGAAACAAATAAAGCATTATTTTACGAATCATTTAGTGTTAGTAATTTTTGATGGCTCTGTTTATTTCATGAATAAACTTTAAATAAGTGATATATTCGCACCACGATATGTAACATTTTAAGGAAATATGGAGATTTATTATTTCAAGAGAGAGTTGCGGAAAATAACTATAGTTAAAGGATGTTCACCGTAAGGTGTCTCAAAATGATAAGTTTTTATAAGAACTTATTTTAATGAAATTAAATTATTTCAGAGATAATAAAAAAGGTGTACGGTTTAAAAAAATCTCATCATTTGGGATTCATTTTCTTTACAAGCTTCACCAAATAATTTTTTAATTAAAAAAAACTTTTATGTTACAAATCCTTTAGTATATATACAATCTACCTGAAGACTGCCATTTTGAACCCAAATGATAGATTGCATCCCATTATTAAACATTTTAAGAAAATGTGGAGATTGATTATTTCAAAAAAGAGTTATTATGTAAAATAACTGCAGTTAAATGATATTCAATATAAGTTGCCTCGAAGTGTGAAATTTTTATTAGAACTTGTTTTAATGAAATTAATCTGTTCAGAATTAATAAACAAAAGGTCAAAGGCTTAAATAACAATAGCACCGTTTGTAATTTACTTTCGATATACACTTCACCAAATAATTCTTCAATTAAAAAAACACTTTTATGTTAGTATACATTTAGTATATATACAATATGTATGAGGACTGTACATTGAAAGCAATATTTGAGGATATACATTTAGGCTTTTAATCAAATATTTAACATGTATACATTAGGAATATTACCCCAACCTTTTCTATTTCTCTGAAGTGTTCTCGAAGTGGCTGATCTTCTATAACATAAATATAGGGCGTTGATACGTAATAGTAATACTGATAGTGCTCTCAAAACAAGTTTCTAACTAAAACAAAATTAAATGTGATTTCAGATTATAATATGTTTTATATTAAATTTTGCATCCGTTTCAGATTCCTTTTCATTGTTTCAATAATGTAATAATAAATGTTAAATAAAACTCAATTAAATATTAAATATACAGATATTATTTGGTTTGATATTTACCCAATTTCTTAATTTGAATAATGCAATGTTTATTCCACAATCATATGATTCCATAATTCTTCCTTCTGTTCAGAAAATTTTGGATAAATCAAGTTGGAATAAGATTAAATCGATATTTATACAATATTTAACATGGGTATCAAATTTTGTATCTCATAAAGAATTCATTCATTACGTTCATGATTTATGAATCACAAATTAGAAAGAATGAGGCTGAGATTCTCATTTGCTGGAAGTTATGATTAATAAATTAGTCTTCTGCAATTGGACGAAAGCATTAGCTGAATGCTATATCCTACCGTTGTTAGCTTAAACGAGGAATAATTCCTCTATTTTCACATTCGGTATGGGAAAAACTCAATTTGCATGTAATAAATTACGCAACTCATTTTTGCTCTTTTGCTGGTTAACAAATAATAATTTTCTTGATCATTTAATGTTTGGTGTTTCATTTATCCCAAAATGGAAAACATGACCAAGTAATCTTTAAACCACAATAACCATTTTCACTCAGAAAAAAATAATATTAAAACTATCTCAGATGTTATAAACGATTGAAGCTTGATAATGACCTTAGCAAATTTCTTAGGAAAATATTCACACACACAGCTTTTTTTTTGCAATATACTCAATAACGTTCATTCTAATTTTGCGTTGTGGATTCAAGTGCTGTGCTCAAATATGGTGAGTAACCTCACTTTAAAAGCAAGTAAATAGTCTTAAAAGCCTAATTCCGTCTAGTTAATCAAATCAACTACATGAGTCAGCCGGCGTCCTGGCATAGGGGTAGCGCATCTTCCTCGTGATCTGGGCGTCCCGGGTTCGAGTCCCGGTTCGGACATGGCTGCCCTTCATTCGTTCTATCTGTGAGATGTGTGAATGTGCCCCCCTTTAAAAAGGGGCTGTGCAAGCGAATGTGATGCGTGAGAAGCAAAATCGTACTCTTGGCCCTAGTTGGCGCTACTAAAATAAGAGACGTTCCCTTTCCGCTTAAAATCGTTGATTTCAAATCAGCGGGCTTGCCTATGGCAAGTGCCATTGGAAACAACAACTACATGAGTCAAGATCTCATGATAAATGGTTAATGACATCTTCTGGTGGGAAAAATGACCTGATTTTTTTAAATATAATCGTGTCCAGATTTCATGATACAGGAGGATCATTCTGGAATTGACCTCTATTTGGAACTATGGTCAGATGCAGATATTGACACCTGAGCTGACATTTCCCTCATCACATAATACTTGCTGGAAGCATATCCTAGGCAAATTTAATGCTACAGAAGATCTGTGAAATAAGGGCTCAAAATCACGAGACTCTGTCCCGAGGCCTCCACATTAAGATCTGAAGAACCTAAGACAGAAGTCTGACTTTCCTTTGAAATTTTGAAAATATGCTCCTTTCCCGGAGGACATTTAAGGAAAAACGGAACTTATTTGATCTTTATCTAATGAAACACCTTTAGAATTCTGACTGTAGTGGGCAATGAACTGCTGAAAATTAATCGCTCTACCAATTTTTGAAAAGTATTGACTAGGAACGCCGACAAAAGATGCAACTCGTATTTCCCTTCCTTCGATTCTTATTAATTAGTCATGCCAAACTTTAGAATGACTAATATTTATAGTAAAGAGGAGAGAACATATTCGTATATATTGTTACTGAATTACTCCTCTTCCGCCTGGGTTCTTTTTGATTTGTTGGTCGATGAACAGTCCTTTAGTAGAAAACAATGACGACGTTTATTAACTCAAAGGACACGAGTACCCAGACGACAAATATATACAGCCGAGATGAAGACAAGAACACACAGAAGCACACTACAACAAACAGTAGCCTACAAGTCGTAAACGATAGTAATAACAGCCAGAGCACACAAAGCGGCCAGACAATATCCAACAGGAGAGGGGATCCTCGGAGCTTTGCTCTACGGTCTCTCCAAACGGCTCAAATTCTTCACTGTCTCATCGCTTTAGCTGTATCCAGCTGCGGACACACTACTTCACGACTGGCTAATCCTCACAGAATTCGATGCTGCTTCCACAATAAACGCTAGGTCTCGGCTCACAGCTCAGTTCAGCAATAGCTTGGGCTCCATACAACGCTGGCACTTCGTCGGGCAAATCCGCCGTTGCTTCGTTATCCTCTCGACGACTCGTTTCACGACTCCGATTCCGATTCCGGAGGCAATTTCTCTCAGCTTGAGACTGCCGGCCTTTTATAGTTCCCGGTAGGCGGGCTGAGAAGTTTCTGAACCAATCAGGATTATCTCGATTTCTATTAACTCAATTACTAAAGTTCTTGAAGATTCCAGTAACTTTTATTTTATCGCCAAAATCGTCATCAAGTCACCACATGGTCGCCAAGTTTGTCGCCAAACTCTGAGATCACTGATGTCACACCCGATCAGCCCCCAATAGGGCTCATCGTAAAACAGTCTTTCTTACGATGAAACTATTCGTGCCGGAAAGCAATATTACAGGTTTGTAACAGTATTAAACATGTTTCATTTAAAATTTTAACAATAAGGCTATATCAAATTTAACATAAGGCAATATCAAAAATTAAAACAAATCAAAACTTTAATGTTAAGGAAGGCTAAAAATCATGTTCCTTAATGAAGACTGGCTAAAAGCTCTCCAAAAAAGCGGAAACAGCTTTCATTTATGTAATATTTTGCCATTGCCATCTCTCATAAATCGGTAGTTATTCCTCATTCTTTAGATTGGCTAGTAACCTTTAATGTTACTTATTTTTATAGATTATGTATAGAGCGAATATTCCATTATTCCGCAATATTTATGTCCGATTAATATTCTCAACTTCCCCTATGGTACCAAATTCCACATAGTACACCTTCAAAAATAATTACCATTCGTGTTTTTTTGTACAAAATGCGCTTTAAATTCAAAATTCTTTAAATTTCCCATTAGAACAAATTATTAAACCAGATTTTCTGTAAAAACATTTAATATTTAGCAAAAAAAGCATAAGAAAATGCAAAATCTATTAATTTTACAGCATTTATTATCTCTAAGCTTGGCAAATATTATCATTTTGAATACTATTTCTCAGTTTTAAAATTAAATTTCCAAATCATTAATAAGAATCGGTTCTTAAGTGTAATTTTAAGATAAAGTAATCGCATACAATTGAAATAAAAATATATTTTCAATTTCTTTCCACTAGTTTGTTCTTGAATGCTGAATGTAAAATAAAGAAAGAGCTTCATTGATTTTAATTTAGGAAGTAAGCAAATATTTCTTCCAAAATAGATAAGACATAATAAAAGACCATGAAAGCAAGTACAACGATTTAAAACTTACCAAAGATCTGGAACATTTACGTTTTCAATATTTATATAATATAACATTCAAAGTCGAAATGATAAAGGTCAGAATGCATTTTCAAACCAACTCTATATCAGTAACTCTCTTATAGCATATAGAAATTAAAATATACAGTATGTACTATTAAATTAAAGGCTCTTTACCCTTCAACTTCATTGAATGCACATCCCATTTTGAGAGTACATGTGATCTATTTGAGAAAATAATTCCTAATTTCGAATCATGTTCAGATGACGAGATCAGCACCTCAGCTACCACCCTATCTCCATGGAGACGACATTTTTCCTTCCATAGATTTAACGTCCAACAAATTCGTATATATGGCGAATTTGTCATAGAATTTTTTTCTCAAGCCACGACCCATAGATGCTAATGCTCAGAATTCGCTACGGGATTGCCATGACTCTATAAAATTTAAAACTTTTAAATTTTATCCACGATATTTCCGCCAAAATACCTGTAAAATCCGTATATTTTTCAATATCAATTGTTTTAATAGAAGTTGCAGATACAATAAAAATTTCTGCTGAATTTTTTAGCCGAAAAATATATTTGAGATTAATATAATTGATCCAACATCCCTTCCAATAATTGCAATTTACGAGAATTCCAGGGTTCATAGAGCAGGGTAGTGTAAACGTAAGGTTCGAAATGGATAACAATGATAGTTCCACAATCGACACTTGATTAATAGTTTCTCTTTGATTACTCTCTTGTCATGGTTCAAACGCTTTGAGTACACATACAGTGGCTCAAAATTGCTGTTTTCGTTGCAATAACGTGTAAGTTGTGGTTATAAATACAGATATGTGAGAATGATGCCCTGCCATGCAATGTAATGAAGAACTATTATCATCTTTCATGAAGAGCCACGGTCATGATGGCAGCATGAAACTCGTATTTAGTTCGGATTATATTTTAAAAATTGTATTGTAAAGCGAGGAGTTGTATTGTAAATTGTATTGTAAAAGCGAGCATAGTGATCATCAAGTATAATAAGTTATATATAGTATCATCATACTTGACTTTGATCTGTAATGTGATTAAAATGCATATTATGCCAGAATTCTATTTGAAATAATGTTTATTCCTTGATTTAGAATGAAAAAATAACAGATTTTCAATTTAAGATCATCTTAATAATAACTCGTAGAATGAGCAGAACAGGCATCCTAGCATAGGGATAGCGCATCTTCCCCGTGATCTGGGAGTTTCAGGTTCGAGCATGGTTGTTTTCTTCTTCTGTGAGGTGTGTGAGTGTGTTCCCCTTTAATATTCGGTTGTGCAAGCGAATGTGACGCATGAGGTAGCTAAATAGCACTCTTGGCCCTAGTTTGCGCTCCTGTGAAAACAAGAGATGCGCACCCGGCTTAAATCGCTGACAGATAACTGTCAGCGGGCTTGTAAAGTGCGCAAGCAACAACAGAATGAACATAAATATAAAACTTCGTGTAAATACCTAGAATAAAAGTAAATTAAAAATATATAAAAAAAACATTCAATACCAGTGTACATTAACTGGGATACAAAGTTGAGAAATTATGTCCACAGAATGCCGTTTCAAAAAGAACGGTTATACACACTGAAATTATTCTGTCCAATAAACTTGAGTTTTCTGTTTTAAAATAGCATTGATGACATTTCGGGTTTTAAAAGTTGTATTGTAGATCATGTATGTACATTTTAATTGCATCTAGATGGTAAAAATTGAAATACAATTCACTATCTAGACTATTAGAAAATCGCAAGCCGAGAAAAATAAAATGGACAAACATGCACAGTAGCTCTAGATATAGGCTAACTGATTCCCTGTTTATATGGCTTAGTTCTGTAGTAATGGGGCGACTGACAGTAATTTAAAAAAATAGTATACTAACTGCAGTTTAAGAATTCATCAAAGAACCTGAAAAACTTTTATACATTACGTTTGTATTTGAATATATGCTACTAATAGTTTTTTTTAAATTTAGTTTAGGAGTTTTAAAACAAAAAAAGGGATGAGTTTATTCTATGTAATTTAAAAATAAACGCAAAAGCGTTAAAATAACATTAAGTAATAATTATGAATAGAATAAGTAAAAATGATCTTTTTAAATCCTTTTTTAAATTTAAATTTAGAGAAATTACATTTCTGAAAGAATACTTTTTAATATTAATATCAAATTTAAATAGGACATTTTTTTCAGTTTTAAAATATCTATTTTTTTAAATCCTCATAAAGGAATTTTAATTTTTAATTTGTCTAAGGTCGATGAACTGAAAACTTGACTTGAATTCACTGCTTCCAGAAACAAAAGAGAATAATCCGAAAATTTTATCAATACTTAGAATTCTTCAAATATATTCACGTCATTGAATTCAAATCTCAAGATATTTTATTATTATTATTATTTTATTATTTACACGATTGCACTTTTTGATTGAAAAGTAAAACAACAACAAAAATAATATTTTTTGGATGAAATTAAGAAAAGGCGGAATAAATAGGATGAATACTGCTTCGATTCTTTCAATAAAACAAAAGAGGAGTTTCATTTTGTTTTTCTATGCAAAAATGTCAGATGCGAATGTTTGCTTGATAATCTTTTCTGCGGTGCATATTTGTTAACATAATTATCACTTTTACTTCCATTAATTCTAAGCATTAAATATATTTTCGAAGGATTCAAAATGTACTTTAAAGAGCAATGCATTTCAATAGGCATAAAAGAGAGATTCTTCTGAAATATTTGTCTCTCAATAGAAAAGTTTACTATCTTTACTAAAAGTTTATTATTCGATTTTTTTTTCTTACCTGAAAATTCCTTATATATATATATATATA
>JAPMOR010078264.1:214856-240166 GCA_026543865.1 Argiope aurantia
TATATATATATATATAGCCTACAGCAGCAAATACATCTGAATTATTTCAAAGAACTGCATGACTAAATATTCCTCCAAAGCCATAGCTAAAATCCTTTAGGTTAATTTGAAAACAATGGATAGGAACTCTCTCTTACACACTTTCAATGGATCTATCTAATACATATTTCTTCATTTAACATTACACGTTCCATTTAAAAGGCTGGAATTAGTGGAAATAAAAAAATCAAAAATTAATTTGTATGTTTCAAAAAAGATTCCAACTGAATGCGCAGAAGACACTTACGCTTAGTTAACTTTATATTTCGGTTTTTCAAATGAATAGCCAACAGTATTAAATACAGTCAAATTTTCACGAAGAACTGCATGACAAAACTTTTTCGGAACAGCTAGAAGTTAGGTTAAATGAAATTCTAAAAATTAGACTAACTGAAATTAGGCTAACTACAATACATTTGGTTTATTTGAGAATAATGGGTTAGATTATTTAAGGGCAAGTACCCTCTTTCAGTGGAACCATCTGATATATACTACTTCACTCAGCATTGCACTTTACATTTTAAAAACAGGAATTACAGAGAAAAAAAATTTAAAAATCAGAAATTAATTTGAATGTATCAAAAATATTCCAACCCAAAGCGTAGAATATACTCTTTTTTTACCTTCTGTTCGATTCTAAAATAAATAGCCAACCGGATAAAATACAGCCGAATTATTTCGGAAAAACTTCATGATTAAAATTTCTCCCGAATCGCTAGAAGTTAGGTTAATTGGAATTCTAAAAATTAGGTTAGCTAAAATCCATTGTGATAATTTGAAAAGGATGGATTAGATCACTTGATGAGAAGTAAGTACACTCTTTCAGTGGATCTATCTGATGCATACTTCTTCATTGAGTATTACATGTTGAATTTTAAAGGCCTAAATTAGAGAAAAAAATATTTCAAAAAATCTGAAATTACAGAAAAAAAATATTTAAGAAATCTGAAATTAATTTGAATGTATTAAAAGGATTCCAACCCAATGCGTAGAACATACTATTTTTTTTTACCTTCTGTTTGCTTCTAAAATAAATAGCCAACAGGATCAAATACAGCCGAATTATTTCGAAGAACTTCATGATTAAAAATTCTTCCGAATCGCTAGAAGTTAGGTTAATTGAAATTCTGAAAATTCGGATAATTGAAGCTAGGCTAGTGAAAATCCATTAAGCTAATTTCAAAAGAAAGGATTAGGTCATTAAGAACAAGTAAGTGCACTCTTTTAGTTGATCCATCTGATGCATATTTCTTCACTTAACATTACACGTTGGATTTAAATAGCATGAATCACAGAAAAAAAATAATTTGACTATCAAAAATATTCCACCCCATGCGCAGAAGACACTTACTGTTTTTTCTTCTATTCCGTTTCTGAAATAAATAGCCAACAGCGGCAAATACAGCCGAATTATTTCGAAGAACTGCGTGACTAAAAATTCTTCCGAACCGCTAAAAGTTCCAGGTAATTGTTTGGAAAGCGTAGTCCGCAATTAGGAACAACATGGGCTGGCACAGATTTATGCTCGACTTCACCAACAGCTGACAACGCTATTATCTCGAGGGCCCTCAGAGAGAGGGATAGTGCCGATCATTAAACCCTGATAGTGTTAGTTGCAGCAAAAGAGGCGGCGATTTTCAACTTTATTGACACTTTCAAGCAGCTATAGTTGTTGCCGAACTGCTATTATAGCCTTCTATTTGTTTCGCAGAAACCCCAACGTCATTTTCAAACTTTGAAGACGTTTGTCAGTGTTGTTCATTTCCCTTCACTGTCTTCTTTAGAATTGTACCTTTCTTTGTTTCTGCATTTGAGATATAAAAATGATTCCTGTACAATAAATAAGCTTTACGAGATTGCTGTTATTCAATTAATTTACCCAGTTTCGCATGATTATGCTCTAAGCGATATTTCTGGAAATTAATGTGTTAAAGAGAGGAAAGTAATTGAATTGGTGAAATGGAATGAAAATGAATTAAACGGTGGAACTTATTATGTTTTTCCTGATAAATATCGATGCTTTTATTATCCTGAACAAATGATTATCTAAAATGTAACCTCAGGCTGTTATATGAACTTTCCAATTCATGCTTTCCTGAACAGACGACATTTAAGGTTAAATTGAATCTCTAGAGATGAAATATTCTATACTTCTCAGTTATTGTTATATTGGTTATTAAGGTTAGCTGACTGAAAACTTTAATAAATTCTTTATCAGTTTCTATTCTTCTGCTGTTGGTTACGGCATGTACTAATCGCAATCAGATTAGCTGATAGAAAGCTTCAATAAATTCTTTATCAGTTTCTATTCTTCTGCTGTTTATTTCGGTATAAATCACTTTTATTTGAATTTATATGACATTAATTATATAAAATTTTAATAACATTATTATATATTTTATATTCTAATGAAGTATTACAACTGCGTAGCAAATTATAATATTTTAAAAAATAATGTGATCGAAGCTGCTTTGAAATTCATCTTATCTTAGAAAAGGAATAGAAAATGAAAGATTTCGGTGACTTCAACGCCAATAAAAAAGTCCACTTCCTCAACTTTGGCAAGGAACATTTCTTATCAATCATCCGAGAAAAAAAAAAGAATTTTTCGAAGTTCCTGGAATTCATCAGGTGAGATTTCAACCGGCTTTATACCATGGATCTATCCACCTTTGTTATACTCCCCAAAAACTCGTCTGTAGTTGAAAAGTTGAGAAAAATCTCCCAGACAAACAAAGGAAAGAGAATCATCCTAGCAAACACAAAAGAGATTCCTGCTGACAGCCAAGGCGTGATTCTTCGTGACATGTTGAGGGGGTATTTCCTGGGGCTCTTCTGTAGAAATGAGGACCAAAAGAAATAGCTTTCCTCAGAGGAATGAAACAAGAAATTGCTCCCCGCCCGTCACTTATTGAGATCAGGAATACTTAATGTCAGGTTCAGCTCCGATATCTTTTGGCCACTATTGCTTCAGTTAAAGGGATTACATTGAAGGAAGATTGTCTTCGTTAGTTACGTCTGCCATTAGAAGCAATGTCTCAATTGAATAACGGTTGTCGTAATTAAGTCTATATATCTTCCGTATGAAAGGCGTCTGGAATAAAACGGAAGAAATTGGATTCTGGGGTACAAAAAGGTATTTTCATCAAGAGTAAATGGATAAAATACGAAAGCCAGGGTATCAACAATGGTAAACCTAAATTATTAGTGTCTTAAGCAGTGCTAGGATACACTAGTCAATAGAAAAAGATATGAACAAGGGAATTTCGTATTAAAAGTCAAAGCGATCAATTAGTCTTATTGTAAATTCTAATTTAGATTTGAGTTTTACTTAAAATAATTATTTTCTGACAAAAAAAATGAATTTACCATATCTCGTAGAAATGGAATTTTTAAGGTGGTGTCATAAAGTCGAGTTTTATACTCTGAACGACAAACGAAATCCTATACGAGGTACCTGAAATTCCCTTTGGCTTTCAGTCAGAAAACAATGTGAAGGAATTTTAGATGGGATTCGAAAAGAAAAGATTTAACCGATTAAGTGAAATTGTTCGAAAAGAAAATAAGGAATTTTTAAACTCTTCATCGCAACAATATTCTAAATGAAATCAGTAAAAAGGGATCATTCTGTAAATCATTTTAAACAAATAATCATTCATTTTAATGACAGCAGTTTGTAATTAAATTAATGAAGCACTCTTAATTTTATGTGACTTTAAATATATATTTTTACCGTTTGGGGCTGTGACGCTGTGAGTTTAATTTAGTTATATTAACGTCCCGATTTAAAACAACTATATCGGGATGGATTTCGTAATTATGAACCAAGGTCAGATGATGAGGTCAACACCTGAGCTGGCACCCACTCTCTAAACTTCCACACCACATCAGTAGTAGGACGCGAAGCTGTGAGATAAAATATTTCATTTACATTGTTTCAAGACCTAAAATATCTATTATAATACTAAAAGAAACTGCGATATAGCTGCTATTCATTTCAGACATTTTTTTTTTACTTTGATTTTCAAAATATTTTAGAATGAGTTGTTACATTATGAATTGTAAAACTTTACAATTATAATTAATTAATTAAAATTGTGCAAAGTAATTACGAATAATTTACAATAAAGTATTTTATAATTAATATCCCCTCTATAAAATAACAAAAATATGAACTATCGATTAAAAATAAGTTGCAGTTCTCTGAATTTATATACTCATTATATTTAATGAATTCGAATGGAAGAATTTATTTAAAATATACTATGATTTATTTCATTCTAAAATCTTACAATTTCAGTCTATTTTTTTAAAGTCAATTTCTTATTTTAAGGTCATTTAAAGATGATTGAAGATGTTAAAAATTAATTTGATAATATTAATAAACTTTAGGTGTTAAAAATAAGTTAATTATTGATTACTAAATTACAAAGGCATTTAAAAATATCAATTTTTGTGACAGTTTCAAAATATCGTTAAAAGTAATATGGTTAAATTATTTGATAACTTTAAACTGAATTATGTCAAAAATGAAAACAAATAAAATCTATGAAACTAGAGTAATAAAGGTTGCTTTTATTTTTATAGCGTTTAATGGTTAAAAAATATTATTTTGATCATGTATTTAAAATTCGAAGATGCTATAATCAAAAAGATATCATTAGTAATGGAGAGAAATGCGTTTCGAAATTTTGAAACTTTAATCGCCATTAGTGAAATTACTTAGTGAAACTAGTTAGGTTAAAAAAAACTTGATTATGTCTTCATATATATTTTTAAAACATAATTGTGGGAATAAATTGCGAAGCATACAGGCATACTTTTATATGCAATTTAACATGGAATAAAATAATAAATTAGATTTTAATTAAATCTAAAGAAAATAACATGATAAATACACTAACATGATAACATAATAATCATTTGATCGTAAATTTCAAATATCTTTTTACTTTTTAATAATTGGTATAAATTCCTTTGGGAAACTTTTTGTTCTATTAAAGAATAATTTTTACCTGTAATGGTAGAAACAAAATTATTCATCGTGTTTTCACTAAAGAAAGATAACTAAGGTCTTAAATATTCTGAAATCGAAGTTCCTACTTATTCAAAGTTTTTGGACAGTTCTTCACATTTAATTGTATAACTCTAATTATCTTTGCAAACCTGTATATGTTTCCGAATTTACATCTCCTAGTATGCTTATGTTTTTTCACCGTTTCTCGAAATTAAACTCATCATTAGTTTATTTTGAAAACACCTCAAATTTAGTATTCAAAAGAATAATCCGAGCTCATGAATATTAACATAAAGAAGAAAGATATTTTTTGAAAGATTAAAGGCTTTTGCTTAATTGTTGTTAATTTGCTTAGTTTAATTGCAAAGAAAACCTTTTTTGAATAATTTATTGTTTGCAATAATTTTTGCAAGCTACTGAAATTTAAATATAGAAATAATCTTAGCTCTGGTATTGACATGCCCCAAAATTAAAAATCTTTCATCGGGAAATATAATAAAATGTTATTTATGGTAGTAAATTATTATTAATTTTTTGATAAACTACTTTATTTCAAAATATTTTATTTATTAAAATATTTTGTCGCCTTTAAATTGCGTAAATGTTAAATATAAATATTTTTAAAACGTTTTTCATTAGAAAGGGAACTTTGGCTCGTATTTATCGAGTCGATTAAGTCTCTCTCTCTAATAGAAGATATTTTACGCCCAAATAGGCGTATTGTATTCGATAGATGTATTATATATTGATTCTGAAACTCGAAGCCAAAATCATGATTTTATTTCTTTCAGTAGATTCATATTATGCTCATTCAACATGTTTTCTTTCATCATGTGATTCGTGATCTACTTATTTTAATCATCCTTTAAGTTGTCACACTCCAAATGGATTTAAAATGATTTCTATTTGAAAAAAAAGAAAAAAAATGTGCTGGCAGTCTTAGTCATAATTTTATTGTAGTTCTGACAAACCTGTTTTTCTGAGGTTCATTTTTTATGCGGTATATGAGTTCCAACGGTGTTATAATATCAGTATACTTGATACAATGTGTATAGTATGCAATATATATTCATATCCTGTTAATTCCCATATTACAAAATAAAATAAATTATATATTCCAAAAATAAATCATCTCTATTATCTCTCTGATGAAAGTTATTTTAAACCAGTTCATCACAAGAAGATGAGCGGTCTGGAATACGACGTGTAGTTTTGGATTATGTGCATTTTGAAAATTTCTCCATGTTTAAGATAAGAAATTAAATTTTTAAAAATTATTTCCATGTGCAATTTAATTATTTATTCCATTTTCAAAGCATTTTCTCATGATTTTGTAGATCAGCGACAGATTTTCTAAGCGAGATTTCTTTTAATGCTGTCCGCTTTCATCGCATAAATAGTTTTGTTAAATATGTTGCAAAAAATTATTTGTTATAACTATTATAGTTACGGAATATTTTTTGCTAGATTTCTTTTATTCCGTCCCTATCTACCCCACAAAAATAAGTTTGACTGTGTATATTTAAGGACCCTTTATATTGCAACTAAATGGGATTTTAGTGTAAAGCTAGATGAAGAACGTTTTTATTGATAGATGCAATCTTGCTGTTTAAACCAGTTGCACTTCTTTCGTCAATTGTTGATTGTTGTACTTTGAAGAAAGGAAATTCAATTGTATCTAAAACTTAATAACGAAAAAAAAACATAAAAATAGGATGCGGTTTTAATTTTTTTTTAACCCATTGCTATGTTGCCTTCCTTATTGTAAGACTCGAACAGATCGAACATTTTCTGACAGTTCCCGTTCAATTTACCCTAAAGCAATAACCTACAAACTTATAGCGCAGTTTGTCCTCGTATATAGAAAATAAAACACACCAACCCGAGCTTTCTAAATAAAAACTTTAAAAAAATTTCTTCAACAATCGAGCAAAAACTTAATTTTTTTATATATTAGTGCAACAATTTAGGATCATTCTTAACTTTTTAAGGTTAGTAATATAAAGTTACGCTTGAACGAAATTAAATTAGAATATTCAGAATATTGCGAAAGATTATTCCGTTAATACGTATGCCATTATTACGTCATACTTTAATATTAAAGACGTTTTACCCAATTCTTTGAAAGTGTTATTACAAGATATAATCTTATTAGGTGAGTAATATAAAGTTACTCTTGAGTTAAATTAAATTTGAATATACAGAATATTATGAAAGATTATTACGTTAATAAGTTAATATATCGTAATGTCATTATTACGCTATACGTTAATATTAAAGACGTTTTACCCAATTCTATGAAAGTATTATTACAAGATATAATATTTTATTCTGACACTTATTAGGTTAGTGATATAAAGTTACACTTGAATGAAATTAAATTTGAATATACAGAATATTATGAAAGATTATTACGTTAATATGTTAACTATCATGATATCATTATTATGTCATACATTAATATTAAAGACATTTAACCCAATTCTATGAAAGTATTATTACAAGATACAATATTTTATTCTGACACTTATTAAGTTAGTAATATAAAGTTACGCTTGAATGAAATTAAATTTAAATAAACAGAATATTACGAAAGATTATTGCGTTAATACGTTAATCTATCGTAATGTCATTATTACTTCATACATTAATATTAAAGACGTTTAACCCAATTCTATGAAAGTATTATTACAAGATACAATATTTTATTCTGACACTTTGAGAATATTTGTCGATAATTATAAAATTATGGTTAATGGCTTTCAGATTTTATACTGATTCCATTCTCATTTATGCAATTATAATTTAATTCGAATAGAATTCCTTCTCATGAATGCAGATTCAAATTCAGCTGGAATGGTCCTATTGCTATTAAGTTCTCGTTACACAATAATACTGCTGAGCAATCATTTCTCAAAATGTTGAAACAGTGATGTCAATGTCATCGCTGATATATTAATTTCTATTGGAATTGCTATTAAATGCATATATGAATCTGCTTTACTTCTTGAAAACTTGGCATAGAGTTCCAATATAACTGATTAATTTTATTAGATTCTTCAAAGAGAGTGGGAAAGTACTGCTATTTTTTCTAAAATTTATCGTCATTTTTTTATGGCACGTGACTAACAAAGCAAAAGCAAAACCTTTTTCGAGAAGCCTTTTTCAATGTCATCGCTGATACAAAAATTTTATATCAGAATGGGTATTAAATGCATATATGAATCTGTTTTACTGCTTCAAAACTTGACATAAAGTTCCAATATAACTGATTAAATTTATTAGATTCAACAAAGAGAGTGGAAAAGTGCTGCTAAAAAATGTCTCATCATTTTTTATGATACATACATCATAGCAAAAAAAAAAAAAAAAAAAAAAAAAAAAAACTTTTTTTGGCGAAGTAGATTTTAATTACCTTTTCAAAGGAGATTACATTTAAAAAACCGAGTGAATACTAATTTTCTTTTATGATGGGTCAAATTTCGATTTTCATTTCATTTCATCTCTTTCATTAGCTTTCACTACAGCTTATTTACCATTTAAATCTTTTTTTATAGATAATAGATATAAAATTTCCATACGTATTTTTCTTTACATTTTTGCAATAAATGCATAACTGAGGAATAAAATAAAACAAAAGAAAAGCCTTTTAACGAAATGAATACCAATTCTTATTTCATTTGTTTCATTGAATTTTATTATTATTAATTTAATTGATTTTTCATGGAGAATAAATAGATATTTTTTAAAAATATCTCTAATCATTTTTATTATGCATTTGTTACAAGTAATTTCTTTTTTTAACGAGGTAAATTGCAACTATCATTTTGAATGTCACTGAAATATCTATTAAATTCATTCTTGAATATGAAAAAGGTTTTGTTTTATTATGTTATTTTATCTAATTACTTAAGACATAGCTTTGCAGATAAAGTTTCAGTAAGTACTGCTACCATTCAAAAATTTCGAAATTACTTATGAAAACGATATGCAAATCTTTTTATGCTATCCCATTACTATTTTGAAATGAAGTACTAATAAAATTAATTGGCCCTGAAAGATAATTCAATAGGAAAGTTTTATTATTTTCTAGTTTATCTCTTGTTTGTATGTCATAAAGAAAAATTTAATTTATTAATTAAATTGTGGTTTTCATTTATAATGAAACTGAAATATTTATTGCTGCCTTCAAGAAAGATGAATCCTTATTAAATCAAGCAGTTTTATTTAATTTTGGAAAGCCATTCTAATTACGGAACAAGGTTTCGATTTCTCATTTATACATTAGTACCATTCTGAGTTCTGAAAATATTTTCTGTAATTTAAATTAGGCTTATTTAATTGATGAAACCACAAATTTCCTGAAATCAATGTATTTATATCATTAGAAATACTCAATCGAAATTGAAGAATCGCATCCTCCATTTTTATGACATTCAGTCCAGATCTCACGGAGTTAATGTCAGTAGTGTCTGAAACAAATAATGCATTTTTCAAAATAACAGTTTTTTAATTTGCCGCACATTACACCCAAAACTCATTAAATTGCGATTACTTCAAACGAAATACAGTGCCACTTAAAATAGCAGCGGTTAAATTGCGATTGGAAGTTCTCTTTTTATACCTTTCCGGTTGAAACAATATCCGACCGAAGGAAAACCATTAAAAAATAATTCATTCAATAAGGGAAAAAGCAAAATCGTTTAAGGCAATTTTGCAAAAAAAGTTAATAAACGTCCTAAGGATATATTTCAATAAGAATCTGAATTTGCTATCACTTGCGAATTCGTTTGCTTTCAGGGGAAAAAAATCTATATATATATATATATATTCAATGACTCATTAGATATCAGTGATTCGCACTTGTTTAAATGTTAGAACAGATAGTCACCCTCGATTATTGTAACCTATAAATGAGCATTGTATCTCCAATACCTCGCCCTATTAGATTATTATCATTATCTCAATTGCCTATGAAAGGAAAAAAGTTATTATCGACATATCAATTCATCAAAAGGAATATTTTGTCTAACATCGTAATTTTTAATTAGTTTCCATCCTTATTAAAGGTACTCAGGAAAGATTGTTCATCGGGGCCTAGAAGGGTCATTATCTTAAGTGCACGGTTAGGGCACATAAGTGCTTTTTTTCCCCTGCTTTCTTTAAAAATAGCATCTTCTAGTGTATTCCTAAGTTCTTAGAATTTCTAAGATATCTTTATAAGCAAATTAAAATATGCATCTTTTCTTTCTTGCTGCTATTTAAAAGTCTGGAATGATCTTGACTGTTTCTGATTTCTCAAAAGTTAGTTCACATGGCTTTTAAAAAAAGAATTTATTTTCACTGCATAACATCGTACTAATTATTGATTTAAAGAACAAATAGCTATACATTTTACATTAAAGATGAATTTGCTGAAAAAAATTCAGTGATTAAAACTGGGAGATGATGGATATGCTCAGTAAATTGAAACAATCAATTTAAGGCACGAACTTAGTCTGAAATTAACTATTTCGGCAGTAATTAAATAAATTCTAAGAATACTGAAATTCGTTAAAAAAAAACATGAAGAAAAAACGGCCAAGTTATATAATGAGCAGAAACTGAAAACCACATTTTGAAAGGAATAAAAGCAAAGAATGGAAAGTTTGTTCTCTAGAAAGATTAGCTTTAAAAATAAAGTCAGTAAAGGATTTTAGAATAAATATGTTTTGTATGGTTATAAAGGCATGTAGTTTTTATATAAAAATATGGCTTCTTTATATAAAAATATGGCTGAGGAAATTCTAAATACTTTCTTAGTGTACTTTAGTTACACGGTCGTGTTTTTATGAGTGCATACATGGTCTGCTTGGGACGAATTATCATCATACGAAGAGCGTGGCACCCAAACTGACACCCTTCCTCTTCGTTTTCCCACCACACGAACTCCAGAGCGTTTGATTCTTAACACTTTCAACGCTACCGACGAGATATTTCGTCTTTCAGATACTTCCAATTGCAGGTTTCTGAGGGCTAAAATTTGTCTCCTATGCCAGTTTAGATAAGTTGAACTTTCTAATACATATCTGAAGAATACCTTTAAGACCTTTAAGTTTAGATAAGTTGAACTTTCTAATACATATCTGAAGAATATCCTTAAGACCTTTAACTGGCATAAGAGGCAAATTTTAGCCCCCAGAAATATGTAACTGGAAGTATCTAAAAGACGAGACATCTCTCCGGTAGCTTTGAAAGTGTTAATAATTGTAGTGGAGATCCACCAAGCTCGCAACAATGCCCAACAGTGGTGGAATCTGATTTCGAACCTATGAAGCTCCAGTATCGAACTCGGTACTGAATTTAACCAACAGCCTCGCATGGCCTCCATGCATTCTCAACATATATATGTGGTGATGAGATTCCCTGATAAAATGTTTCAAGTTCGTTTTTTTTCCTCGTATTTTTTTTTATCAAATTTGCATTTTTAAATTTGAAATAAACAAAAATTATAAATTTAAGTCTGTGAGCATAATTAAAGCTAGTTTCCATCCTTATACCATCTAAAATGAAATTTAATTGCACATTGTATACTAAACTCTATCCGTATTGAAATTAGTCTTTTTCAAAAATATTTCGTCATTAAAACTAATACAGAGTAATATTTTATATCTGAAATAATGACATGAGTTTATCTTAAAATGTTTTTGAAAGAGAAGCAGACATCTTTGGAATGACATAATTAAAGAGACCCTATTTGGACTCTTTTTCCCCCTGTGACAGATAAAAATGAAGGAAGAAACTTTGTATCTCGTGACTGCTTCACTCGAACCCACCAGCATGTCATGATGGACTCTTATTATTTACGCAAACTACATTCTGCCCTAATCCGTTCAGAGGTTATGACTGGTAGGCACGTCATGTGTTAATCTATTGCAATATTTATATCTTGTTTCCAATCCTGTATTTCATTACAGAGAGAGTTCAACTTTTTGGTCGATATATCTGTTATTTGATAAGCAATTCCATACTCAAATGTTAGAGAGAATATTCTCAGCTAGATTTTATTCATGCAAAAAAGAAACAGAAAAAAACTAGACATTTCAATCCCTTTATTTAAGTTTTTACAAACATTTCGAACTAATTCATTATTATGATTCAAATAAGGTATTTGACTTATGAAAAGCAAAATGCAAAAGCAAATATGAATTAACATAAAATACAAAAAGGAATTAACTTTGTGATAAATGTTTTACGATATTTTTGATAATTTTTAATAATATTTTAAGGTATTTTTGATAATTATTAATAATATTTTAAAGTATTTTTGATAATTTTTTACGATATTTTTGATAATTTATTAATTGTTTGCCTAATTTTTTTTAAATTTCATTTACCTAAATAATTTTATTGAACTCGCTTATTCAAATCATTAGTTAAAATCTATTGCTTTCTCATTTTATTAATTATTTTCATTCTACCCAAATATAATACCAATTATAATTTTTTAGAATAGACTATCCTTGCTTCTCTTGACTAGAATAGTAGTTAAGTAAAAAAAAAAAAAAAAAACACCTAGATACTTTAATCTCTTTATTTGGGCTTTTACAAACATTTCGAACCGAATGTGGTATTATGATTCACTTAAGATATTTGATTTCACGAAGTAAAAATGTTAAAAAAATGTGAATTAAAATAAAAAAGGAAATAGCTTTGAGATAAATATCATACGATATTTTTGATAATTTATTAATTGTTGTCTGATTTTTTTTATTAAATTCCATTTACCTAGACAATTTTATAGAACTTGCTTATTCAAATAATTAATTAAAATATATTGCTTTCTCATTTTATTAATTAATTTCATGTTACCCAAACATGATACCAATTATAAATTTGTAGATTAGACTAAATTTGTTTCTGTTGATTGGAACAGTAGTTAATTAGGCGTATGCATTCAGTAAAAGTAAGAAAACAAGTCTCAGAAGTATTTTAACTTCATTTAATACCTGAAAGTTGCCTAAAAATAATTTGTTGATGACTAATCAATTATGGTAATTGAAATGATGTGTATTATTCCTGCAGTTATCGATTCCTATCGCAATTTTTACCTTATTATCATAGGATCAGATTGGAAAGAGCGAAAATAAGAGTAAATAAATTTGCGTCTCGAGTTCAATGCAGATTAATTAAATTTATGATTATGATACTTAATAATTTTAACAACAGGGTTCATCTGTCGCACGGTTTTTTTTCTCGTAACTGGATACATGAATTTACTCACGCGACTAAAGACATGGGGTTAAATTGACTCCATTGTTAATTTTCTTTTTTCTCTTTTATAAACAGCATTGGAATTTATTTTGGAAACACAATACATTCTGGAAGTCATGCAGTTACCAAAAATATTAAAAATATTAAAATTAAAAGTGTTAAACATTATAATATTAAATGTTGGAAATATGTTATGAGAAAAACATGAACTATCTTTTTATGTGTATTTACTTCGTTTAAATATTACACTAATCTTAGTAACTGTTAGAATTTTACAAACAAAAATGAATACAATATTTTAAAATATTATGTAAAGAATATTTCTTCATTCTTTTTGCATTATTCAAATTAAAAGCAATTTCAGAGACGTGTAGTCAATGACTTCATAAATAACAACAAAACCTTGAAAAAAATAACTGGGTTATTCGCATGTGTTCATAAGTAGAATTTTACAAACATACTACTGAAAGTATTTACAAACATACTACTGAAATTAATTTTACAAACATACTTGCGTTTTTGAAAGTATTGAGATGATTGAATTCAAGGACAAATTATCAAGTGATAATCAGAGCTAATGAACAACGCGGAATGGTTTTGTTTCCAGCTACGGGTTAAATGAAATTTCGAAAAAAAATAACTCGGTTATTCGCTGGTGTTCATAATGAAACTTTTGCCATCATACTGCTGAAAGAATAACTTGAAAGTACTGAGGAAACGATTGTATTGAAGGAGAAAATACTACGTAATAACCTGAACCAATGAACAACGCTGATTTATTTTGACTCCAGTTACGGGTTAAATGGAGGATACCAATTATTTTTGGGAGATACCAACACAATGATAATCCCATATGTTCTGATAAATATAGCTTTGGTATAATGGTAATTCTGTAGTAAATACCAAAGAGAGTGTTTTAAACAATTTGGATCAAATAAAAAGTTTTAAAATATCTGCAAAAATATTTTTGCCTTTTATCCCACTTAGTTCAATCGCTTAGTGCCATTTATTTCATTTCCCATCCAATTAATCTCTCAGTGTTCAGAAATGATGCATTGAAAACGAGTGGTACTTTTTTCACAGAAAACGACGTTTCAATCTGTGTAAAAAATACTCGCTGCCAGTTTCAGATAAGCATCTACGAATGCTACAGCAAAAAACATTTCTCAAATCTGACAGCTACCGAGCCTAGAGTGGTTGATAAAACTACACAGACTGCATACTGCTTGTCTTGGCAGCTTTTTTTGTAAGATTTTTCTCGAGATAAATTGAAGAAGTATCATACGTGTTTCTTCAGATAGCTGTAAGTTTTCGGGTGTGTCGCGTGTTATTAAGTATCAACACGTCTCAGTTCATTTTATGTCCAATCTCAAAATATTATGCAAGATAATTTCAATATTGTTGCTGTTTTTGTCAAATTTCTTTTTCTGCTTCATCAAATATATATGTAATAAGATTTGTTCTTTTAATGTAGATGATATTTCCGATACAAAGTAAACATAGAAGAATTGTTTTCCAGAAAATAAATCATTGAAAGACTTTTGGGTCTGGATATCTTCCACTTTCCTCATTTTTATGCAATTTATTAAGTTACTCTCATGTTTAATATGTAAATGCTTAACCAGATAAATTTTTTAATCGTAATATTTATATTTAATATTAAAATAAAATAATTTAGTTCACATTTTCAAAACGAAAATAGAAATTTAAGAGAAGGGACACATAAATGAATATTTTTTCAAATCAAAGGAATGTTAATTTACATGTGTGATGGATAGAATAACTCGTGATTTGGTTTTCTTTACTAAACTGCTGAGAAAATATACTAGTCATATTATCGTTAAGATTAGAAACATTTATCTAACTGCATTTATGAAACTTTGCCAAAACAGGGCTTAGAAACACTCGCCATAATATTTGTCAGTAAGGTGAAATTGTAATAACTATGTAAGTATAATACAAATAACTCTGTTGGTGTAATGTCATAAAAAGTTTCAAATACTTCAAAAAAGCAAAGAGTTTAGTCATTTTAATGTCCCGTTTTTAAAACAACATGAGGTCTATTTTGGGACGGACCCTATAAATTTTAACAACGGTCATATGACGAGGACGACATATGGTCTCAGAGGATCTTGCGTGCACCGAACCAGCTTACAAGACGGTTCTTTAGTAAAATATAGTTTGAAACCCCGAAACTGAGATCTTACCACAAATTTATTAATTTTAGATTCAGAAGAAAATTGTGGAAATCTTGATTATGAAAATTGTTGATATATTTATTCTCTTAAAATTTCTGAAAAATGGACTGGATTCCTTGATATACAAAAAATAGACATACTTGGTGGTTACCTAAACGCATAAACATTTTTAAATGTTTCCAAATGTTATATTTAAATTTAAAGTCCCACCCTTTATTGTAGTTTTAACAAGTAAATATTTGACTGGATAGGAATTCTGATTATATTGCGTTATCTAAAAGATATAAAAGGTTCATTAAAATGACATTTTAAGATATTTTATAGTGTTTTTATGGGAGTAAACATATCTTGCTTTATATGATATAATTTTAATGTTTATCTTTTAGGAGCAGATAATTGTTAATATATATCTTTAGTTCTAACATATATTAATTATATCAGCTCTTATAAAAAAAGTACTATTGTAAATTTCTTTACGTCATATGGATTTATGGCATATATTGATTGATTGTTTCTAAAAGTAACTTAAAAATTACTTGTTATTTACGTAAATTGACTTGTTAATTTATTATTATTCTTTATACGATTTTTTACTTGTGATTAAAACTTCAAATTTATGTACTTCAAAAGAAACTGGAAGGTGATTTTGTTACCAGAAAGCTTATGTTAATCTAAATAATGCTTCAGAAAAATCTTCCAATTTATGCAAATTCAAAACAATCTCGTTTCTATGTTCAGCCATTGATTTTCTTGCCTCGCGTTTTGTCAACTTTCACCAGCAGCAATCGGAATAAATCACTTGCGTTCAATTCAAATTCAGGAGAACTCTACCCATTTAGATCTGAGGAATAGGAAGAAATGTTCTCCTGAATGTTCAATAGAAGGCCATTCAGTGAAATTCCAAAGGCACAAGCCGATTTGGAGTCGATGCCTCCGAGGTGTTTTGCAAGATTTCTCATTATCCTGCAGAAAGATTGGATTTCTGCTCTGACCATGTCAAACGTCTACTTTCGAATCTTCAAAGAAAGTGAAATTTTCTCCGGAATGTTGGGAAGCAAACAGTTACGTTCTTTTCAGTTCAGCCTTGTCATTTAATGTCGTCGAATCGCAGGGAGACGGGTTTGTTCCAAACTTATTTTATCGGCTTCCTTCTCCGACGGAATTCCGTGCCATTCTAAATGACCCCGTGTGTTCCAATGGCACAAGTAGCATTTAATCTTACAGAAATCGAAGAATTCAAGGAAAATGGGCTTTCTTTTGATTCCCCTCTTTAATCTGTTACAATAAGAATGACAGTAATGTTGCTTTTTTTGTTGCGAGAAAGGGTATTGATCCTAGACTTTGAGTCGAACA
Source organism: Argiope aurantia (assembly GCA_026543865.1). Taxonomy (NCBI): domain Eukaryota; kingdom Metazoa; phylum Arthropoda; class Arachnida; order Araneae; family Araneidae; genus Argiope; species Argiope aurantia. The sequence continues at coordinate 231,717 of JAPMOR010078264.1, forward strand.
ATTCTCATAAGGTAAGTGAAAAAGTTAAGCAGTGGTAAATGAAGTGCCAAAAGTGTGCATGCCGAAAATAATAACGAATTAGCATTTTTTTTCTTTAAATTTATTCTTTAAGATAAAAAAAAATATTATTTTCCAAATATTTTATAATTAGCCGCCTTTGGCGACCAGCCGGTTCGCCAATCTTAATTATCGTTAAAATTTTAATAATTAAATATTTTATGTAATTCCTTCTTTAATAGCTTCTTCATTAAAATATTTTAAAACTTCAAATTTCAATTCACTCATAAAATTACAAAGGCCTTTAGTCATAATGTAATCTGTATATCTCTAATTTTCTGATAGCTCCCGTAGAATTTATGCTTTAAATTAAAGTGGAAATGATTAATCTGCAATTAATCTAATAATATTTTTTACTGAAACAAAGCATTTTTTTTGTAATATGATTACTGAAAACAGAGTCACTGAGCATTTAAACCTTATGGGCACTAAGGAATATCATTCTTAATTTATGTAATATCTCAAGAAGTTGTCAACAAAATTTTTTCAGATTCGTCATGAGCAGGTCTATTAATTAACAATGTTTAATTTTAAAAGCATTAAACACTAAGAAAATAAACAGAATCGTTTAAAATATTCGGTCGAAAACAGGTAAAAAAAATTACTTAAAAAACGATGAACTTAAACTAACATAAATACAATTTAATTACAAAAGCATACAACCTAAAAATAATTTAAATCTAGTCTGCTTCCGCTGAAAATAGATGTAAACAATCAGAACACAATGCGCATGCGTGAATTTTCAACGCTAGTTACGGTAACACAAACGCGTGAATTTTTCTACGCCAGTTCGGGTAACGCTATGCAGATTAGAAATTTTTAATTTCCTTTATTCTGTTTTATTTTAATTCAAAAGTACTTTAGAATAAATCTGAAAGATCGATTAATTAACAACGTTTAATTTTAAATGCATCAAACATTAAGAAAATAAACAGAATCATTTGAAAAAAATCGGCCGAAAAATGTTAAGCCTAAGCCTCATTACCGTGGGAAAAAAAAATGCTGAAGCCTTACTCATTTGGCGGTGGGGAAATGAAGATTTTTTTGGCGGGAAAATTAGTTTTTAATTAATAATTAAAATTTCAAAAAAGGGGAACCCAGGTGCACATTCCCGATCTCCAAAGTATACACGTACCAAATTTGGTAGCTGTAGGTCAAATGGTCTTTTCTGTAGAGCACCAACACACACACACACTCATTGAGCTTTATATAAGTATAGATTATTGGAAAAGAAGCACTTCTGCGATAACAGTATTTCTTTGAAGAATTTCTTTATTGATAAAATGATTTTTTGAATTCATCTCTTTAATCGGTTACTTTAATAATTACTAATATAATAAGAATCGTAATTGAGAATTTGAGTCGAAGAATTCTCAAAAGATAAGTGAAAAAGTTCAGCAGTGCAAAATAAAGTCCGAAGAAGTGTGAATGCCAAAAATAATAACGAATTGGCATTTTTTCTTTAAATTTATTATTTAAGATACAAAAAAATATATATATAATTATTTTCCAAATATTTAGTTATAATTATTTGAAAAGAATCATTTCTGCGATAACAGTATTTATTGAAGAATGTCTTTATTGATTAACTGATTTTAATTGACCTTTTTAATCTGTTCCGTTAATAATTGCTTAAATATAATAAGAATCGCAATTGTTTTGCTTTTCTCTGAAAAAAAAAAGAATATTGATCCCACGCTTTGAGTAGAAAATTTTTCATAAGGCTGATGAGAAAGTTAAGCAGAGAAAAATAAATTCCCAAGCAAAATAGTGTGAGCATGTGCATCCTGAGAATAATGAATTAACTTTTCTTCACAGAATTTGTTATTAAAGATGCATCAAATATCATATATTTTGTTATGTTTCGGGGTTTGTTTCATGGTTTCATTGATAAATGATCTTTCTTTAGTTTAATTCAGTTTAGTTGTGATTACAACCAATTTAGAAGCAGCGCAAGGGTTATTTTGGGTGGAACTCGGGATTTTATACCTTGATCAGATAACAAGGAAGTTGTATGAGTCGGCATTCTCTCTCCAAACTACTGAAAAAAAAATTTTAAAAGGTTTACTGTGCAATCCAAGTTTTATTTTAATAAAAGAAAAATATAATTAAACAGGCTTATAATTTAATTATATAATGCTTCGTCGTATTTATAGCTAAGGTTAATAAGTATTTATAGCTAAGGTTAATAATAAGGTTAATAAGTATTTATATCTAAGGTTAATAATAAGGTAATCTACCCATTTAGATCTAAGGTTAATAATAGTGAGGTAATAGACAATAAATTGTATAAAATTTTAAATTCAATATTATAGGTTTCATAGACAGAAAATTTCGGTCGCATTTATACATATTAAGCTTACAATAAACAACAATTCATTTCTATTTTGGTTATTATTATTTTTTTCTGAAATAATAGTATATTTATTATTATATACTATTTCATATACTATTATATATTATAGAATATAATTATGTTTTTCATCTTTCATAGACAGTTAAATATAAATAAAGTATTGATGAACCGACTGTCATTTCGCAAGCATTATTAGAAGTCATAATAGCATTTAATCTATTATAAGGGAGAAATTATTATCATTATCGCAATTATCATTATTACCAAATCATTATCAATTTATAATTAGGAGACAATTCTTTCCTTTTATTCCCATTTCATACAGTAAGCATATTCTTAAACCGAATTTAAATTTCACAAAAATGTCAACACGCTACATCCGTCGGGGCCAAATGCCTTCCCTCTGGTGTGTTGTGGAAGTTTGAAGAGAGAAAGTGCAAGCTCAGGTACTGTCCTCGTCATCTGACCGCAACTCAAAATTAAGAAGTCCTTCCCAAAGTGGACCTCTCGTTGCTTTACAACGGGACGCTAATATAACTAACCCTTAACCCAAACATTTCAGTTTTGTTTTAAAATAGTGAACGAATATGTTTATTAAATCGCTTATAAATTACATAAATATATTCCTTTACATCTTGTTAAAAAATACATTAATGAATGTACATTTTTTAGGGTCCCATTACGAATAAACAATTCAAAATACCTGGGGGCCGCAGCTGTACTCTGTTTATTCTAACCACAATATTATTGTCGCTGTTTTGTCAAAACGTCATACATCAAAAACTATACACAAAGTGAAAATACATCTCCATAAATTAGCTACAATAAATAGTGACGTATGGATTGATGTACCCCAATATTCACATATGTTTAATAATTGATGTAATTAACATATACGCGTGCTTTACATCAATAGATATTTTGGCTAATTAAATGTAATTATGACGATATGATACATATCACCAAATGAATAAGGCCACTTTCAATGCTTAGGTATAAATGACTTGGTTCATCGTTTTAATCTGCACCTATATTAAGGATGAAAAACCCGTCGCATGATTTGACAAATGCAAGTAGGAAAAAGTTCATGTTATTATTTTTCCCCTGTTAGTTGCAATTCATTTCCAACTTTTAGATTATTACTAAACAAAATCCAGCATACACAGAAAAGTGCTTTTCCGCATTTTCAAATCAATGAAATATAAGACATAGGGACATTCAAGGTACAAATATTTATCTGATCTTTCCCTCCTTCTTTCAAAAATAGAATGGAAAATCACATGTTCCAATATAATTCGATAAAGGACGGAAAACACTTGCTGAGAATTAACGTACCAAACCGATTATAATAGTTGATAAGATAAAAAAAAAATCAAATGATTCATTGGTCAACTATGCATACTAGCCTGGGTAGTCAAGTCACGTGTCACCGATCTTGAGGAACAGGCTGATCTTTGATAAAGGTCCTTATGCTACATTTGTATACGTCTATATGGCGTGTTCTACTGTTAAAAGCTATTTAAGGGTAATTAAGCTGCAATATATAGGAGTTGATTTCTTTTCTAACATCTTTCAATAAGCTATTTGGTTCGATTAGACAAAACGTTCAGTTTCAAGCCCAGCCGCAGCCAGAAATTCGTTGCCACATTACGCTTGGTTCTACTAAGTTTGAGATAGTTATCCAGAAGATAGAGTCTAATTCATAAATTTCTTCCACAGGACTCATGTATAGAGACTGAATCACCAATTAGATAACTGGTAACATCATGGTAAAATAGCTCGTCGAATGAATTGGCTAATAAATATTGCTAAACTGTAAAAATCCCCTGTTGAAGGAATGTCAATTAGGGAATGCAAGTATTTAAGAATAATATCTGGGAGATTAAGCTTCACTCAGCAGTTCAGCAGGGTTTTTATTTATTTATTTGTAAAATTTTGTTTCTTTTCTTGAAATATTTAGATATGAATCACGTATTACAATTGGATATTTTTCAATCTTACCTCATCTCACATCCATCAACGCTATCTCACACAATTTTGAGATATCAGTATGTTATCGTCCTATGACAACAATGCAAGTACCTCAAAAATTTATGAGATGGCGCTATATGACATTGTCAGCATACGAGCAAATAGACAAAGTTTCTAATAGTTAATTATAAAAAATGTTTTTTTTTTCTGTGTGTGTGTAAAATCACGTTTTTTCAGGAAAAACACCTATATAGATAAACTTAAAAAGCAAAACCACATCTAAATATAAAATTTGATCCAAATCATTAGAGTCATTTCCGAGATACACGAAATAAATTTATATACATATACAAATTGCTCGTTTAAAGTTACATGATAAACGAAATCTAGAGGAGTTGCAAACGCGAAATCGAACATGAGTAAAGCGCATGGTGTCCAGCGTCCTACCAAATAATCCACCTCTAATACACTTAAGCCGATCATGTATAGTCGCATGTCAATATTTAGTTTTAAAAATGCTTTTTCTTGTGTAAAATCGCTTTTTTTTAGGTAATGCACTTACGTAGATAAAAGTTATAAAGCTCGTTTAAAGTTATAAAATATTTTCTAAAGAGCTCTTAAGTATTGAATTTATTATTTGAGATTTTTTTGTCCAAATTACAAAAGTAACTTGAAGAATTAAATTAAGTTTAGTTCAAGGAGGTATGAAATGTAAAAACTCATCAAAATTTCGAAATCAGTCTTTATTTCATTTTTTTGGGGGGGTGGGGGATATTACATTACTTTCTCTCAATAATCTTAAATAGGCCATCAATCATATTAATTGTGAAAGTAGAAGTTATCTAATATTTAAAATGTCATAAATCCAGGGCATAAAATGGGATTTTAGTATAATTATTTCACATGAAGCCGAAACAAGGGCTACAAATTTTTTTGTCAGAATACATCATTTTTTTAATTCTCACATCCCACCCTATTGCCTGAAAACTTCATGCATTAATAGTCTGGTGTAAATATAAAGCACCGATAAAATGCAACTGTCATTTTGGTAAACAAAACAATTTTGGTAAGTCTTTTTCCAAGAGCATTCAATTTCTCCTCAGTTTCCTTTTCTTTTAATTTTTTTACGTGTCCTTATGAAACTAAATTTTGCACTTCTCGGAGGATTCCACTACGTTGTGTTTCGAAGCAATAAATTGCTTTCTTGCAGAAGACCTCTAAATGTTCTAGACAGCAATCCAGTTGCTTAGCAACGGATCGTTTTTACTCAAAACCCTTTCTGATGAACAAGGGTAGGAATTTTATTCTGTTTTAACTCATATTTCTTTTCAAAGCTCTACTCAGAACGTGTTTATTTAATAAAATTTTAAAATGCAAAATGAACAATGCAGTATTGACTAAAGCAATCTGTTTTTTCCAAAAGTATTTCAATTCACAATGCATTAAAAGAAATGCATTCTTTTTCCCATTCTCAAAAAAAAAAATGAAAACGAAACTAACGTTCGGGAAATTAATGGGTTTAAAGTACTAAATTCTTTTATTTATATAGCTCAGCGAAAACAAAATGCCATTCAATTCTATGACACTGAATTGAAGTTGAATGAGTGACAATAAATAATGCAAAATATATGAAATAATGTGTTTGTTCGGGAAAGAAGTATTTCAAAGGCTTTGATTTCTTATTCTTAGAATGACTTTTATGGTGATTCTAAGAAAGGTACGAGTGTTTGAAATTCTCTTGAAGAAAATAATTTGTAGTATATTAGTGATAGTTGGTATTTGTACTATTTACAGTATGGGGAAATGAATAACACAATAAAAAGAATTAGTTCAATTTTTTTCAGATACGGGAGGGATGCTGTAGCTTATTAAAACCTTTTTTTTTTCTTAATTATGTAAAATGCTTACCATTTCATTTTAAAAAGTATTTTCGTTATAAAAGTAATAAGAATATTTTTAAATTGTAGGCATGACTTAGTGGAAAATAGAACGTGGTCTATTAATAAAATGTGTTACCAAAAGAATAGCAATTATATAGCTGCTCTGAAAGTATACCACCGTCTTAAAATTTAGGAAAGGAACCGATGTCTTTGAATGACTTGAGGAAAATTATTTGTAAATTTGAATGTGCAGGAGTATTATTCAGTATGAATGGCAGAATTAGAGGATAAAGCATTGTAAATCAGGAAGTTAAAGAAGAAATTAGGGTTTCAATTGATACAGGATGAGTGGATCAGGAACATGCAAGTTTTAATAGCGTATCAAGGACCTTATCAATACCATGGAATCGTGAACTGAGGTGGCCTGATGATAAGGTCTCGGCTTCGGAATCCGATTCCACCGAAGAACCGTCGTGTAAGCGGGTCCGGTGCACGTTACATCCGTCAGAGTCAAACGTCCTCAAGCTGGTGTGGTGTGGAAATTTGGAAAAGGGTTGACATCTCAGGTGTCGTCCTCTTCATTTGAACTCGGCTAAAAATTACGAGGTTCGTTTTAAAATATCCCTAGTGTTGCTTTAAAAAACGGGACGTTAATATAACCAAACTAAACACAGCTTAAAACACGTTGAGTCTCTGAAATGTTTGATCAGTCCGTTCACCTGGTTTGAAACCTTGTGACCTCTGACTTTTGGAATATTTAAAAGACCTTATCTATTAAGAAAAACATAATTATGTTTTTGATTTACAAAGCAATATTACTAGACATATTCTAGAAAGTTACCTGGAAACACTGATTATTACCGGGATAAGCCTATCTTGCATCCGAAGCATTTGGTAGCACTTGATAACTCACATACTGAGAAGATATAGAAATTCATTTTACATATTTTAGTGTTCTCACTGGGGACACCTCATAATTAAGGATGAGAAGCTTCCGGTATGGTGGTTGGTTCTCGCCATCCTGGTACAGGAAAAGGTGGGAGTGAGCTACCTTCCATCGATGACGGGACGCACTTCCTTAGGGAAGGGCTGTACCGTGACTGCTGATGGCAATTAGGTCTCAATCACATTCCCGCTAGTGTTCCTGTTGCGGTGGTCAGGTCATTCAAGTTTTTCCATGTGCCTTTGGGTTAGTCGGAGTAGTTAGTTTATGATTCAATCTTTCATCAAAGAAAAATATATTATAATTTCGATCTACTAAGTAAAGTCAGTAATAAAGCACAATCTATCTAAAAATGAGGAAATATTTAAATTAATTTTTCCCTGAACTAATTGAAAATTGAACTAATTTTTTGTGTAACTAATTTTCCCATTCTGTAAATATTGCAAATAGGAAATTTTTCAACACACTTCAAATAGTTTATCTTCCTGATCTCTTCAGTTACTTACACTTTTATTATAACCACCCCATATTTCCCATTTTAAAGTCAAATTTTAAATGTTCATTAATTCAAAATTATTTAACCTCCTGTGTTATAAACAACATACAAAATAAGCCTATAAATTTATTGAAGAGTATTATGACATTATAATTTTAGTTTACAGTAAAATAATTAACTTTGGTTGCATTCATTTTCCAACTAAACATCTAAAGAAACAGATTAGAGAAATGACAGTAACGCTTACTAGTTTATGTACACATTACTGTTGATTTCCCGTAACAAACATTTGGTCTAAGTTACATTTTACTCTAAATAGAAACGACTTCGCTTTGAAGCATAAAAACAAACGCATAAGATGTATTATTTAGAGCAGTTTCAGTACCACGAATTCCTTTAACAAGCTTTTAACAAAATTTCTTGATCAGAATTTCAGATTCTGTTTATTTGTAAATGCCGATAGAAACACTTGACGAGAAATTGAATTAAGCTCCATCATTTTTGTTTGGACTGAGAATTCTAATTTTGTCTTCGTTTCTTCTTTGACAAATAAATATATAGAACTACCAATTTGATCGTTTCGAAAGTAAAAGATTCTTCATTTATACTTTAATCCTAAATAGGATGAAAGTATAAATGAACCCAATTTTGAGAAAATACTCTGTATCATATATCGTCATTGTTATATCAAAATGTCTTTTTTACCAAACAATTACCAATCAATATGTCAAATTTACCAAACAATTA
>JAPMOR010078272.1:0-18672 GCA_026543865.1 Argiope aurantia
AACTCACTTTTTATTCCTTGAAGAAACTTATTGCTGTTTTATATGCTAGAATTCAATGCTCTAGCATACTGAAGTAGTGTGGATAGAATGAGAATTAGAATGGGGGGAAATGGAGGCCTTATGTATAGGTAGAAAAGAGCTGTGCAAAAAGGGGCGCATCTTTACGCATTGTGATAAATAAGATTTTCTAGGGTATTGGCTTTTCTTTTCTGGGATTTTTTTTTATTTATCCGTTTTTCTATTTCCTGAATAGAAAAGTGGCTTTGCAGATACTTCCGGTGATCAACTATTCTGTGTGTAATATTGATGCATTTTCTACGTTTTTGCGCATTTTATAACGGCATCATTACATGGAGTCAATGGCGTTTCTTACTTTTACACACTAAGACAAAGGTGGAAATACATTGTATTTTTGAATGCATTTCAAGAAGAACACTTTTTGAACGATTTTATTTAAAAAAAATATAGTCTTCATAATCCCGTTTTTATGTCAACTTTTTTTAAGAAGATGGGATTAAAGGGATGAAATATCGTGCAGGGTTCTAAGAAATAGAGGCATAATAAACTAAGATTTTGTATATAGAAAAATGTACTCCCTTTACAAAGGCATAAAAGGTTGAAGACACAAATGATGGTACTAAACAGGAAGTTATGCCAGTGACTCAAAACAAAGAAGAGCATATCAAATGAAATATATGACGTCATTCTAAAGGAATATAAATTTTCAATTCCCAAAAATATAGTATTATGAAAAACATTAAAAGACGTTTGAATGCATCATGCTTAGTGCATATACTTTAAATGTTTCAAAGGTTCATTGATGAAATTCAGTTCTGCGTCCTATTATAGCACATGTTTTAAATATTTGAAAGGTCCATGCAATGAAACTGAATACCAGCAATTAAGCAATGAAATTGAATACCATTTGCCATTATGATATGTACCAAAAATATTCCTAAAGTTTATAGATGAAATTCAGTCCAGTTAGCTTAAGGATTATATTATTCGTTATGATATATACCTTAATTATTTCAATGATCCATTGATGAAACTGAACTTGCCACTATGATATATACAAAAAATATTTCTAAGATCCATTGATGAAATTGATTTGAATATGCGCTTATGGTATATATTAAACATATTTCCAAGGTCCATTAACAAAATGTAGTCCTATTTGTCATTATGGTATAAGTTTTCTAAGATTCCTAAACTGAGTTCTGCATGCTATTACGGTACATGTTTAAAACACTTGAAAAGTCCATTAATGGAATTGAATACCATTTGCCATTATGGTATATAGTAAAAATATTTCTAAAGCTAATAAATGGAATTCATTCATGCTTGCCATTATGATGTATATTTTAATTGTTTCAATGATCCATTGAGGAAACAGAATTCTACTTGCCATTATGGTATATATTAAAAATACTTCTAAGATCCATTCATGAGTTTGAGTCGGGCATGCCATTACGATATATACTAAAAGTAATTCTAAGGTCCACTGATGAAATTGAATTGAACATGACATTTTGGTCTATACTAAAAATATTTCTAAAGGTCCTCTTATGAAACTAAGTCCTCCTTGTCATTATGGTACAGGGTGGTTATAATTAAAATTCCCCTATAAACTGCATCCTACAACGCAAACGGGTGAACGGATTGTGAAATTTGGCATACAGACTCTGCATGAGATGCGTTCACGGAATTTCGAGAAAAAAAATTTAGTTCCAAAATGTCTACCTGAGTGCGCCTTTTCCGAAAAAAACAACATTAAAATTAACATAATAAACGACCAAAACGGAATGCAGAAACATTATTAACATTTATTGACTAGTTTCTGATCATCTTGTCATCAAACCACATTAAGTAAAGCTAAGGAAAAAATTACATTACGCAGTTTGAGGGGAAAAAATACAGTTCAGTTTGCAGAAACAAGAACAGATTACTACGAAATTGCGTAAGAGAAGCAGTTGTTAAACTGGATTAGGACGATGTAGAGAAAGGTGCTCCATGTAACCCCCCTCATTTACCTGCCAAATTTCAAGTAGGTGACAGTATGTTCAATAGCAGATCTTAACATATCAGTTGTGATGCTTCGAAACCTGAAGCGCTTAAGTCATTAAACGTCGCAACACCTGCACAATACACCAGATTTTTTAAGTGGCCCCATAACCAGAAATCGCACGGACATAAACATAACAACATCTGCAAGTGTTTCATATCCTAACCTGTTTTGAATAAAACTTCCGTCTGTATTCCGTTTCGCAAGAATGCAAATCTCGACATTTTTTCCGTAGAACTGACAGCTTTTACCGGTTTTACATATTATTACACATTATTCTTGTTCTGGATTGTTAATATTATTCCTCTATTCCATTTTTTTTGTCGTTTATTGTGTTGAATTCAATGTTTTTCTGAAAAAGGCGCCCTCTGGTGAACATTTTGGAAACAAATTTTATTTTTTCGAAATTCCGTCATCTCATCTCATGTATAGTATATATACTAAATTTTATAGCAATCCGTTCACCAATTCGCGTTTTAGGATGCTGTTTATAGGGAATGTTTAACTATTTCCACCATGTGTATTAGATATTTCAAGAATACAATGATGAAACTGAGATCTATTTGCCATTGTGGTAATTATAATGCTGAAAGTGATTAGTAATATCTTTTTTAAGCAACAGGATTTGAATGTTATCGTGAATTTGTATTTAATTAAATCTTCACTCTACATTTTACCTCGTGCAACTTTTCTTTTACTTAATAAATATTCCATATAGCAATCCTTCCCCTTTCTATTTCTCAGTTCATGTTATATTGTAAAAAATTAGTATTTATCTTTCATTAAGACTATGAAGATAAAAGGACGTAGAAGACTAAACGGAATATTAAAGGAGAAAAAATATTTGGAAGAGTCTTGTTATTCTTGTATAAACTTCGGCCTTGATTTCTTACCTGTGTATCTCGCTCTTTCAGGTAGTATAAAATATCCATTAAAGATCCTGTTTGATTTTTCATCGTCAAGCCCATGGACGGATTTTGGATTTTTTTGTAATAATATACAATACATCCACATAACCAGTACTTCAGGCTAAGAAGCAGCTCTGAAACAAAGTTTCAAAATATGCATACACGAAAAAATTCAAACATCATGCATTAAAGCTTTTTTTAAAAGCAAACACGTTTTATTTTTATGCCAGCAAAAATGACAAGAATCAGAAAATGGAATTAAACAAAGAAAATACAAGTTGTTGTTGTTTCTGATGGCACTTGTCAAAGAAAAGCCCGCTGACTAAGTTGAAGAATTTAAGACGAATTTTTGTGTCTCTTGCTTTTCAGTAGCATCATCTAAGGTCAAGAATATGTTTTAGCAACTCACGTGTCACAACCCTTTTTACTGGCGAACTTCATTCATTGAACCACAGACTGTAATTTAGATCTGAACCAGAGAACGATCACCTCTGATCCAGTACCCCCAGTGGTATTGATCTCGAATTGGAGGACTTTGGGACCATGATAGATTTATACGTGTGCCAGCCGCCACCACACACGATGAGTCTTCAGCTGGCGGGTTCGAAGCTCGCAACCCAATGGATGCGAATTCAACGCCCTACCAATCAGGATATACCAGCCCCAAGAAAATACATAAATCTGAATAAATATTTAATTAGGATTTAAAACTTCGTGTTCAGAACCAATAACTAAATATGGCTTTCAAGGAATTTGTATTTCGCTGCTGAAAATGTTTTTATAATTCGATCATATATCAATATTTTGTAGTAGTTAGCATCTATGTAGAATTTTGAAGTACGTTATTTTCCATTTGTCCTGGCATTTTCTATATCAAACACAAAATTTAAACTGTTCCTGTTCATTTAATAATTGATGAAATGTTGTTTATATTTTTTAGTTTATTCTTGATTCTCAAATTATTGTATTCTTTCTAAGAATTTCAGGCAGCTTCAACTGCGTTATTTAATTTATTTAATTTGTCAAAATAAGAAAGTTTTTCTCGAAGATTAATCCTGTTTCTTTAAACTTCTATTTGGGTTTAAACTTTTTTGCATTATTTAAAATAAACGTTCCTTTTTTCATTATCTGGTAATCATTTTGCAATCTTTTTCAGTTAATATAAAAATTATATCCACAAACAATATGGAACAATCAACATATTTTGAGTGCATGCGTTATTTTCCACTATTACAAATTGAATGTGTTTATTTAATTTATTTTAAAATTTGTTTTCTCTTTGAAAATAGTTGAAAAATAGATATCTGGCACAGAACCTTTCAAACATAGTATATTTTCTGAAATTTCGATTCCTATATCAATTATTTTTTGATATCGGGTCAGTTGAAAATTTGCTGGACTAATCATAAATTTCCATGATGCTACTCATATGCTTAAACTTTTATTTACAGGATAGCTTTTCAGCAGTATATTAAAACTAAAAAACATGGTACAATCCCATCCCATATTCACAAATCTTTAAGCAATCAGTAAATAAACCATCAGCCACTGTGCCTTAAAGCTAATACAATGTGGCGAATTATCACTTTGTAAAAATTATAGATTGGCTTCTGTACCAGATTCTTAAGTCTGATTCAATGCTATATTACATACTACTATAATTCTTCTAATAAAATATTTCTTTACTGGGGTTGAAAAACTGAGATGTTTATAAAATATATATATATTTCTTGTATTATGTTTTTCTTTCAAAAATTGAAATAGATAAAAAATATTATTGAAAACTAATACGATTATTAGAAAAAATATAACTTCATAAATACCATAAAATAGGGTATAACAGTTGAGAGAGTAAGTAATGGATTTCAAACTGTACAAAATGTACCTTTTAACTATAATTCAACCTCCCCATTTTCTAACTAAATAACATTCTAACACATTCTGCAAATAAAAATCCCTAGATATCTAAAATTAAAGAAACGACCCAATGGAACCCTCGAAATACTGTTTAGGGACTGTGATTCTTTTAGTTAGAAATACGATCGCCCTTTTTCAATTTAAAATCTCTGATTTTATTTGTAAGAAGAACTCTCAGATTCGGAAATTCTCTTCTTATCCAGAGCAGGAAGATTGTTTCAGTTAATCGTTTTCTTTCAAACTTTGTTTCTAAAACGATTTCATTTTATGTTCCTTATCTATTTCTTTACTTGTCCATCTCGAATGACAGTCATGATCGAAATTTAAATCTATTTATAATTTGTAGATTTGTTTCATTATTCGATATTTAGTACGGATAATCTTTTTATCTACTAATTTACACATACTTCAAATACTTTATGTTTCTTGAGTTATATTTAATTTCCAATAAAGTTCTATTTATTGGACTTGTAGTTTTTTCGGCTAACCTGGTGGTAAGGTCCATGCCTCGAGACCGAATGACTCCAGTTTAGAAAGCAGATTCCATTAAAATTCTACCGGTATATGAAAGCCTGGTGCATGTTAAATCTGATGTCACGGAGTAAATTCATTCCTGCTAGTGATGTGCGCAAGTTGCTTGCTCAGGTGCAGTCCTCGTCATCTAACTGGATTCAAAATTACAAGTTCTTTCCCACAATATCCCTAGTACTGTTTTCAAATTGAACGTTAATATAACTAAAATAACAGGTTTTTTCCCTTTGAATTAGTGTTAGAAACAAAATGTAATGAGGCAAATGAACCTATCAAATATTTATATTAATTACTGATAATAAATTTTTGATTGCACGTACGATAACATTTGAAGGACTAGTTCAAAACCTCTTATGTTATAGTCTTTGTTTGAAATATCTAGCTTGTCTGAAATCTTTCATAGTCCCTGCTCGATGATATTTAATCCCTATAATATTTTGCTCAATATGTTTCTAGATTTTTTTTCTTTGAATTATTATTGGATGAAAAATGTAATGGAACAAAAGACACTATCTTGTGTATTTTCCTGTTTTCCCTTTTTTTTTTCATTTGTACTTTTATATTTGTAATTTCTGCCACTATCAATTGTGCACTTGTTCAGGTTGGAAACATGTTTCCATCGAAGAACCGTTGTGTACGCGGGTTTGTCGGGGGTCAACCGTTCTTTCGCTGGTGTGGAGTGGAAATTTGGAGTGGGAGGCTCCAGCTCAGGTGTCATCCTCTTCATCTGACTGAGGTTCAAATTACAAGGTCTGTCCCAAAATAGCCCTAGTGTTATTTTAAAAAGGAACGTTAATGCAACTAAACTAATCCAAACTAATTATCAATAAGTTTAAGTTGCACAAGTGTGGAATATTTTCATTTAAAATGTTGCAGATTTTAAAATATTTTACTAACTATAATTAATAAGAAAAGAATTCAGTATTCAAAATTAGAAATATTATATTATGAGATAATTATTTCTCTTAAAAACATTTATTGATATAAAAAACAAAAAATATAAGTCTGTAGAACACTTAAAGTATTTTTTGAACTGAACGCATTTGCCATCTTAGGCTTAGATTGAATTATTTTGCCACAATTAGAATAGGAAACTTGTAAAATGCTGTGTTTGCTACATATTTTATGTAATATTGTTACTGAAAAGCAAATAAATATTAAGGAAAAAAGCAAAAATAATACCTGTTGAAGATTTAGGTCACCTCTCAAAATTATTTGCCTGCAAAATTGAATAGTAAATGTCACTGAGTTAACATTTTACCTAATCCAGTTTCTTTCTCAGAGATATTTAATTATATACAAGCTAAATTTTCAAAAATGTTTATTCCCTGTAATAATTTGATCAATATATTGATATTGATACCAATATATTTGTTTTTGTTTTTATTGTAAAAGCTGTGTATTTTTCTGAAATATTAGTTTCCCAGAATATACTTTCTGGACAAATAAATTTTACAATTTAAAAATGAATACATAGTTGTATAAATAAAATCTTAAATTATTGATGAGTATGAGTTCTTTAATTATTTGAGATTATATTTATATTTTGTGAAGGTTCTATTTTAAATAAGCAATAAAATGTTTTCAGTTGATTTAATTCAGTAAATAAGAAACTCATAATAAAAATAAAAGCCAGAAAAATAGCATTCTGAAGTAAATAAAGAGAAATTTGACATGCATGTAAAATCGACGGGCATCAGTTATGGCAATAAAAGTAAATTATTTATGTATAAAAACATTCAAGAATGAATTTAAAAAAATCATTTTTAACGAGTGTAGAAACGATTTAAGGCAACAGTTATGTAGGTGGAAACAAAAATTTTGCAAGAGTAAAAGAGAATGAAAAACACTTCAAACAAGTTTAAGTGGATCGCTGTCGGATGGAGGATAAATGCTTTACAGTACATATAAAGTAAAACGAAAATATCTATGAAGAAAAAAAATGTGACCAAATACTGACTTGTTAATATAAATTCTTTATTTACTCTTTTTATTCGTATTTCTCTTTGTAATAGAAATTACTCTCTTCAATACAAAAAAAAAAAACAATATGCAATTCATTTCCCTAATCTCCATTCTGTATTCTTGTGTACTGATCGAAACATGTGTCATTCTTCAAGTATTGTTTACACTTTTTATTCTTATTCCTTCTCTTTTTCAATACAAGAGAAACAATAAGGAATTCATCATCCAAATCTCCATTCTGCATTCGTGTATATTGATTAAAAAGTGTGTCATTTGATGTTTTTCTTCACCAAATAACATAACAGAACTTCAGTGCGAAGCTTTATATATCACTATTTAACATAAATATTCAATTTTTCAGGATTCAGTTGTCAATTTGTTGATCGATTCTGGAAAGAAAAAGATTTAAAGACGAAATCAGTAGAGAACATAATAAACCTAAAGTAGCATCAGATATGTGAACACTTACGCCACTAAATGCGGATTTCTCTGAAGCCATGTAAAATAAAATTCACTCCGATATTGATTTTCGATTCTGAAAACATTTTTTTTTTATTTTGGTTTTCCAAATCTGAAGTCAAAACGTGGCTTTGAAGATATTTGAACTTTTGAAGATCAAGAACATTTTATTTATTTATTTTTATTTCTATATTCCCTATCATTCGATTTTATGCAGTTTAAACTGAATTTGCTGAAACTATTTTCTGCTTTACTTTGAAATTTCGATGTTGGACTAGAGTTGGGACGATATTGCTTTCTGACACATGCACCTACATATTATTCTGTCAAAGGATTTATCCATATAAATTATATCGTCCACGATCCTGTTTACGTATTGAATATTTCTCAATTTTTGCGATGCAAAGGAATGGAAACTTTATACTTATATCGATAACAGCAACATATTTTCTTGTTTTTTTTATTGCTCAAAATGTTCGTTTGCTTCTCTTGTTTTGTAAGACTCATTACAAAAGTCGCTTACATGAACATTATTAAGTATAATTATTTAGCGATATAGATTACTCGCTTATTAAGAGATATTCAAGAATTAAATTTTTAATTGATATACATTTTGCAAATGTTATCTCTTCCATGTGTGTATCACTTCTTTCCCTTTTCTATTAATATTTGCCAACTTGTTATTATATTATTATTGAATTCATTTACATCCTTTAAAATTCTTTATTATTGGAAATATTGGCTGTATCTCTTTTTTATGTGTTAATCTAGCATTAGTAAGACTTGTAAATAAATATGTGGTAATTCACGAACGCAACGAACAACAATTTCGACATATTTATTGCATATTTTAACATTTTATTTAACATTGATTGCACATTTTATTTTATGTGGTAATCTATCATTAGTAAGGCTTGTAAAGAAACTTGTGGTAATTCCCGAAAGCAACGAACAACAATTAATTGAAATTTGGGAAGTGTTCTTATGACTACAATTTTAGATTTATGTTAAAATGTGCAATCAATATGTCGAAAGGATTGAACTCAAAATATTTAGTATAAGGATTACTCTATTTTTTTTTATTTCCTTACTAGCAATATCGGCACTGCATTGCCAGTGGCATAATATTCCAGAGGGAAAATTAGCTTTAAGCTTATGTCCAGCCAGCACCCGATATGACAGGGGCATGTCATGCAACATCAAAGAAATATAAAAGAATATTTAGAAATCATCAAAAATAACTAAAAAAAAGTTTTTACAGCACACATTCAGAAAAATTTAGACGGATAAAGAGGTAAAAATAGGATATCTTCATAAACAAAACAATTCGCTAAAAATGTACAATAGAAAAGCTGTTTTAAAATTTAAAAATATACAAATAAGTCATTGTACCCACTCTTCCTCACTTGTTCATCAACTCTGTATAATCTGATATGAAAATAATATTCAGCTTGTTTCATAATATTTCTTTGTAAACTATATTGGCTGATTTTCTTCCGTCTACGTTTTATTATCGAGTAACATGAGTTTTGAATCGCTGTATAAAATCAGATGTGAACAAAGAAATGTATCGCATATGCATACCACAGAGCTTCCTATTTGCGCATGCGCAGTTTGAGGTTTTTCGCACATGCGCGGATAAGTACAAATTACAGATACTGTTGCTTTACGTATGCGCGAATCGTAGTAGGAAAATAATTAAAATTGCAATTATAATGCTATTTTTTTAACTTGATATAAATTCTTTATACTAAAATCTTTCACAATAAATGCTCTACAAAATGATATAAATATTTCTAATATCAGTTAAGTATATCGTGAGTTTTTCTCTTTCAAACATATAGACATTTTCAGCAGATTTCATTTTATACTATGTATAGATACTAAAAAACACAAAATATAATATATTTGTTCCCTGTAAAATGAAGTTTGTATGGGGGTGTATGGGACAATGTCTTGACCTTCGATTTTTACTTTGTCGCTTTCCTCCTCAGCTTTCGTAATCTCCATGGATTTTTATAAGAAGGATGTAAAGGATCTTGATTATTATAAGAAGAAAGAAAGGGCTATATAGTTTGAGTAAGTGAAAATGTTGCCTGGAGATTACTGAAGAGTTATATTAATTTTTTCGCTATGAATCCTCAAAAGTAATATTATAAGATGAATATCTTTAATTTGCATTTGGCCAAATACAAGAATTTTTTTGTAAATACCAAGTCTTATAAATATAATGGATTTTAACAGACAGATTTTCCTGCATTAGATCCATTTATTAGATAAAAGGAGTGGTGTCCTGAATATGTGATCACAAACGTGAGGCTCTTTCAAAAAGTCATCATGACCATCAATTTATGAGATACTACTGCCAGATAATAAACTTAGCAATGACTGTCATTTAACGTGGTTATATAAAATGATCTTCAAATTGTGTAACACTGTTATTTATAATCAATATATATTTTAAATTCGTGATATACGTAATAGATTGCATCATTAATAATGATATACTCATTTGGAGTATATAAGGTAAGCGACAAGAAGTTTTATAAAACTTTAAAGTAACATCATTCAGATTTTATTCTAATGAAAGTTTCAGAATACTTCAAATTGATAGTCTGTTTGTCATTCATAATTGTATTTACCATAAGATTATGGAAATTACCATTTTGAGCTAATTGGTTGGCGGTTTAAGATAAGATTTAACTCCAAATGAGAAAAAAAAAAAAGGATATGAAGCAAATGAAATATAAATTTCAGCTTCAGAGTATCTACCCACTGGCTAATAATATGGCATGACATTGGTAAGAAACAAGAAGGAAAAATTATATTCAATCAATCATCTGTCTTTCACCCTGTGTGTGTATGAATACTTTATTACCAAACAGTATTCAGAAATTAATAAGCCAAATAAATCATTTGAAAAAAAACCTCGCTGTCATTGATTGGATTCTATTGGTTTTATTTCGAGTGCAATACAAATGCAGAGTCAATTTAACAATAAGAAGAATGCCGGTTTAGCCTGGTTGGTAGGGCATTGGATTCGCGTCCTTTAGGTTGTGAGTTCGAACCCCGCAGGTCGAAAACAGTCCGTGTATGTGTGGTGACTGGCGCATGTATAAATCTGTCGTGGTCTGAAAGTCCTGCATTTCAAGAGTAATATCACGGGTGGTACTGTAGCAGGAGTGATCGTTCTCCTGATTCAGGTCTAAATTACTATCTGTGGATGAGTTAATGAAATGGATGAATGAAGTCGTCCCCGTAAAAAGGGTTGTGACGTGTGTGTAACTAAGTCGTACTCTTGACCCAAGATGGCGCTACTTACAAAACAAGAGGTGCACGATTGGCTTAAACCTATGGACTTTAGAAGTCAGTAGGTTTGTCTATGACAAGTGTCATTAGAAACAACAACAATTCACTATATTCAGAATAAACGTAGCTCATCACTAATATAATTTTCAGCAATCGAATCTGTAGAAATACAAATTAAAATCAAGCTGTACGTATAAAAAAATAGACCGTAAGTTGGGCAGCAGAACTCACAAAACACGAAAAAGTTTTGAAATTCTTTTAAGCAAGTAATTCTAAATTTCTTATTGTAAAATGAACTCTCAGATTGAGTGTCTTTCTGGTAATGTAGTGGAGTAAAAATTATTAGATTTTTTCTCCGGTTACTTTTATGAAACTTACTTCTTCAAATCAATTTTGCTTTTTTGCCCCCCGTATTCCTCTTAAAGCACATCATGATTGAATGGCAAATCCTATTTCCTTCAAACTGCGCTTTGAATTTCGAGTTTCTAGAATTTGGTTTGACTACTTTTTATGTTTCTTATTTCAGTAATAAACTCTATTTCATAAAAAAAACACAAAAAAAAAAACACTATGAATATTTTTGTGAACATTTTATATAACGTTGATGATTAAGCATGTGGTGTGTTGAATAAGATGAACTATAACTAACATAACGTGTTGAATATCTAAACGTATCGCTTAGATAATAATAAATTGAAAATCTAAGTTGAACTGTAACTAACATAACGTGTTGAATATCTAAATGTATCGTTTATATAATAATAAGTTGAAAATCTAAGCTGGACTATAACTAACATAACATGTTAAATATCTAAACGTATCGTTTAGATAAAAATAAATTGAAAATCTAAGTTGAACTATAACTAAGATAACGTATTGAATATCTAAACGCATCGTTTAGATAATAATAAATTTTGAAGCAAACATCCTCGTTTTGTTTCAAAACAGGTCATTAAAATAACCAATGATTAAAATCAATATAACATCAATAATTGATTTTATTAGGCTTTAACTCGGAATTAAATTCGAGTAATATCAATAACTTTATATTAAGCAGTATTTATTGAAGTTAAATATGTTCAATCTATCATTTTTGTTTGTGGAAGAAACATAGAACTTATTAGAAAAGTTATTTTTACATGTGTACTAAGGATATGATTTGATAAGCTCCTTACAAGAAAAATCTCAAAACGATAATAGGAACCGAATCCAATAAATGTGCCTTTTATTTAAAAAAAAAACGGCTTTTATTCACTTCATCGGACATAAAAACGCTACCAAGAAGCGGTGATACAACCTACAAATAAAAAAGTTGCGCAAGCCAAGAAAATTGAAAGAACTCGCAAAATACTGTAAAAGAAACTGTAATTCGTTCAGTTGAAAAACGAAGACAACTTCTTAAAAGCTAAGCCTCCCTGTCTATTTCAAGAAGTACTCACAGAATCATGACCTCTCTGCTACCCACTGGAGGAAAATCGTTCGATTTAAACTCTTGCTCTTCCTTCTTTTTTTTAATCACTTCCTAAATCCATTTATTTTCTTTTTTGTATTTTGCTCATCCATCTCAGCTTGATCGAAAAACAAATCCTATTTTTCTCCATCTCAACTTCTCAGTTCAGATCGAAGGATCTGTTGAATAGGTACAGAAAAATCTACTAAGATTATTATTTGTCTAACTATTTTTCTTTTTAACGATGTTCTTTTCCTTTAATTTTTTTCCATCTTTGTTTATTCGTTTATGCACTTAAGTAATCGAGTTTCGAAATAACTTATCTTAAGTCGATCCTTCTTATTGAACAGTTTCGTCAAGTAAATTGATTTTAACAGCTAGAAACTTGAACTTTATTCTGAAATCAAACTTTTGATCAAATTACTTGGCAGAAATTGTTACTTAGATAAGCTGATATTTAATTTTAATCAAATTATCATGTAAAAAATAGGATCATACAAAGTATTTTCAACAGGCATGTTGCCATTCAACCCGAAGGAAACTATAAGGTACACTTTTTACAAGCAATTACCACTTTATGATGTAGCTAATAAGAATATTAAACAAAAACATGATTTTAATTTATGTTGTTTTAAAATAAACTTTTTAATCCTTTTTAATCTTTAAAAATCAATAAAAATTTTTTAAAGTTCTATTTTATCCTTTCCCACTGTCCCTCGGGGGGAGACATCTCGAAATGAGGACGAAATGCTTCTGGCATGGTGTTTGGATCTGGCCACCCTGGAGGTACACAAATAGTTGGGGGATCTGACTAATCCCATCGATGACGGGAGGGTTGTACCGTAGCTGGTGATGACCCTTAGGACTCAACCACAGTTCCCGCCAGTGTTGCTATTGCGGCGGTCAGGCCATTCAGCCTTTTGGTTTAAATCCATGTGCCTTCGTGGTGGATCGGAGAGTCAGTTGGTTGATTTATTTTTTTTCACTAGGCTTGGAACTTAATGACAATTATTTCATTATCTAAATATAGAACTATCTTACCTATATTCACCCTACAATGATGTTGAATCTAAAAACAAGAGGGTTCGGATTATTTCATTCCTAATGCCTATAAAAGCTATATTTAACATTTTTCAGGGATAAACGCAATTTTTTCACGTATTGTAAGAAACATTAGCTTACTTCGATTTTGATTGAAATTAGGAAAAAAAAACTGATATAATATATAATACTTTTACTACATTATTTTAACGATCCTTGCAATTAATTGCCCAAAATTGCGAATCGTCGCAACCCATCTTGGCACCTTTATAACGAAACTTGGTGATTGTGGCGTAATTTGAAATTTGCTAAGCAAGCCCGGGAATGCAACTATCTTGGAGGAAATTTAACATCTTATATATAAAGGCTCTTAGCAACCTTAGCGTCATTGAAAATCCAGTCAAGCAATCGTCAAATAAATCCCAAAATGTTACCACCGGGTTTAGTGAATGAGGCTTAATGATCAAGGTAATCTGAAAATCCCAGAGTGAACTCAGGACCAAATAAAGAAGATGCACATCATAATAATAAAAGGGTCACATCATAAAATTCAAAATCCTGAATAGAATAGATTAAATTCTTGATTCAATCTAATTTCAAAACTAATTACTTTACTTTTGTGTAGTAATAAGCTTTCAAATTATTCAAGAGAAACATTCATATTTTTATGAATTTTTATTTTTAAATTCATATAGACTTTGGACAACTGTATCTTCATGAGCTTCTATTACTCAAGAATACGTTAAATGCTAACTTTGGTAGCTTTAGAACCAATAGTCTCTCTTGTAAAGTGTTCTGAACAATTCTTAATCCTGCATGTATCATAATGTAATTTATAATTAGTATATTGTCATGCAAATAGTATTATATTAAACATACTAAATCATCAGTTTTTTGCAGTAAGTTTACAAGTTATTGATGAAACATTTCCATATTGTGATGAGATTTTGTTTCCAAATTCATATAGATTTTCAACAACTGTATCTTCGTGACCTCCTATTACTGAAGAAAAAGTCAAGTGCTAACTTTGGTAGCTTAATTACCAATCGTCTCTCCTGTGAAGTGCTCTGAACAATTCTTAATCATGCATGTATCATAATCCAATTTAAAATTAGTGTATCGTCAAGCAAATATTATCATGTTAAATATACTAAATCATCAGTTTTGTGCAATAAGTTTTCAAATTATCGAGGAGAAACATTCATATTGTTTAAAGAATTTTTATTTCTAAATTCATATAAATTTTGAATAATTGTACTTTCGTGAGCCCCTGTTATTCAGGAAAAAGTTAAGTGCTAGCGTTGGTAGCTTAAAATCCAATCTTCTCTCCTGGAAAGTGTTCTGAGCAATTACTTATCAGGCATGCCGTCGTCCTGGGATAGGGGTAGCGCGTCCTCCCCGTGATCTGGCATTCTGGGTTCGAGTCCCGGTTTGGGAATGGTTGTTCTTCCTTTGTTCTATATGTGAGATGTGTGAATGTACTTCCTGTAAAAAGGTATTGTGCAAGCGAATGAGTGATGCGTGAGTAGCAAAGTCGTACTCTTGGCCGTAGTTGACCCTATTATAAAAACAAGAGACGCTCCCCCACCGGCTTAAAATCGCTGTCTTCATAACAGCGTGTTTGTACATGTCAAGCGCCATAAGAAACACCAATTTATCATACATGTATCACAATGTAATTTATAATTAATATTTTATGATGTTAAATATGCTAAATCTTTATTTCTTTTCATTTTGTTTCAAAATTCTTCTGTACAGCTGAAAGTGCTTTCTAAACCACAGCATTTCAAATCGGAATTCCTAACATATAATCTATTCAACAACTCACTTTGAATAAGTGAGCCGACAATCCACAAACCAAATCTCACATCCCCCTAAATCACCCACTACGTAGTTCAATTATAGTAGACTCATTATGGATAATACTTCGTGCAGAACGAAATTCATTTCATACTTGGCCATTAATATTCGATCAGAGGGTTTGAGGAATTCGTTGGTTTTCCAGTTGACCAGAAAGTCTTTGTCAAGTCGACTAGGTTGCTTCAAATGCTGAATAACAAATGAAAGAAGAGGAGAAGAGATTAGATGTCTAGCATATTAATGGATTAAAGTTTCGGTAAGATAAGGTATTTGATCATAAAAAATATAAATATTTAAAATATTAAAAATTAAAAATTATTGCATATATAGCATAATATAATGTACTTCATTTTATTTTAGAATCTATCTTAGTAATTGCCAGAAAAAATAAATTTCAGTGTTCATTAGGTATTTCATTATTATTGTCTTTTAGATTTTTCCATCTGCTTAAACTTATTTAAGTGTTTACAGCAAATAATAATATAATTTGTTTAATTATTTATAAAAGTATTTTTGAAATAACATGAATCAACTACTTGTGGTTAACGTAGGTTGGTAACAGAATGCTTGTATGAGAAAATTAAATCAACTTTATAAATTTGCCACTAATAATAAGAAGGAAGATGTTACTATATTATCGAAATAAATCAGAATTTCCTTTATGCAGATAGATTTATCACATTCCATATGCAAAATCGTTTCACATTTAAATTATTAATCGGCAAAATTCTTCAAAAATCCTTTTATACCATTCTGTTCATTGCTAAAATTAAATTAGCTGTTCTTTATCGTATTCTCAAAATATTATATCATTTTTATGAAAATTTTTTCATCTAATATAAATATCCAAATGAATTCATTATCTTCCAAACTCAAACTTATTTCATCATTTTCTTACATTTTCACTTCTTGACTAATATAATGATTTCTGTCTTATGTAAGGTGTTCAACCGATGAAAGTACTATCCAATGTTTGCAAAGCTATTAAAAGAAAATAAACCAAAGTAAGGCCTTGTTAAGGCTGAACGTTTACATTTAATCAAGTTGTAAGCGTTCGATATGTGCTCTTCTAAAAACACGAAGGATATCGAGGATATAATTTATTTCAATTTTTCTTTTGTTTTATCTGGTGTGGAGCTTAAATACTTTAGATATTCGAGTAATTTTTTATATGCTCTATAACACCATTTAATCCAATTTATCTCTATCAACTAACGCTGGCGTACCTGACATGCGCATCTTCAATCTTTCAAAGCATCACGCCAAACATGTAGAAAAAAAAGTGGAATGAGTTTAATTTTATTAACGGCCCGTTTCTAAAGCACAACAGCTACTTTTGGACCGCCCTCGTAGTTTTTAACCTTCAGATGATTAGGACCATGCCTCAGCTAACAGACCTCTCTTTGAAAACGCGCACCAGACCCATTTAAACGATGGTTCTGCGGTGGGATCGAGACTCGAACAAGAAGCCCTCCGATTACGAAGCCAACATCTTACCAGTATGCCATCGAGGCCTGTACGATGAGTTATCATTCTTCTTGCTGGATTTGCATTGAACATATATTCCTAAGATGCTTTAATTCGATTCAATTTTATTTAATTTAATTCAATTTTAGTTTTGCTTTCCGGTATATCTTGTTTTCATTTTATTTTAATAGCTTTGCATAGATGGGATATTAATTTTTAACAGCTTTTATTTCAAAACTACACCACTTTTTTTTTTGTCAAACACGTATTTTTTTATAAAAATTACACGATAATAAATAATATAGTATTGCTCGAATACATATGGATATGCTAATACTTTAACGCATTCGCAGAGATTTCGCTTAAATTCAAAGGCATCAAAAATACGACTCCCGGATTTCAACTTCGAACTCATTAGTAACATAATCAACTGGAAATGCAGCCTGGGCCACTCAGACGATCTACTAAACTATTCTATCTCCTCCCCGGGGTGCTTCATGCATTAAACATAAGCTTAATTCTTCAAGCGTGTGATACCACACCAATGACTAAATTTTGCGGCATTTTTTTTGGAATAAAATGTAATTCGTGGCAAGGCTCTCGAGCCAGGGCGTGTCGACACTGGACGTTGATTGATTTTTATTTAGATGAAAATGTCAGTCACGCGGCCTGCGTTTTGCTTCCATCCTTTCCGAAAATAAAGATTATTTGACACTGGTTGTCATATTCCTACAAAACTGCTTAGTAATAGAAATACTTTTAAGAGATAAAAAAAATAATTGTATGGTATGATTTGTTGAGCATATATGTTTCTATTCAGGGAAAATATGATTTTTGAAGGAAACCTCAGTGATTGATAAGAGTTTGAAATTCATTAAAATAAAATGAAGATTGCTCTGTAAATATCTGATGGGTTTTTTTTTCCTTAAATACAAAATTTTGAAACATGAGAAGATAGGGTATAATTTGTTCTGCACGTATGTTTCTAGTCAGGGAAAAATAGGATTTTTGAAGGAAACCTCATTGATAGATAAGAGTTTCAAATTCATAAAAATAAAATGATGGATAATCAGTAAATATATGTATTTTTATGTTCTCTTAAATAAAATATTTTCAACGATTAGAAGAAACTGCCTGGCATAACTTGTTGAGCACATATGTTTCTGATCATGGAAAAATAGGATTTTTGAAGGAAACTTCATTTATTGATAAGAGTTTAAAGTTAATTAAAAATAAAATGATGAATAATCTGTAAATATCTGTTGGTTTTTTTCGATCTTAAATAAAATATTTTGAAAGATGAGAAGATATTGTTTGGCATGATTTGTTGAGCATATATGTTTCTAGCATGGAAAAATAGAATTTTTGAAGGGAACTTGATTGACAAATAAGAGTTTAAGATTAGTTAAAAATAAAAAGATGAATAACCTGTAAATATGCGTTATTGTTTTTTTCCCCCTTAAATAAAATACTCTGACAGATGAGAAGAAATTGCTTGGTATGATTTGTTGAGCACATATGCTACTTGTCATGGAAAAACAGGATTTTTGAAGGGAACTTCATTGACTAAAATGAGTTTAAGATTAAATTAAAAAAATAAAATGATGAATAATCTGTAAATATCTGTCGGATTTTTCCCTATAAATAAAGTATTTTGAAAGATGAGAAAAAATTGCCTAGTAGGATTTGTTGAGCATATA
>JAPMOR010078302.1:17080-30154 GCA_026543865.1 Argiope aurantia
TTAATGTGTAGCTGCGGTTAAAAAACTATAAATATTAAAAATATTTGGAAGTTTTCTATTTATACAAATATATATTATATAATAAAAAATGATTGTGTTAATATGTTATAGAGCCACACGTTTTTCGCTTTAAATTTAATAAAAATACTAAAAAATCATTTAAATTATCTTTTCCTCTAAGAAATAAATATCCAAATATTTCATAATTTGGACAATATAAAACATCCAAATATATTTTGGATAATATAAAACATCCAAATATTTTATAATTTGGATGTTTTCTGTTTAAGGAACAATAACCGGAAAATAAAGCAACTTACAATCAAGTAAACAGGCATCTTAATAAGCAATTTGATTTCTATGCCATTTTTTTTATTTTCTTCATTTGTTACAATCGCAGTTTTAAAAATAAATCAACTTAATAATGCTCAGTAAAAAAAGAGAATATATGCAGATAAATTGGAAAAATTGTGCAAAATATTCAATTCGTTTACAAGTTGGAAAACTTGTATGTTAAAGCTTCATTATTTTCTATTTATGTTTCATACCCATTAAATTCTATTCAAATTTCAGTTCTGAACAAACAATTGAAAAAGAATAATCTTATTTCGATAAATATTTAACCATAAAATACTAGATTTATATTGTCAAAGAGAAATGAAAGCCTAGCTTCAAATATTTTAACCCTTTTAAGGGCCGTGGGAAATACGCTTCCCACCAAATTTATCAATCTTTGCATGAAATTATATAGGTTGGCATAAGTTCTGACACATTTTTTTAGAAAGACAGAAACTTAGATGCTTCAGTTCTTTATCTCACACAAAATGATGTGTCTTGATTGGTTACTTAATTATTAATTAACCAAATTAATTAATTAATCTAATTAAATTTATCTAATAAGCTAAATGAATCCCTTTTCTTATTGTAATTTCAAGCCTAAAAATATTTTAACATAATATGACTAGAATAAAAATGGCCCTGTAAAGGGTTAAAGGAACATTTACATAAATTGTAACAAACTTTAAGGCGAAGTATGGAATGCTAAAATAGATCATTTCTTTATAGGATCATGTAGGTTTCATTTATGTTTGCTAGAATATATTTTTGGACAAAAAGCAATTCGGTAACATGGCCATCTTTATTCCAATCAAAGACCAAACCAAGCCATAATGGAGTTACCCATTTAAATAAGAATAACAAATGTATTTAGTGAATGGAATGATTCGCTAAAGGAAATAAGTAAACAGCGGTTACATTTGTATCCACAAAAATATTTGTGCATGGACCGTTTCTATCGTGGAGTGTTCATCTCGTAATGTTGAATTCTTTACAATATGCATTCGGCGTCATTTGTGATTTATGTTTCAAGACACGTTTAGTAAATTATATCTGTGGTGAAAGTTTATAAGCCAGTGAACAGCTACGCTACTCGAGCAATTGCTTTTGAATCGTGGTCATGTTACTGGGCTGCGAATCACAAGGTCCCAGGTTCTATCCTCGCTCAATACAAATCACCCCACATCTATACTGAAATTACTTTCAATTACTTTCCCATTTGCAAATATACAAAGAGGAAATATTGTAAAAGCCAAACATTTTGAACTCAAAATTTTGTCGAATTTTCACGTTTCAAACAATCCTGAATCGGAAAGGAGAAATATTTTGGAATATGTCGCTCTGTTTGTCGGTCTGCGAACACGGTGACTCAAAATCGATTTGAGCTAAATAGATGACACTTGGCATATGATCTTCACGTGAAATGTTTAGATTTTTTTCAAATTTTGAATGAAATCCATTCAGAACAAATCTGTTTATCCAGCTGTCGGCACATAAGCGAAAATGATAATTACAAAACGTAAAGAATTAGATAAATAAAATTTGTTACATAGGATTTGCATCTAAAACATAGATCTGTAGCAAATTTGCAAACCAAATACATCAATGAGTTGGCCATCTGTCTACTTGTAATTTTATATGCATATAAAGATGACAATACAAAAACTTAAGATTTAAGATAAATGAAATTTTGGCGTCATTTTTCATTTTTGGCGTCTAAAATGTTGATCTTCATCAAATATTTTATCAAATTTGTCAAACAGCTAGCTGATCGTCTGTATATCAGTACTTTTACATGCATGTTTGTAAACGCGTAGATCAAAAAACACGACTTAAATAAATAAAAAAATGGTATATATATATATTTTTTTCTTTTATTGACTACATTTGCAATTCTGTGTCAAATTTTGGTTTCAATATGTCATAAAAAATCTATAATATTTATTCGATTTTCTAATACTTGTATAATAAATATACGGCAGCAATTAATAAGCAATCGACAAGGATCACTCGCTGGTAAGCTCACTCGTAACCATCAATCGTCAATGATATGCGATTAATACACAGTTCCGGATTTCTCTCATACACATGGGGGCATAGGTGGCCAGGTAGTAAGATCTCGGCTTCGGAACCGGAAGGTTTTTAGGCCCGAGACCCGATTCCACCGAAGAACCATCGTGTAAGCGGATCTGGCGCACGTCAAAGCGTCCGGGCCAAACGCCTTCCTGCTCAGGTGCTGTCCTCGTCATCTCACCGAGGTTCAAACTTACGAGGTTCGTCACAGAATAGCCCTAGTGTTTCTTTAAAACGGGACGTTAATATAACTGAATTAAATTCTCATATACGGGATTCTAATGGCAAATATTTGAGTTTTCGCAGTGTTCACTCTTTCCAATGTCTACAATTTTATGCGGAGAGGAAGGGAAGTAATATCATTATTAGACAGTATGCGAGAATGTTTCGTGGAGACACCTTCATCTGTTTATTTTGCACCGATATCCTTCACTTCTGTTATTTTCATTTAGCCATGGGGATTTTAAAACCATAAGAATATTTTCGAATTACTAATTTCAGGAATACAGGAAGCAGTTTTTTTCACAATAAAACGCGTATTCGGAAACAAAAAGGATGCCACTACAGGAGGTATTTTTTCCAGTGAAGTAAAAGTTAAGAGAAAATAAAGTGATTAACGAAGGTTTAATGGAATGCACATCTCAACACTAAAGCAACGTGAATAGCATCTTTGTATTTTAACAAATACAATACATAAACTGCACGCAGTAATAACTCCATCAAAATAGAAAGGGCCCAAATGCCCTTCCAACGCAAGTACAGAAGGTGCCCGATCTGCCTGAATAACTCTGCGAAACTTCTCTCCCTTTCATTGTGTGATTGATTAAATACTTAAGACATGGAATTTGTTCGTTAGAGACATTAATCCAAATGGATTTGGGGGACAGGAAGGTTTCTAAGAATTCTCAAAGAAATTCCCAGCATACTTGCGTTTAATAGCTATCAACTAAAGGAAGTCTTTTATCAATTGTTTAAGAACATGCTCTGTCACTGCAGTTTGTTATTTTTTTTTATCTTCGAATTATAATTTCAGGTATTCTAAGGCGCCTGAACTCGGTAAATGGGTTATCATTTGTAATGTTCAAAGCAAGTGTCCAAGTTCCCCATGCAAAGTGTGCACGTTTCACCTATTGTTCACGCAACCGCGTTGCAAACATTACATTTCATAAAACTTGGAGTAATAAACACTTTATTTGGGACACCTTGTTTTTTTTTATATTTAATTTACTAGTGGAAGAAAAAGTTTCTTTCCATGTAACGGCCATCCTCAGAATTTTTGGTCTTTTTTTAACGTAAAATTATTTTTATTCTGTATTCCTGACATGCCTTAAAAATTTCTCATGATTTTAAAATCGCCCTGCATAGCATACAGAGCAATTCTTTTGATATGATACCCCTATCCTGCCTT
Organism: Argiope aurantia; assembly: GCA_026543865.1. Classification (NCBI taxonomy): domain Eukaryota; kingdom Metazoa; phylum Arthropoda; class Arachnida; order Araneae; family Araneidae; genus Argiope; species Argiope aurantia. Next base: position 20,898 of record JAPMOR010078302.1, read on the forward strand.
TAATATTTACAAAGACCCAACAGTATCTCTATATTCTTTTGCTGCTCTATCAGAATCTATAAAATATTGTTTTAGACTTCTTTGATTCTTCTAAAAAGAAAACAAAAATATTTCTATATATTCTATACATGAAAGAAATTCTGTAGCAGAATGAATTTTATTAAAAAACCATACAAATAAAAGCTCCATATCTCAAAGGATTTAAGAATTTCAACATGCGTTCAGTAGATTCTGTTAATATGTTCAGATGCCAGATGATTCAGAATACAAGAAGCGAGGAAAGATACTTCTACAGTTTTTTTTTTGTATTTAATTTTATATTTTTATTTGTTTAGTGAAACAAAAATATAATTTTCGATAAAGAAATATTTTCTACAATAAGAAAAAAGGAGTTTGAGATACTGCATTTGTTTGATTTCTAGTAAGAAACACATTCAATTTTTTATAAATGGAAATACGTAGAGAAAAATAGAAGGCGAATGATTATAAATGGCATGCTCAGAATTTTCTTATATTCCAGCATTTTCAATTTCCTTTTCGTAAGAAATTCGGTTTTACTCATCAACTTTCTTTTTTCGCTAAGTGGAAAATCAAATTTTGAACCCATTTCATTCAAATACGACTACGACTACAGATTGTGCAATCATGTACGATCATAGATTGTGTATGGGCTCCTGAATGAACCACAGATTGTGGCATGGAGTTTTTATAAAAATTCTTCAATTCATTGTGAATAATCTGCCCACCTACTCAAAAAACTTAAATCCTTATCATTTCTCAGCGCCTTTACTCTCATATAAAACTCGCATTTTAATGGTACACACAGATAAAAGAACAATTTAAAGATGTTATAGAACGTTAATAAAAGAAGCAATATTTAAAATTTACTAACAGAATTATTTATTAAATACAAATACTTGCACATTTTAACAAAAATTTCTTAACAGCATTTGTGTCACTTAATGCTTCGGTTACATTTAACCTTTTTTTGTATAATGATGGAAGTTCCCATCTTAATATTTAGTAAACAAAAAATTGTACTTAAAACAGGTGTACTGTAATTTGGTTGCAGCTACTAACTTTTTTCACGACTATTGCATAATAAGGAACGCAGCTGTCAAAAAAAATCAAATGTCACAATCATTATAGCGAGTTTGAACTTGCCATTCCTCTGTTTGTTGTGGTTGGAGGAAGCGTGTAATTTCTTGAATACTTTTTAATAATTAATCTGAGATTTTTTTGCTAATAAAAGCGATAATGAGTGGAGAAATTTAGAAAAGAGGGAGGGATATTGAAGATTTTGTACTGAACTTAACATAATTTTGGAATGATGATGGATATTTCCATAATTCTGTTTTTTTTAAATTATTTTATATTCTATATTTTTTCTATGATTTTCTAAGCATTTTTCCTTTGATATATAGCCTGAATTATATCACCCTGATTTATTTCACAAAAAAAATCACGCAAAGAAGAGCTAATCATTTTAATTTGAATAATAATTTTAAGATTCATTTCACATTAAATATGTTAAGAAATTCAATGTGTTTAATTCTGGCATTAGACAATATTTGGCAGTGGCATTTGCTTCTAAAATGTCGCGTTTCTATTCAAGTTGGATTATTCGAATACTTTTTTTCAATCTGAATGTTTCCCTCAGAATGACAGGGGCATTGCCAGGAGACATGTAAATAGTTTCGGGAGAAACTTTGTGCTTAGGAATAGTCTCCAGTGCGAAGATGACACTCATAAAATACTTTCCTCACGTATAGAATCCATTCAGGCACTAAGACGGAGAAAGCTTTTAAGGTGGGGTTTTCCATCACGTAAGGAAATTAATGTCGAAAAGTAACATCCTGGCAACAAAAAGCTTTTTAAGACTTAACTTTATGTAGAGAAGATTTCATACTTTACCAGCATTTTACAAATTTCAGAAGACTCAAGTGAAAAAATTTTATTTAAAATTTGAAAAACTGTATGTTGCAACGCCATGAAAAATTTAAAACATATACTTAACTCATGAACGTTTTCTTGCGTAGTTCTGATATAAAATAATTTTGAATTGTCTTATTTCAGAATACCTAGATTACATTTATATTAGACATACATTTTCATGTAGTATTTATTTTCTATGATTTTTATTGACTCAACATGATAATACAAAACAATGTTAAGTCGATAGAGTACTCAAAAAATCTTTTAAAAAATTCATTTTTTTATTGGTTAAATCCATTATTTTATGACAGGAGAGAAAATGCTGTCTCTCACACTTTTTAGATCTCTGCTATAAAAGAAGGTTTATTATTTCTACTGCTTGCCAATGTATTGTTAATCTGAAATGAAGTCAAGTCACTTAGTTTTGTCTACATGAGAGTTTCTTGTAAGATTGAAAGTTTTAAATTAGAGAGTTTTTTTTCAGTCTTGTTTTTGTTCTTGATTTCCGACACTTTTAAAATAATGAAAATATAGGTGGATATATGTAATTTTTATATATGTAATTTCTATATATATAATTTATGTTAGTGTCAAAAGAATGCATTTAATGAATTTGAGACATGTATTTACCTTTTTAAGTTGTTAATAAAATCTGCGAAATATTGAATATTTGTGTATGTTTCTTTATATATTTTTTACGCAGGTATAATAATTTATTCCAAAATATTATTACATTTTTTTATTTTAAGAAATTTAGAATAAGTTAATTAACATTTTTTAAGGGTTACTGGCAAATTGAATGAATTTTATATCATGGCATTGATGAATTAAAACTTCAAAATTCATTTTTCATGTTGTATGTTTGCTTATAATCTAATTTTCGAAAGATTAAGGCTTTTTAAAAATTACGGTTGTTGAAAATTAAGGTTATTTTCAATGTTCTAAAATATATGCTTCATGGAACTTGCTATGAAATGAACTCTAAGGCATGTAATAATTTTTTTTAAAGTTCAAAGTCAAATTTTAAGAATTTTTTATGTGTTCAAATAAAAATATATATATATATAATTAGCAGGTGGAAATTCATAGCGAGTTTTATACAGCATAATAGCAGTTACCTAAAAAAAATTTTTGATGAAAAAAAGTTCAATTTTTTTTAAATTTAAATTTTACGAACATTTTAAAATAATTCACATTTTTAAGAGATAATTACATACTACAATACTACGCGAAAAACAATCAGAATGGTGTAAGATAATGTATTTTTAATATCAAAAATTGAAATTTTTTAAAAATGATTTGGATGGTATTTTGTCTCCTTAATTTCAAAATCCTGCATTCAAACTTATAATTGCATCTTTACATATCCCTATTGTGCTGTTGAATTTGTATAGCTAAAATATACATTATTCATCATTTCACATAATTTTACTCAGTCACTTTATTTCTCGTATACAGTGAACAAATGATGGAATAAATTCTTGAACTTGTTGAAGAACGTGAAAAATTTCAAGGAACTGCTATCAGGGAAATTTCTAATGAATCTGGTGAATATAGTAGCACTTGGTTGATTTACTGTAGTTGCAACGTTCCGAATATTTATGCATAATGAAATTCAATGATAAGTCACAAAGAGAAGCACTTTATTTATTTATACTGTCTAAAATTACAATAAATACCCAAAGCTTTCACTTTCCCAAAGTTCTAGATATATTGTTAGCTGTTATATTTATTCAATTAAAACTTAAATTATTCATCTTTAAAGTTCTACTATATCATTTCAATCACATATATAGTTATAATAAAAGTTTTGAACATGTAAGCTAACCAATCGTAAAAACTGATGAACGTGAGAAATTTTGAGGTGCTTAGAAAATTTCTAATGAATTTAGTGAACATTGGTTGAATATTGGTTATTAGTGAATTATTAGTGAATATTGGTTGATTTAATGCAGATGCAATATTCCGAACGCTTATGCATTATGAAGTATAATTCTAAACTCCAAAGAGAACCACTTCAATTATTTCTTGCAGTCTAAAATTATTTCATTCTTGTCTAAAATTACAATTAAACCAAATTTTCAATATATTTTTATTTCTCGTATACAAAGATAAATTAATATAATCTTCGAAACAATCGACCTCTAGATTGGAAGGGATTTCCAAATTTCAGATCTTCTTGATTTTGAAAAATACATTTTTGGAATTATATCTAACTCTGCGGACGATAATTCAAAAATGCATTAATTATACAATGAAATTTTATATATGATTCTAACGAAAATTTATAGAATTTTGTCAAATTTTCGACGAACTCCATCAAAAGAAAGTCTGTTAGTTCACCCGTGTCCATTCCGAATACAGTAGCAAAGCTACAGCAAGCTAGATGGGGGACATTTGAATATCGTTTTGTCATTGGAAATATAAGAGTGTTACTGTTTTGACTATATTCGTTAACGGAGTTATTATCTGTTGAGATTTATGTAACAAAATGTTGCGGATAAGTGGCTGAAAAGATGAAAAATTGGGAATTTTACTTTATTTTTTCACGGGAGGGCGCGGTTTCTACACGGGAAGGACCTCTAACACACGTCTGTTTTCATCGAGACAAAAGAGAAGTATGAGAATTTTCCCTTAATGCTTTTACTGCAAAATTTTTATAGGGATTTCGTTGTCTTGTATCGATTTATTAGAAGGAATCTTAAGAATCTTTAAAAGTTATGCCACGGGCATTAATGAGTTTTCCCTCTCCTCTCGTAGCGTGAAAATTACAGATTCAACAATTTTTAGAGAGCGTGTTAGAAGTAATTAAATAAAATTTTGATCTGGAAATAAGAGAAATTTTTCGAATAAAGTAATATGTATTAATTCAAACTAAAATATAAATTAATTAAATTAAGAGATATCATTACATGTTTATTTACGAGCGGTAATATAAAAGAGTGACAATTGGAATACTTGAAATTTAATCTTGCAATAAAATTTGAAGATCTGTATTAAAATTTGGACCCAATCGGTTAGAAGAAAAATATTTAGAATTCACACTTCAGTTTTCTTCATTATATTGTAACATATTCGTTCACGGGAAAAATATATGTTAAATGTTTTCACAGATATGTTCTAAATGCAGCCCGATGTACAGAAATAACTGCAAATGACCATAGGTGCCCTAGGTGCCCTAGGAGTCTATAAGAGGTATTGAGGAATGTTGTAGACATTACTAACTGTGTTGTTAAGTGGAAACCAAAACTTCACCCTAGCTGAAGTTTTTTAAAAATTCTATATTCATTGGGCACATAGTCGCGAAATTTTTTTCCATGCAAATGATGGATCCATATCATAACATACATTATGATGAATTCTTACCATTACATGTATTATGATGAATACATACCAATATATATGTCATGATAAATCCATTCTATTACATGCATCATGATGAATCCATACCATAACATACATTATGATGAATCTGTACCTGTGAAGTGATGAATCCATATCATAACATACATTAGGATGAATTCATACCATTACATGTACTATGATGAATATATGCCAATATATACATCATGAAGAATCCATTCTATTATATACATCATGATGAATGGATACCATAACATAGATTATGATGAGTCTGTACCTGAGAAGTGTAATTAACCTTCCTGGGAAATGTATTTCATATAACTCTACAACACTACAAAACGCAACGTTCTAAGATTTCCCATATCCTCCCTCCTTCCTTTCGGGATATATAAAGGGGATATATAATGTTAAAGGAGAATGGTAAACTCAGTTCTATATTGTCATACGAGTAAGTAGTTCGGAGACACTCCCACCGTTTTTCATGAACGTCAACCACTTTCTAAGACTGAATGCTAATAAGTAAACAGCAAGCTCATCCTAATGTACAATACATCATAATTTTTGTGTTTAATTTAATTTAATTATATTAACGCCCTGAATTAAAGCAACACCAGGACTATTCTGGAATGGACCTGGTAATTTTGAACCGTAGTCAGTTGACGAGGACAACACCTGAGCTGGCATCTCCCCTCCAAAACTCCACGCCACACCAGCCTGAAAACTTCCGGTCCCGTAGCCGATGCCAGACCACCACGGCCCCCATAATCATTGTGCGTTGGTTAATAAAAATTAGAAGTTCGTTTCAACTGTTAAATTAATTTGAAATGACCTTGTATACATAGATAAAGAAAGTATATTTCAAAATAAACTGAATTTATGTAAATAAATAGCACTGCTATTTTTGTGAAAAAATACTTATTTGTTAAAGACAATCTTTTTTATTGCAGTTTAATTTTTAAATATTTTAAGAAAAAGCATGGCAACGACATTTTAGAGCCTTAAACCCTTTCTGAAAATTGGAATAACCAGTAGAAACTTGTCTCTTTTCTTTAGAGTAGACACGAATTATTCGCACCTCAGAATTCTAAAGTAAACTAGATCGTTGGAGTACGATCTGTCAATTGAAATCTCTTAAATAGTTTAATTAAGCCTCGGCCATTGAACTTGTCTCACCAAACCCTGAGAGAATTCCATTAGTCTAGGGGTTTGCGTAACAGACCGCTCTTTCTTCTAATATCCCGTTACCACTTTAACAACAATGCGACCGCAGTCGGCAAGCTCTCTTTGAAATTAAAAATGCAAATTCTGAAAGAAAAATATTTTTAAGTGATGTAAGCACTGATAAATGTTGGAAAATTTTAATGAAATTATAATGATAAAAAAGATGTGGCCAACCAAATCGTTTATAAAATCTTTAAAAAAAGAAATATCTTACTTCGATTTTTTAAAGAAACCTAGCTTTTATTTATAAATGATGAAATATTAAGGTTTGGTTTGGTTTAGTTATATTAACGTCCCGTTTAAAGCAACACTTGGGCTATTTTGGGACGGACCTCGTAATTTTGAACCGCGGTCAGATGACGAGGACGACACCTGAGCTGGCACCCCCCTCTCCACTCCACACCACACCGGTGGGAGGACGTTTGGTCAGGAAGGATTTAACGTGCAATAGACCCCCTTACACGACGGTTCTTCGGTGGAATCGGGTCTCGAACCTGAAACCCTCCGGTTCCGAAGCCGAGACCTTACCACCAGGCCACCGCGGCCCCTGCTTCAAAGATATGTACATGTAATAATTTTTAATCAATCTAAGTTCTAAAAGTAATTTTTTAATCACAAGAATTCCGGATTTGCTATAATATTAACTTCTAAGTCCCGTGAGTCAATATTTTCCCGAGGGAATAAAAATGTTGTGTATACAAATTATTTTCTAAAACTATATAAATTAAAAATATTTCCTCATGGTCTCTTTTCTACGTCCTGTCTTCCATACGTTTTGTTGCTTTATACTCTATATGGCTTGGACAAAGAATCTACACAACAGATAAAGATGGGATTATTGCCTTGAAACGATGAAAAATTGAAACCGTTAAAGGACCTCTCGACGGTTTTACTTTCTCATATAAAAAAACATAGAGAAAGTACTGCTATTGTTAAAAAATTCGAATTCGTGATTTTGACGAATCTCCCCATTTTAGACCTCCCTGAGTTCGATAAACGTAATTTTTAGAAATCGTCTACTAATCTGAGTGCGATAAAGATATTCAAAAATTCTTTCATGTAGATAGATGGAATTTGGCATACCGACTTATACTAAATGTGAAGGTTTCTATAACAGTTTGAGCAAAAGCCGCTCAGAGGAAATCTGCCTGTCCTTCTATTGGAATACATGTTAGCATAATAAAACAAAACGAAAAGAGATAGACAGATATTATTTAGTTCGTAGATTTAACTTTTATAGTGTACTAGCTTTTATCCGCGACTTTGTACGCGTGGAAATTTTGATGTGTATGTGTGAGAACTGACGGTCTGATCACAATGTAAAATGTTATTGAACCGTATCATTATGGTGCTGTGTACAACAGTTTTACTGATTAGTCTGGCCAAGTTGGTATTCATTGAAAATGCAGTTGTCGACAATCAGAACACACTGCGCATGCGTGAATTTTCAACGCCATTTGGGGCAACGCAAATGATTGAATTTTCTACTCCAGTTGGGGTAACGCAATACCGATTAGAAATTTTTAATTTCCTTTATTCTGTTTTATTTTAATTCAAAAGTACTTCAGAATGAATCTGAAAGATCGATTAATTAACAACGTTTAATTTTAAATGCATCAAACACCAAGGAAATAAACGGAATCCTTTGAAATAATCGGTCGAAAACATGTTAAGCCTAACCTTATTAGTGTGGAGGGAAAAAAAGCTGAAGCCCTACTCATTTGAAGTTGGGGAAATGAAAAGATTTTTGGCGGGAAAGTTAGTTTTTAATTTATAAAAAAATTAACTACTCAATTAACCGGAATAAATAGTAGCATATGTCCTATTCCATACTATAATCTATCTCTATGGCATATTTCATCCAATTCCGTTAAGCATGATTGACTAACAAACATCCATCTATCCAACCATCCAAACTTTCACATTTATAATAGTAATACAGATGCACCTGTACTTTCAGAAGCATGCAAGCGCGATAACTCAGAAACTTAACTTAAAGGCAATGATTTGAGTATATCAAAATTTCTAGATAATTTTGTGATAGAAATTTAAGTTCTGCATCAAATTTGTGTTTCATTCGAGTGCAGAAAACGACTTTAAACACCCAAATTCAATTTTCGGATACTATTAACCGCATGCTAGGGATTAATCGCCAAATTATTTGCCAAGGATCACACGACAGATTCAGTAAAAATGGTAAATTCATGCCAATTTCTTATCATACGTACGCCAATGCCATTCAAGATATACTTTGGCATAATTCTTTTATTAGAAATTATGCAATTAAGTTTTGCTGCGTCTACTTCTTCTGCTTTCAAATAGTGTTAAAATATATATAAAATAAAAACGAGTGATCAACTAAAAGTTTGCATAAGAATGTAATGGAATTTTGTTGATTGTTGGCAACTAGATTTATAAACATATATCTTAGATATTTGTATTATACGTTTTGTCCAGTTTCCAGCTAACAACAAAAAGATTTACATATCTTAAATGGCAAGCTATAAAAGTAGAAATCAATCTACTGGTGCATACTTCAGAAACAGGTCCTACAGCAGTGTTTGCAACTAGTGAATTCCCTCCTGACAATACATATGTTGCCAAAACCACAGGTAGAATGTACTTCAGCTGAACAATTTCAGCTCCTGTTGCCAACGCGATGGAAAATAAACACACAATTTAATCTATTAAAAACCATAAATTTAATTAATAACATCTAAAGCACACTTTTACTGCTT
>JAPMOR010078306.1:0-14410 GCA_026543865.1 Argiope aurantia
ATTTTATTCTGCACAAAAAATATATTTTAAATATATTGTCAAAAAAAAATTTAGGCTTGAATATATATTTTATGTATGTGATAAAAGATAATTATTTCATATAACTTGGTTAAATGCATTTTATCAATTTCCAATTTACTTTCTAAGAAAAAAAACTGCAACTTAATTGGTTGCGAGGCGTTTCTTTATGTTGTAATATATAATAATCACCAATAATAAAAATGCTTTAATCGAAAATATAAGATTAAGGCAAAAAAAACCTGCCGAATCGTATTTCAAAAACGTGCAATTCGGATTATGCTATCAAACAATTTTTCATAGTGAATAATTGATGACTGTAATATAATTAAACAATAAAAATGATATTAAGGGCAAAATTTTTTTCTCTCAAAATTCAGAAGGTAGCATTTGCTTTAACTACATTTCAGTAAAATAGAATGCAAAAGAATTTTATGATGAATTTCTGGGCCTAATATCTGGAACATTCACAGCAATAACATAATTTAATGAAGAAATTACGGTAGTATCAAATGATTTGACTAACATTTGACTACATACTGCTACTGAACTGAGATATTAGTATATATTACTCTATATACAGAAATGTTTCCGTGATTTTGAGTAAAATGAATTCAGCGAAACTAATAATTTTCATTATATTATTTAAAAACCGAAAAAAAATAGAGCGAATATTTTTTTATTTTTTTATTTTTAAAGCAGAAAGAGATGAATATATTTATATAATTAAGATTCTCAGAATGTCATTGTCAAAAAATATTAAAATTTGAATTCAAACAAATTTTTTACTTATTTAAATTTTGCATAAATTATTCATTTCAAAAATAGGATATCGAGATATTACCTAATGTATTGGCTTCAAACTTAGTGAACTGTATCTTCAAAATTATATTTTACGCAAAATACTGAAATAATTTATATTATCCGGGATGTTTCCAAATTCACGATACAGTCTTGAAGGGGAAGTAAAGAAGAAGAAAACGAATTAATATTCACAATAATTTACCCAAGTAGGCAATCCATTTTAGTCATAAATACAGGGTGTCTCAAGAGATGTTTTGTTTCTAACTTCTGCACCAGTGGAGATATTTTAATTAAATTTTCAATAATGGTATGTTTATTTAAAACAATTATTAATGTGTAGGAATGCATGGGTTCAAGTGACACAAATGAAAGGAAAAGGAGACACTGATGGCAAATACACTGTATACAAGAATTGTTCGCAACAGCGATACATGTTTAACAGCGTCGATGGAGTGACTGGCCTACATTGTGAAAGATGCCAGATATTTTACCCCAGCAACAACTTCTAATATTCGAAAAGCGAGATCTTCAACTGACTCATCTTAAGTCTAATAAACAAGACTCTTCAGATGTCCACAGCTAAAAATAATGGTTGCTCGATAAATCGATAGACTGGGGTGGCCCAGGGACTGGTCAACCATGATAATGTTGAAAATTTCATTAACTTCGCTCACGTTGAAGTTAAAACATCTAACGTATGAACGAAACATCTTCTTTTGGTTGAATTGAGGCGCCCTGTATTTATAATCAAAGAGATGGATTGCTATCAAGTTTTCCTACTTGGATATTGTTCGTATTCTTGTCTTCTATTTCACCTTCAAATTTGTACAATGAATTTGGAATTCCCCTATATGAATGATTTCAGTTATTGCTTTTTTTATTTTACAAAATTATGTTAAAAATCTACTGGAAATATTATAGAAATTCAATGAATTCAAAATCCTTATTAAAATAATTTTAAAATTTTAGATCATTCTCCACTCGAAATTATGCATTGCATTTTGATTTCAGTTTTACTTGAATTGTCACAAAAGTTTGCCCGTTAACTTATTTTTGAAAATTTCTTTTAATAAAACAATATTAATGATTAAATTTATAATCAAATTTATCATTTTATTTTCGATATTTTTTAATCCGAAAATTATACTACAGAAGTCTTATATTGTACCATTTTAAATAAATGCTCCCAGTGTGTTCAGATCCTCCATCTCATTTTATTAGCAATATTCAGAAATAATTTTTTATATCTAAAAACCCAAATCATTCTTAATTTGCAGATCAAATTTCCCCGCCATTTAAAAGAGAGATTTTATTTGTTATTAACCCTTTCACTATTGATCCTGCCAAAGTGATCGGGCAATTTTATCCTAGCAGATCGATTTCTATTTGAAACGAAGGGTGAAAAATATAAAACGAATTATCACCAAAGAAGTATTTGCTTTATATCCTGCATCCCATCCGTCAGGTTGAAATTTCCGCAGACGTTATGTCTGATAACTAGTGAAAGGTTTAACGATTACAAGTGAGTTTTATATCTCTGCGTATAAAAAATGAAAAAGTTAATATTCTTATTGTTTTTTGGTTAGAATCAATGCAATTAGTTAGGATTAATCATGTTATTGTACACCCAACCTGCAATAAAATATCCGTATCATTACATGGTAGCTATTAATAATCTTGATAAAATTCTTAAAAAATAATAATGCTTAGTTAGATTAAGACTATAACAAGTAAGTGTTTAGTCCAGATGAATTATTGACTACCCTTAATGTGTAATTGCATAAGACTTTTGCTTCGTTGTTGTTGTTTTTTTATTTGTAAGCGAATTTTAAAAAATGTGTCAATAATGAAGAAATAAAATTTTATAATTAATATTTTTAATTCTATAGAGACGTTTTAAATAGTATGAATTGTACTCTGTCCATTTACTGCAATCTTTAAAATGTGACTAGGTGTTCTCGAATTCTGTTTAAATCTTTATGAAAATTACCTTTGGCCTTAAATGTGAAAGTAATATTTGGCCTTAAACATAACTAAATTACCTTATTATTACTTTTATGAAAATCTACTGTGCTGGTTTCCGATATTTTTATTTTCTTAAATTCGCCTCTTAAGTATTAGTTTTTAATAATAAATTAGCCTTTCAATATTATTCCATTAAATTGTCTTCTTTAATATGTTTGAGCGCTATTAACTGACTTAACTTTCTTTTTCTCAAGAGTTTTAAGTCTTAAAGAGTCAGTCATCTCTCGTTAGTGTTGCAATTCATTTCAGCATCCTGCAATTATAAAACAAATTTTAAAAAAAATAGGGGAGCAAAATGCAACTCTGACGAAAAAACATGTATTGAACTTTTAATTTGACGAAATTATTGAAGAGGAAACTGATAAAGTGACTGAGAATTAAAACGCAAATGCATTTTTAAACAATTATAAAAGAATTTTTAGAATTATATGCAGAAGTAAATGAAATAAAAAATCGGAGAATTTCATTAATTCTCTTATTTTTTTTAAAAGTACTTAATATTAATTTGGAGCCTGTCTTGAGAATTCGAGTTTTTCATATTCAGAATTTCAATGGGATGAATTCACATAAGCAGTCGAAGCGTTTTACATTCTGTTTCGAAGATGGCAAAGAAGAAAGTTTTGCAAAATATTATTTAGAATGAAAAGGAATTCAGTACATTTTTTATTTACTAGAATATAATTTCTAAGTCCAGAAAAAGGAATAAATTAATTCTGGGGTTTCTGATTTATTATTAGGCTTTGAGAATTAATAATAACATTAATTTATTATTAATTCTCAAAACCATTATGCGAATACTAAATTAATACAGTAAAACATTTCATGCGTATAAATATACGCATTATAATACATCCTAGCATAAAAATTAAAAAAAAAATAGTATAACATTAAAAAATTAATATTTAAACTTTTTCCGTTAATGAGAGTATTAACATTTACGATTTTCAAATAATTATGATTACTAATCGTTCAAGGATCCCAGGTCCAGCCCCCTTTTCGATGATTGTAATTCGCAAAGGATTGGTTCGCAGATGAGCAGTTATGATTCCTTCTAATTCCGTGAATCATCTAATTTTACCTAATTACTAAATCTGACCATCTTCTTTCTCTTTTCCCTTTACCATTCTTTGACGAAATAAACGATTTATGAAGCATGCGCAAAAGTGTAGGGAATTTTCGAATCCGAGAATAAATAGTAGTAACTAGTTGCTACTATTTGTTTTAACCCATATTAAGCCTTAAATTTAACCCGTAACTAGCGAAATGAATTTTCTCACGATGCCAGAGATATGGAATCAAAATGATTGCATTTTTTTTTATTTTTTTTTTTTATTTGTCTTTTGTAAACAGCAGTGGAATTTATTTTGAAAACACAGTACATTCTGAAAATCATGGAGTTATTAAAAATATTAAAATTAAAAATGTTAACCGTTATACCATTAAATGTTGGAAAGATGTAAGAAATACTGAAACAACCTTTTAATGAGTATTTACTTCGGTTAGATAGTAAGGAATTACACTAATGTTAATAACTGTTAGAATTTAACAAAATGAAATGAAAAATGCATTATTTAAAAATAATTTTTTATGTATTTCTTCATTCTTTTTTAACGGCCTTTTCTTTATTCATTTTACGACAACATTTTTTTAAATGTTTTTTTTTTTAATTCAGAGAGAAAACTAATTTTTAGGAATCATATATTGTATTTATTTTTTCAAGCACTTAAGCACACACCTTTTCAACTAGAAGAGAACAGAAAAATATTAATAGAACTTGGTAGAAACTTATTGCTACCAAGAATTAAAAGTAAATATCTACATTGATTTATCTCCTTTCTCTATCAAAAAAAGATTATTTCCTGTCTTCTCCTTTTACATATGGAAATAACACTATTAATTCTTTATTTTCCTCCAGCTTCTTTTTTTTATGATAATTCTTTTAATCTTTGCAAATATCCTATAGAAAGTTTAGATAGTATTAAAAAAGAATATTTTAATTATTTTTATTAGAAAAAAGAGTTGATTGAATTTTTTAAAAAATGTAGTGCAAGCTTAGAAAAATTCCAAAAAAGTAGAAGCTTTAACTAAGAATCTATATTCAATTAATTCGTAAGAAATTGAAAAATATTTGAAATCCTACCCTTTGCTTGTTCTATTCTAAATAAAGATTTAATGTTGTATTCAACTGCTGTGGTAAAAAATATTACTGCATACTACTGAAGTTTAGGAAGAAGATTTTATGAAGACACAAATAAAGAAGCAGCATACAATTTATTTATTATGCTAAATAGATTTCAATGTCAAGATCTATAATTTAATTTTTAATAATTTGGGCATCATTAATCGTCGGTTCGCGATTATTTAAGTTAAATTACTTGTGATTATTCAAATTATATTATTATGCTCTATTATTTTGAAATATATTCATTTAACTGCGGACAACTACACTGGTTACGAGATTCAAGTCAATAAATTGATGACAATGATGTTATTTTGTTATGCCAGAATGTTACAGAAAAACATTATAATCTCAAAAAGCATTATTATTTTCTAGACTGAAGGAAAGAGTTGTTGAAATTCATCTACGTAATTTGTTTTTATTTTCTATACTGTTCCTTAGATTTAATATTAATCTATACTTATAATAATGCTCAATGTGTGTGTGTTGGCACTCTACAGGCCAGACCATTCAACCTACAGCTACCAAATTTGGCACGTGTATACCTTGGAGGCCGGGAATGTGCCCCTGGATGTTATTTTTTCGAATTTTTAATTAGAATTTTATTTATTTAAAAATTAAGCCAAATTTTGGCGTTTTTCTGCTATAACTTCCGAAAATACTACCTCCCAAAAAGGATTTTTACATCAAGTTAAAGATCAAAAATTTATCTTTTAAATAATACCAATGTTTTAACCTTAAAATTAAATTTCTATTTTTAATGAATTTTTAAATAAATATTTTAACTATATTTTTCATCAATTTTTTTCGTACAAAATAAAAATAAAATTTAAGCTGCACGAGCACGTTTCGCATTCATGGGAAAAAAATTAGCTGCCAGAAAGTGTTGCCATCACATTGATTAAAGCTCCAATTAAAAATAAATTAAATCTTTTTGGAAATGAAATCAGCAAAAATATAATTTTCGGCACGTGTCTGTAGGAAAGGAAACAAATGTGAAATATTATTTTTTCTAAAAAATAAATTCAAGAAAAATTATTTTATGATCTTTTACACTCTCTATATTATTAATCCAATAAATCAGTTTTATTTTAAGGCAAGTTTTGTTTAATATGAACAGGATATCCATTCAAATCAGGGCCACACAGCTAATTTGTAAACCTTTTGTAATACACAGATCTGCTAAAATGGTCTAAATGGAAAATGATTATATTTTATGTAACTTGATTCAATAAATGCTCTAATAAATAACGAATTTTTGAGTTTACATAAAGCTTCTGCTGTGGAAATCACGAATAACAAAATGTTCTTGAAACCCTAATATTTTAAATAAAAAAAAGTTAATTTCGAATCAACTAAATCATTCATTTAAATTGACTGATTTATGAAATTTTGGATATCACTATTCAATAAAAAAAGGATAATTTTAGATTTTCCATCGATAGTTTCAAAGAAAATACGCCAATCAGCGCGCAGGTATCTCAAGATTAATTGGCCTAAGATTATGAAAATGTTGAGTTTTTCTAAATTTTTACCATTCAAATCTTTATAAATAAGTCTTAGTTGATCGTGGAAAATAGAAACATTTATTCATTTATTTAAAATTTGATGTGTCCAGAATATTTCTCAGAATATGATACCTTACTGCATTAAATTTAGACTTCATAATTTTTGAAATATGTTTATAGGCCGGAACAAAATATTATTCTTGATTACATTTCAATCCTTTTGAAAGCAAAACTAAAAACTGAATTTTATGCTGAATCTGAGAACTTTTTGTTGAATTATTGTTTGAGATATTACACAAATTATGAAAAATATCTTGTACTTCACATAAGATTTAAATACCGAGCGATTCTGTTTGCAATACTCACATTCAATAATAATAATAATTAATAAATAACAATAAAGATGATAAATAAAATAAAATGCTTGGTTTTTAAAAAAATATCTTAATATTAATTGCAATTTCATCATTTACATTTTAAATTAAAGTTGAAGTTTTTCCGGAAATGACAACAAGTTAGCAAAATATATATAGTAAATTGAACGAAACGATCTAAACCACAGTATAAGTTTGGTATGCCTATCAAAATTGGAAGATTAAAAATGTTTTGTTTGAGAATCTATTAAGAGACCAGTTACTTAAAATATTTAATTGAAAATTGTAGCGAGCGGTAATTCTGGCGAACCGGCTGGTCGCCAAAGGCGGTTAGTTAAAGAATATTTATAAACCTACCAGATTTGTAGTTTTGATTCTGGACCAAATCTGATGCTGGAACCCAGATTTTTTTTTTATGATCGCTACTGAATTGTCGTACAGCATTTTATATTAATATATAAAAGAGGAATTTTCGTTTGTTTGTATTTTATGCGTTCACCTGATTATGATGAAACTTGTTTAACTTATTGCTTGCACTTCCGAGAAGATTATAGGCATAATACAATTATTATATCTAATATTTAAAAATGAATTGTCGTTCTTTAATATTCTAGACTTAAGCGCTGCCGTACCATCGTTCATCCGATTACGTACAGATTCGATATAATATTGTCTACCCTAAAGCACTTGAATAATTAAGTCAGAAAAGAGAATACATATTATTTTTACTTCTCCTTTATACATCATTCAATTTCAATGAATATATTCTTTGTCGAGAAGAAAATAAATAAAATTCTTTCTATCATTCCAAATTAAACTAGACTGTTATTTCAAATGATATTTCCAAAATTATTTATTATGCGGCAGCAACGCACCGGGTTATCAGATATTTCTTAATTGAAAAAGCATCAAAAGAAAACATGTGTACTTAGTTGTGCAATATGGAATTCTTTTATTATTAGAGATTTCGTATTCTCAATGGAAAACTCCAAGAATTAATTTAATTAATTATTCAAAATCTAAGGAATAGAATGTCTTTTCACAATGAAACTATGCACATGATGCAATATTTAATTATGGAATTTATATAATTAATTTCCTTACCTATTTAAAATACCTGGAATTAAAAATTCATTAAGTAAATATTTGAAAACACTAAGTAAATAACTTTTTTTTTAAAAATATGTCAAATTTAATAAGAATATAAAAACACCATGTACAGAGTATGAATAATTTAAAAGAAAAATACAAAAAATATTTTATGCATAATTTTTCTTTAAAGTGATAACTTAATTTCTTCAAATGGCTTTAAAAAAGTTTGTCTACGAATTTAATCAGTTTTTAAACGTACGGATTAATTGCAATCCAATTATTGATATTATCTATGTCAAAACCCACAAAAAATATTTTGTTACATCAAATGGTTTTAACAACTCATTCAATAAGAAATTAATTATTTTTATTAATGATACTGATATATCGATATTTAATTTAAAAAAAGGTTTGCATGAATTGCCATCAAATATTTAATGAAATATAACCCAAGATATTTCACTTTCTTATCTGAAAAGCTAATAAAGTATATTTTTCTAAATTTTAATTAATAAAATTGACTAATAAATAAAGTCAGAACTTTCCTTTCTAAAATGAATTTCAATTTCAGAAAATATTTTTACATATTATTACAAGACAAAAATGAATTTCTAAAGAATTAAATTAAAATCGGTTGAACTCATTATATTGGTTTAAATCATTACTATGAAGAAATGACAGGAAATTTCTCTGCATTTATTTATAAATTTAAAAATTAGGAGGAAAATTCTTTCACTCATTTTAAATATTTATTCAGAAAAAAGGACAACTCACGATCCTGAGTTTTTGAATCCATTCGATTATGAGATTCATAATTTGCTTCTTGCCTGCAGTCAGAAATGTTTCTATAAGTATATTATGCAAAATGCTACAAAGAATACATTTTGTTAAATGGAATTTTTCATAAAAAGTGGCATTCTGAAATCATGTTTTTTAAACAAGAAAAATATGATCGGTATATTTAATTAATAGTCATTGAAATAATTCTCATTTTGCTTCTTCCAGAAAATTCCTACTTTTGCATCTATTTTCCATTAAGTTATTTCATAATTTGTGTGGATATCAAAAAAGTGAATGAAGAAGTTTGAAAAAAATTTGGTTTGCAGTCGTATAAGAAAACTATCTTTCTATTTAATTTAGTTGACTGGGTCGAAACAAATCATTCTTAATATATTTAGTTGGAACTATTTAAATTATTAGTTTAAAAGAATTCCTTCTTTGAGTTCTAAAATAATCTTACTCTTTATATCCTTGGTATACATATATTTTTTATTATATTGCATCTATTCCTTTTAAGCGTTATCAAGTAATCATAAAATACAAATGATACTCAACCTCTAATTGTTTTATCATGCAAGTTATATATCAGTTTAAATTTAATAAATTACCTAATTTATCCCATTCTACTGCTTTTTCTATAAAATGAAAAAAAAGAAATGGTCATGGAATGGGAATCAAGACAATGTCTGGTAAATTTATTTTGGAGTATTCGTATAATTTATTCGTAGAAAAAATTTGGCATTATCAAACAACGAGAATCATAAAAATGTCTACAAAATTAAACAAAGAGGTACAACCGCAATTTCGGTGGTAGCTGTGGTATGACTGCTGAGAAGTGAGATATATTTTTGAGAGCAAAGAAGAAAAAAATCAAGCTTCCCCAAGAGAAGAAAATGATAAATAAATCTGTCTAGAATTACATCCGTTTGGAAATTGTCATTTGTCAGTGTATTTAACTTTTTTGTTACGATGGGATTGTGCATATAAGGGGGAAAATGAGGCAATAATCCTTAGAAGTTAAATGCAAATGTCAAACATGATGGTTCAAATATTCTTGCCGTGTGTGCATGGAGGGGGAAGTTGTATATCAGCATCAGGATTAGATAATATGCCGTTTATAAATACAATTGATCTTTATTTAATTTTTTTATTATTTTATCTCTTTGCTCATATCTATTATTTGTATTTTACTCATCTATTACTGCTCATTTATTATTATGTGCTACTTATAAACTATTATTCATCTAATTGATTGCTACTTTATTTATTTTGTCGTCATTATTATCCTACCGATGGAATCCTCAGATATGAAAATGAGTAGCTTCCGGCATGGTGGTAGGTTCTCGTCACCCGAGTGAGTATAAAAATGATATCGGGTCCACACCCTTATATCGATGACGGGACATGCTTCCCTCAGAAAAGGTTGTACAGCGGTCGGTGGTGGCCCTTAGGACTCAATCTTCGTTCGTGTCAATTCTGTTGTAGCTGTCTTGTTATTAAGGTTTTACCCTATGCCTCAGGGCAGGTCGGAATATTTAGTGTGCAGTTAAAAACATTTAAAAAAGTATTATTAATTCACAATTTATTTAGTATCAAGACAATGATTCTATGTACACATCTCACTGTAGTCAGCTTGGTTTTTCTATAAATGTTCATGAATTCTAAAGTCACCGGATTTAAATCTACATGAGCGCATTCAGGAAGGATTGATCTTTAGATGTTGAATTAAAAGTGGTGCTTATAAGAAAATAAAGGAATATTAAAACAGAAATTGCAAATAATTGTGATCTCAACCCTCTGATGGTTGAAATATGTTCCAAATTCTAAAATATATCCAACTAGACACTTAAATGGCCAAAAATATTAATCTATTAAATAATATTTAATGTTTATATTGAAGTGTCTGCTAACTTCTGCGTCTTAACTTCATTTTTTTAGAAAATCAAAACGGATTCTTCATAATCAAATAATTTATGTAATTTAGTTAAAAATGGAAAAAGGATATTATTTAAAATATATTATTACTTTTGATTTTTTAAAATATCCCCCTTGTGAAAACTCATGTTTTATTTGTGGATAAAGTAACATTTCGACAATCCTCGCGAGTGTCAGAACACTTTTAGGAGACACTATTATCTACTCTACATTCTTATTTAAAGCTATATGAGAATAAAATGAGAATAAATCTTCACGAACTATTTATTCTGACTAAAAAGGTTAGTTTATGTTTATTTAAATAAAGTTTTGAATTGAATTCTCTTTCCATTTATTAAAAATGTTTTTTATCTTAAAAAATTTCAAAAGATCAATAGTTGACCATTATTTGGATGCTTCTTTAGAAACTGAATAAAGATGTCCTAAATCTTGTTCTGGAAATATGTATCAGATTTAGGCAAACATATCTTATCCGTTATTCGTAATTAAACTCATAAGCGTTACGATAATGCAGATGATACATTTTCAAAAAATGTTACTGATATAACTCACATTTATAAACGAAAATGACTTATTTAATATTTAAAATAAATATAAAATGTATTCAAATATTTTATTTTTATAGCTCATTATTTATTTCTAACTAACCACATATAGCGACTAGAGGAGGTTGCAAATAACGTTTATTTTATATGAAATCTCTTAGTCATACCGTCATGTCTGTCATTCCATCAATAAACTGATTTTAAGTATCAGATTGCCATAAACATTCAAGCTGTGTTATCTATTAATAATATATGCAAGCCTTCCTAAACGGCAGTGGCGGTAAGGTCTCCTTTGCTGAACCGGAAGGCTTCAGTTTCGGGACCCGATTCCACCGAAGAACCGTCGTGTAAGCGAGTATGGTGCACGTTACAGCCGTCGGAGCCAAACGTCCTCCCACTGGTGTGGCGTGGAAGTTTGAATGGGGTGACAGCTCAGGTATCGTCCTCGTCATCTGACTATGTTTCAAAAGTAAGAGGTCTGTCCCAAAATACCCTAGTATTGCTTTAAAACGGGACTTTAATATAACTAAACTAAACTAAGCAAGACTTTCTAATATACCAAGCTCGTAACATCATAAATCTATATAAAACGCATTTGACAGTAGGTTTATCTTTTAACGTTCACGTTAGTGAAAGATATTAAGTATACTTCTTTCTTCACCTTTCAAGAGAATGATAAATTCAAGCATTTTGATATATGAAAAAGGAATGAAAACTTTCTAAATTTCAATGCAATTTTTTATTAAAAGTTAAGCAAAAAATATTTTATGTTTAGTTTTGCAATTTTTTTAAAAATTATTATTAAAAATCACCAAAATTCAGAAAAATTTCCAAAATTATTAAACAGATATTATTAGACATTTTTTTTTAATTTCCATATAATGGTAAAATGGTTTTTTTAGTTATATTTAGGATGTTATTGCGGATAAACCCCAAACTCTAGCTTAACTTTTAAATAAATTTCTAGTTTAAAATTTAAAAAAAAACGCTCTGTGACGCGATTCGATAAAAATTAGGACTGATGGATACACAAACCTGTACCAAACACTTTTTCTTAGGCTGCCACCCAAGGAAAAGTAAAACAAGAAAAACTTGTTATTAGGTTACTACGAGAAATTTAATTTATCGCTTCGAAAATACGACTTTTTTATTTAATGCGTTTCCTACGTTTCTTCAATGTTCATGAAAAATTCCTTTACTACTTCTAGCATGTTCTCTACATGAAATTGTATAAAAACGCCGTCTTTGACCTTTGTAAAAAATGAAGGAAAAGTATTATTTTTCCTTTACCGACAAAATGAAAAAAAAAATGATTTAAAGTTTTTTGAATTTTTTTTTCATCTTTGCACCTAACGTCGTAATACCAGTACTGCATCTATAGGTTCTTTCATATAACTGTTTAGACTGTATTAAGTCGATTTAAAATGGCAGCAATTTATTTAAAGCTAATTAGCTGTCTAAACAGTTTTTTTTTTTTTTTACTATAGCTGAGAGTATTCAAAATATTTTTCTTGGAAATACTACTGTTTTTTCATGAACACCTTTTCAGCAATTAACTGGTAATTGGTGTTGAATATTTATTTTTAAATAAGATATTTCGTTACTAGGGATCACAAATTGTTCCATGTGAACGGGTATTGAAATCGGAGGGGGGTCTTACGTTTTTGGGTTTTTTTATTTAATTGGGTCTTATGTTTTTCATTTAGCTTGTCTTTCGAAGTCTTCTGAGAATTGAGATAATTAAAATAAACTTTCCTTTTATAACTTTAGTCTTGTTCTTTCATTACAAAAGAGAACACGAATAGGAAGAAAAGTAATTAGATTTATCTTTCCTATTTCGAAACATATATTTTAATGCACAATGAATGATCAATCGTTCTTTGGTCATGAAAATAAAAAGGAAAGAGTAAGCATTTTTGGCATGCTTTTAAAAGTATTTTGAGTAATTCATTTGTGTAATTAAACTGTGTTCAATCATCAATAGTGCAAAAACACCTCCGATGCGGGAAAATAATTACTAAAGCAGTAAATAGGTTGAATTCTTCTTCAATTTTATTCAAATAATTCAATCTAATTTAGGAATTACAATCAAAATAATATTTCAGGAATTAAATTTTTAAAGCTTTATTTTCGTCAAGGACATAAGCAATTCACTTTAAATCACTCTCTCACTATGGGAGCTCCCAGAGTATTAGTAGTTAAGTTGATTCAAGTAACATAGATAAAAATAGCTAAAATAATTGCTATTATCAAATAATTTAGTGTTTTTGAAGATTACGAATGATTCTTTCCATTTAAAATAAATTCATACATATCTCTGTCTGTCTGTCTCTGTGCTTTCATAAATGTATAGCTATTCCAAATTAATCAAGCTGTTAAAATAATTTCCTAATATCTCCAACTCCCTTTTCATGGTTACTTTAATTTCTGGCTATAAATTTTCGCTCAGAATCAAAACGCTAAGTTTTTAAAGTTCCTTTTAAAACCATATAAAATCGAAATTCTTTCTCACACTCTCTTTTATCTTTTCTCTTTACTTAATTTGTTCGCTGTTCTACTCTTATCATGGTTTGAACAAAGAAATCATAATAAAATGGCTATATCCATGAAATTACAAAATAGGTTAAAAGACGCAACGACTTCTTCTTCAAAATATTATAAATTTAAAAAAATCAAATTACATATGTGTGTGCTTGCGTTACAGTAAATACATTATGTTCAAATATGTAATGTGTGCGGGTGCGTGCGTGCGTTAAATGTAATTAATTAGGTGCTTCTGTAAAATTTCCCGATAATTATACATAACAATCTGTTTATTATATTTATAGTAATATATATATATATATATATATATATGTTATGTTTTTGATTGTTGAAGGGGGGAGTAAATTGCATATCGCAAAAAACGAATTTTCTCTCTCTACATATATATACCTTATACCTGGATACAAATGTACTCTAAATAAATGTCATTTTAAAGGAATATCTCTACGATTGAAAAGAAAACCAAGAATGCTAGTGACAACTATCACAAAATCAGAAAAATTTGAAGCTTCTATGAAGAGAAAAAAACAAAATCGTATTGTTTGACTCCATTCTTTCAGAATTCGAATCATCAGATATTGGCAAAAGTAAAAATAATTCATCCAC
>JAPMOR010078309.1:546-10620 GCA_026543865.1 Argiope aurantia
ATATTGCGAACTTTCCATATGTTTTAGAAATAATTATTCTCTTTATCAAAGAAGGTTCTTGCTTCACATTAGGTAAGTATAATATTAGTTTACTTTAACCAGTAGCCCTTAACCTATAATGTTTTCAAATCAGAAATTACATATTTCCATCTTATCTAGTGGATTTCCGTCTGAAATTTATTACAAAATATTAGGCTTTTTCATGAATCAAGTTCAATGACTGATCAATTTTTTTCTACTGATTTTTTCATACTGTGAAAAAAATTGAAAATATTTAATTATGTTTTTAGGCATACGAAACTATAAAAATGAGTTGTTTCCTGCTATTTAAGTTTTTACATAATAAGAATATCTTAAAAAATAAATATTTTTCGGAATGTAAATTTTAAATCTAAAACGTTCTAATGATTTATTTCCTCTATAGTCTTGTCTAAGTGTAAATTTCTCAATGAAGAAGAATTAATAATATAGATAGAAATGGATCTGAGTATTGAAAAATCTTTTTTATTAATTTAATTTTATAACTAATTATTTTTATCAACTTCGGAATTATCAAGCCCAAGAATATTTTAACATACTTTTAAAAAATTATTTTTAATTTTGGGAAAAATAATTTCATTTCTTGTACGTTTCGTTTATGTAAATTAATGGAACATTGAAAATGTGATATTATTTTTAAGGTTTGATACTTCATCATTTTTCTAAACGTAAATTAAATTTACATTAGAGAGGTAATCATATAATCTAGACAATTTTGGATTTCCTTTATTAGGATTGAAATTTTTTAATATAATTGAAAATCTGTGTCTGCATATTAAATTAACAAATAACATATAATAAACAACGAAAAATAAAAAGGTAAAAATAATGATGGAAAAATATATCATTTCCGTAATTATGAAAAGTCATTTACCTTCTCTGGAGTAGAAACTATTAAGATAACTTATTTAACGGAAGATTTTTTATACAACATGAGATCACTTAATAGAGTTATTCATCGTTCGAAATTGGGCCACGGTGACCTAGTAGTAAGGTTGAGGTCTCTGAACAACAGGGGTTCAAGTTCGAGACCCGATTCCACCGAAAAAACGTCCTTTGTTGTATTATGGAAGTTGTATTATGGAAGTTTGGAGAAGGGGATGTCATCTCAGGTTTCGTTCTCGTCATCTTATCTCTGTTAAAAATTACGAGGTCCGTCCCAATATTTGGTTTAGTTATTATAACTAAACCAAACATTGTTCGAAATTAAGGATAAACTGACAGACGACATATCTTAATAAACCTATCCAGGTCTTATTTGTATTCAAACTGGATGTTAAAAAACAATCTCTGAAATTCAAAAGCTAAGCTCACTGAGACTATCTGTGGGCTACGATTCGCATTTGTATCGTAATTTTAAGTACACTAGTTACAAATGTATTACATTCAACGAGATATGTTTGCTGTATATAGTTATTGGTAAATTCCATTCAATCAAAAATATCTTGTATGGGCGTAAAACTGTAGCTTAACAGTTATAATAAAATGAATAGATCATAAAGAACAACCTACTGGAAAGAAATTTTAATTACAGCTTACCAATGTTGGAGGAAAATATAAAATTCGAAGCTAATAAAAATCGCAGAAATGTGTCATATCAAATGTCATCCATAATAATTTTTCTATATTTTTGCTACTCATAAAACTCAAATTCCACATAGAAAATATATTAAACTGTTCACTTTGCCATTAGCCATCATCATTATACACATTTCAATTAATAAATTTCCTAATTATTCATTTTCGAATTTTTCTTTCCAAAATATTTTGAACTCCCCATTTTCAATTCCATTGAAAATCATCAAATATTTATTCTTTGAGTTGTTTATGTTTAAACGATTCACTATTAATTAATGTAAATTAGCATTGCCTTCGTTTCAGACAGCATCTTTTAATGGGAAATGGGAACAAAAGCTCGGATATGAAGGAGGTTTAAGTAAAATGACAATTTTAAATTATGAAGCAAGTTATTTTTTATAACTTCTTTTTCATTATTGCGGTATTATTTCTCATATCTAATAGAACAATACCTAAAATGAATGTAAAATATTTGTGAAAGAATATTTGTTAATCATGCGTCTGGGAATATAAATAAGTAAATAAGGAACAATAGGTTAACAACATTAGGTTAACATTTCTTCTTTGCCGTGACATTTGCTCCATTGTGTGGCTTCTTTATTATAAATCATTAAAACAGAGTAAATTTATCAAACAAAGCGACTTTTTATAAAAGAAAACGAGAGAAAAAAAAGAAGCACATAAATTATCACACGTTTAATTATGTGCTGATTAAATTCTCTTAACATGAATACTTTGAAAAATATTAAAGCTAAATATTTTATTAATTCTAACATGAGATTGTGTAAAACCGACAAAGTGATTTAAGCGAATTCTAGTAACATTGTTATTTAATTAAAGGTTGGCAATTAATATTCCTGTATATATCATGAGATATTAATTTTCTCAGTGTTCCAGCATGATAAAATTAATTCACTGTAATCTTTCTGCAGTTTGAATAAGAACTATTGACTCTGAAAATTCAGACATAAAAGAAATATTTCTTTAACTCGGAAAATACAGAAAGCAGTAGCTCCAAAGATGTAATAAAATCTTTAAAGTTTATGTTGTCGAGTAATATGTGCAACTATCGAGGACCTAACAAAGTATTTACTAAAAGGATATCTCAGAATTGTAGTACATAGCAAGGAACGGATTTTGCTTTTAAGTAAACCATTGTCGAAACTAAAACAAACTAACACATAGTTGAATAATGAATTTCTTATATTCCGAGGAAAACAATTTAACCTTTTTTCTGAGAGTTTTAATTCAACTACAATAAAGCTTTTTTTTTAATTTTTAAAGTATTTATAGCCGTTTAAAAATTAAGGCCTTTCAAATGTGCCTTTATAATTTCAAAATCAATAATAAAATATCAACTAAATAAGAAATAAGGTAGAATAATACCTACAAGGCCCTTTTTCTTATTAGTAAAGAATAATATCTACTAAAATAAGAAAAAGGGCAAATAGGAATTAAATCTGCTGTTAAAACATGCTTTTAAAGCATGCGTATTTAAACATAATAAAATAACTGAATTATTCAATAATATTTTTTTTCTTTCTAAATGGATCTCAGAATCCCTTTTCATTGCTGTTTGTAGAATATCTAAAAATATAGAATAGTAATATATCCATCAGATTTAAAGCTAATGAGAATTCATCTTCTGTGTAGAATATGTTTTAATTTCATTTAAACACATATTCCATTAACGAACAATATGTCATATAAAGTTCATTTAAAATACCGTAGGCCACTTAATAGCTATTATATAAAGAGGTTGGAACAACTATCAGGAATCGAAGCAACCAGTAACTAGTAACCGTGTCGGCTATCAACTTTTTCACAATTCGAAAATAATTTTGCTTTGTTCAATTAATACGGCATATTCCCCAAATACTTTTCACTGCGATTTCATTCAAATCAGCCTCGAAGTAAAATTGCTAATTTCTGAAATTCCATTGAAATCTTTACTGAAATTAATGTTTGTTTTAATTTTAATCAAACAAAGTTATTGAAATATTTATGCATAATAAAATTTTCTTTCTGAATTCTATTGAAATATCGTTTGAAAGAAATTCGTATTTAAACATGATGAAATAACTCAATTATTTATTCGCAATAATATTCTTTTATTTATTTTTTTAATTTTCCAGAGGGATTCTATTGAAATATCTTTTAAAAGTAAAAGTAAGTATGCATGTAAAGTAATATATGTTTAATCATGATAAAATAAAATTACTGAAATATTCATTCGCAATGAAATTGTTCATTCTAAAATATTAGAAGGATTCTATTGAAATATATTTTATAAATAATACACATTTAACTCATGATAAAATATTATTGAAATATTTATTAATTATCATAAGTGATTTAGGAAAAATTGAAGCGATTACAAATCAAGGAAAAAGACATAGAATAATTGATATATATTTATAAATTCGGTTAATTTTTTAAAATTATTGTAATAAAAAAAATTTCAATTATTAAATTATTGCCTCAGCTATCATTCACAAGATTTTTTAATCTCCTTGGTTTAAAAATTCAAATTAGAGACTTGAGAATTGTCTAAAATTAATAAGTTCCGGTTGCGAAACAGCGTCTACAGATAAGCAACAATCTTTACTATTGTCTCTTGAAAACAGTAAATCTATTTTACATGTATGGTATTTTTATGCTTATCATTTTATTAGAATTGGAAAAGAAATATAAAAAGAAGCAAGATTTACTCAATGATTTATATCATTAATATACCATTAGATAAAAGGAAAAGAAAGTACTTGGGAATAATTCAAAGGAAGAATGTCGAAATACTTTAAAGCAGGTTAAAGTGTTTGGAGCTATCGAAACAAAAAACAATTATTACTGTATCCGCAAACTCTGATTAAATGAACATAAGTTTCTCACAGAAAGCATTATGAACTAATTGCTACGCATCTTATCAAAATGCATATATTCAAGAAACTAATAAATATTCAAAAGCAGTTATGTCTAGAAAAGCCGCCAACCGTCTAAATATCAGTCTAGCGAGAAAAAAAAACGATGAAGAAGAATTTTTGCTCACATAATTAATAATGCTTTACTCTGAATTTTAAATTTTCTGCCATCATTAATGAAACAGAAAAATAAAATAAGATAGGTCTCTGAGATTTACTTGCTCAGATAAATCGAAAGGAAAATTAATAAGATGACAGGCATTTTTTATCATATTTTCAATATTAAAATTTCATGAAATATTTTGAATAACAACAATGTAAAAATAAAGCAGCATGTGAAGAAAGTTATATAATGATAAAATTTCATACATAAATTTGGCGAGTGATATACAAGTCTCTCAACATGTTTATTTTGTTCTTTTTTAATGTCATTTTTATTTTCTAATATTCGAAAGAGAAAGTATTGTAATTGTCTACTTTTTCGAACCAGAGAGTTTTATTCATCTCTGTTTCAGATGACTCCAAATTTGATAAAAAACATTTTTGTAATTAAATCTGTCTGTCTGTGAACAAGTTAAATCAAACATTCTTTGAGTTAGATAAATGGAATTTGGAATGTGCTCTTTATACCGAATTTCCAGATTTTTGTAAAGTTTTGAATGGCATGAATTCTGACAAAATTTATTCCTCCAGCTTTTCGAACTAAAAATTAACTCGATAGGTATGAAATTGAAAAAAAATGAGATGGATAATATTTGGTATATTTAATATCCAAATGTAACCATATCCGTGGAGGAGTGGATCGTCTTTGGTCTTTAATATGTCATGCATGTAAACAATATAATTTAAAAAAACGCAATGGATTAAGTATATGAAATTTGATATTTCATCAAGTGATTACAATTGTGGTTATGGACCAAATTTTAGCTTCAATTGGTCTAAAAAATATCTAAATACATTTATTTTTCTAATACTTATGTATTAATCACATCCCATTGATAAATCTCCGAAAATCGCACTCTTTTAGTTTCTTTCATAATTATTCTTCACCAGTGACATTGTTAATAATATAGAAACACTGAGCTTCTTTAATATACTTCAAAACATACAACTCCCATGTGGAGGACCCTGAAAATAAATATGTGAGTACTCATGACATTAATGACCTCTCTATATACCCACAATTCTACACTGGGATTAGGAAGAAAGCACAACTTTATACATATGAAAGAATTTCGGAGAATGCAGTCCCTTTCGTATTTTAACGGCATATCTCAATAAAAAAAAAGAAATTGCCAAAGATAAATTGCTAATCGACTCTACAGTTCGCTAATAATATGTGATTCATTCATCGGCACTAATTTTTTGCACTTTACTGCCAATAAAAAAAAATTTTGTGTACTGGAATAGGAAACTAAAAATCTGAGTTCTCGTAATGTTTACAACTATGACCAAAATCCGAGATTTTATGTGAGGGTGTAAAAAGAATAAGATTCTGTACATATATTATAAAATATGCGAGAGAGTTTCAAGGAGACCGCTTCTGCTGATACTATCACTGAATTCGGGAAGAGATAATTTTAGACAATATGTAAAAAATGAATTACTGAACGTTTAAAGTGAGACTTTAAGTGGTATATTTTCATTTTTCTCAGAAATTATGACATTTGATTATATTTTTGACACTTGTTTAACTTAACCGAAATAAAACTCCAACTTATTATACAACAGCCAAACATTTTCTTTCTATCAAGATAAAGTGTTAAGGAACTACACAGGAACAAGAAAGGAACTAATATATATATATATATGTTGAATGATTCTTTTTGTTTCTGCTGAATTACTGAGCAAATTTTACTGTTTAATCACACTTATTATTCACATGCTTTTGCTAATTAAAATAGTTAATTTCTTCAGACATTTTTAGTTTCATTTTTCTTTTCAATCTTCTTTTCTTCTATCTATTTTTCTTTTGATATTTTCATTTTTCTTTCAAATCTTGTCTTTTATAGCTGTTGCAGTTATTTTTATATTCCATCCATATTTTAAAACCGCCACATTTTAATGCGCTTAATTGACATATCATATACCTTTTTCATTAAATACATTTTAGTATGGGCTAATTGAATAAAATCTCAATCCACTAGAGAAATTTAATAGCTCTTCTTCATTATAAATTTTATCACTCTTGATTTCAAGTCATATCATTTATTAAAATATGCCAAGAAAAACATTTTTTCTAATTTTACATTCTTTTGGCGACGCTGTTTTGGCCTATTTTTGGCTTCATATTATATAAAATTCAATTTTTTTAATTATCACTGTGTCATGAGGGCTCGAATATCAATTAGCTAAATTGTGAATGTTTGACTAATCATTTTAAAATATTTAATTTGACGATTAATAATGCCAAAATCCACATATACACAAAAATACCTTCAAATATTTATTTTTATTTTCCTGCGCCTTCGACTTTAGTTAATTGCATATTTCAACTCGCACCGTGAATGTTTGCTTTAATCTTATCTGAATTTTATTAATATTGGAATTCATTTTTAGTAACAATTGATATTAAAATATAGACATGTGTTATTACATCAAATATTAAGTCAAATTAATCAAAGAAACATTTAGATAGTTTTCTCTTAAAATTATGAATCTCTAAGTTAAAATAAAAACTCTTAATATTGTCCTTTTACTTAACGGAAATTACAAGCGATTTTAATATATATGCGCCAAACGATGAGATTAAGAATGTTGTTTATCCAAAAACTTCAGAGTTAATTATTTAATGTTGATTCCGGTTGGACGTTGTTGAAAATGGAAGCCTGAAGAAATAATGGCATAAAATTATATAATGTTTCTTTTCACTTATGCACGAAACAAAGTAATCTTTAAGCTAGACGCACAGCGTTTTTTTCTCAAAAAAAGTTGTCAAGACAAGTTTTTAATAATAATTTTCTTTTTAAACCTTTCCATTCAGTCAATTTTTTTTGGCTGTGTGTGTTGCAATTGGTTCTGTGTTAGGCCATTAAAAGTAAATATTACACTAGATAATTTTTATTTTCATTTATTTTTTTTTATTTTGGGTGTTAGATGAATTTGAATTTCAATACAAAGTTTAAATTCAAAAAGTACTCTTTTTATATGCAAAATGTGTTTTTTACACCTACGAGTGAGGATAGAAAGATATTTTCTGAGGATTAAAATGGAAATAATTAGGTTGCATAGACTCTTTTATTTGATTAAATGATCAATGATAATTGTGTGTTTAAAATTCAGCTTTTTATTTCTTTTTTTCTTATTTCAAGGCATACTTCATTGCAAGTTAATTTCCAAAATGATTTAAGTATACTTTTTTATTGAATCTAGGATTCTGGAATACCATTTAGTATTTATTCAGTATAAGAATTTGGAATATCATTTAGTGTTTTTAAATAGTATAACAAGTTTCTAACCTAAAAATCTATTTCATGTTTTGAATGTCATGCAGTATTTTTTTTCATAGCTTTAGACGAAAATTCTATAAAAACGATTTTGAGTTTGTTTTCGTAATAAAAGTTTTGAAGAACTAGTATATGAAACTATTGGAATTTCCCCGCTGAATTTAAATGCTCAGAAAATGATTGAAAAGGAACAACTTTCATTTCTGAAATATCCTCAGCAATTGGTGCGTCTAATCCTCACAGACAATGGAACTCAAAGGGACTTTGTAAGTGATTTTTGATGTGGAATTTTAATCAAGATATTCTGAATCGTATTATCATGTACATCCAAGCGAGTTGCACAAAACTTGTTGATAGTGACAGCAATTAAATGGCCATTTATATAAAAATAACTGCAGTATAATAAAAGTAACTTAAATTGAATTTATTAGGTATGAAAATTACAAAAGAAATAAATTATCCTTTAGTAATAGTTTACGTTTCAAACCATGATATAATGTTATAGACATAAGACAACTAACTCATTCGGCTTATAAAAACGCTATTGAGATATTTTCTCAAACTTAAAAAAATTTTAAAAATATTTGTGTAACATTTTTTTCTCATGATTTAACAAAAGAGAATAGAAATTGTATCGAAATCTTTTAATAGACCGTCCTCAAATTTTTTAAATCTAAAGGTAAAATTATGTTTTTATATTGATATTGCCAAAAAATAACTGCAGTGACATAACTATTTGATTGCAGTATTTTTATTTATGGGTTCAGTTTTAAGATTAAAATTAGATTCCTTTGAATATAAATTATAATTTCAAGTATTTCACCAGGAATCTCTACATTATAAACCTAAATAATATGCAATATATTCTTTGAGTTTAAAATAACATATTTTAGAAAGATTAAAGAACATCTTTTTAGGTAATGTAATTTTATTTCTGTTTGCAGTCTTGTTTCAATATAATAGATACGAAATATTGTGTTAAATAACTAAAAAAATGGTAGTTCCTTTTTATTTACCCTAAACCGCTATTTCCGGGATTTGGCCATCAATCCATTTTCTATTGCATCCAGCATTTTATAACATTTAGTGTGTTTATTTTTTAAGAAAACATAACTTATTATATCTTATTATTTCCATATAACGTATAGTATCTGTTCGCTTTGTTTAAAATAATATATGAACTTCTTTGCAAACGTTACATCTAAATACTGATTTTTAAAAAATGGAGTCAAAAGGTTACCATAAATTCTTAAATATATGCCGAATTATTAAACGAAATATTTTGGCATTGTTTCTCCTGAACAAAGCACAAAATTAGCAATTTTAAAATCAGGTAAAAGTTATTCCTTTATATAATTTTGAAAACAACTGTTTTCATTCACTTAATATGCCGCCGTCCTTTCATAGGGGTAGCGCATCTTCATCGTGATCTGGGGATCCCGGGTTCGAATCCCGGTTCGGGCATGGTTGTTCTTCATCTGTGTTCTATCTGTGAGGTGTGTGAATGTGCCCCCCTGTTAAAAGGGGTTGTACAAGCGAATGTGTGAGTGTCATCTTCGTATGAGCTAGAAGTAAAACTTCTACCCTCGGGTGCTCAGGGGTCTTTACCCTCAGAAGCTACTGCATCCATTTTCCGTGGTAACACGTAGTTATTTTCGTCATATAACAATTATTAATAAATATAAAGAAAAAAAAATATAATATTTTCGGTATAAAATTTATTTAAGTAGATATTGAATATATTTGCTATATTTGTTGTATTACCATTGAGAGTATATGAATGAAGACAAGCATTTGAATTGAATAAAAATTATTGAATTTTAGTTTCTAAATTCAAAACTTATATAGTCACAAATAAGGTAATGAAACTACTTATTTACTTATTATTATACTATTAATTAATTATTACTATTATTTCTGTTTAATTTTTTAAAAACTAAGAATGAAAGCGATGTAATCACTGCCCCATTGGAGGATATGGATTATAAATCCTTGCAATTTTTGAATGCAAATTATACTTCTAAATTGTAAAAATCATGTTTGAGATAAATTTTCAATGATAGCTATAAAACTTTTCTCAATACAGAAATTTA
>JAPMOR010078330.1:0-11505 GCA_026543865.1 Argiope aurantia
CGGCTGCCTTAGCGTTATCACGCCGCATATCAGCTACTTTCTTCACGTGCTCATCCGCACTAACATCGCCGTTTACAGCGACCGGGCAAATCTTAGTTCCATCAATAATTGATGTGAAATTACATTATTCAAAGTGCATTTTCATTTGCTACTTCCATTTGCTCCAATTTTCCGCACCTTCTAGTTTGTCAATTTGTACTTTCAAATCCATAGCGTCTCGCTGTTAGGCCTAGCACGCGGTTCACTTCGCTTTTCAAATATTTTAGAAGACATTAAATTCACGCAGATTTAAAACACGCTGGGCCCATAACCTGTTAAGGTTATCGATAAATACTATCAATGGGTAAAACAAAAAGCAATTAATTAAGAACAAATAAATAACTGAGATGCATAATAAGAGCTAGCAACGCAACCGTTTTATTACTGCATGCTACAATTGAGAATACTTGATTAAAAACATAACAGATGAGTTGTCGCTTGTCTGATACAAAGTTGAGTTGTAACTACAAAACTACAATATACTGTACTTCCCAGTTAATGGATATGTCGTATTGGTAACTTTTATGTACCTTTACATATGTAACATTTGTATACTTGTAAGATTATATATACGTAATTTTACAAGTATAGTGAAAACAATTTTCCCAACTGTAATACTTTGTCGTATATAACATCTCTTTAAAATGTTTACTTTAGTTCTATATTCTACCCATAGATGGCGCCAGCAGTAAACAGATATACAATCAAAGTCAGGTCACAAGCAATTAAAAATGATCTTTATGGAATAGTGCATCGTCAAATGCGAATATCGGAAAGTCAAGGTCACTCGCATGAAGTGGAGCGGCGGCTAGAGATGCATAATCCACGATTTTTTGAATAAGAAATAATTTTGCTATTGTTATTTTTAAATATTTGTTCAAAATATCTGTTATTTCAATCATAATATTAATTAAAAATTATTAGTTTGTATTAAATATAAAATTTATTAATGGCAATTAATACTTAATTTACTAATTTAAGTAACGTGTGATTGAATTAATTTATCTATTTCAGCTTACTTCTTAAATTTGATTTTTTTCAAAACTATATATTTAATTTCTTTATTGGAGAAAACCATTTTCTGAAAAATTTGAATTAAATATATGTAAGATTATTTTATGTGAAGCAGAATGCAGTTTGAAGAACAGTGAAGAGACTTGCTATTTCGCGACGTCGTTTTATTTCATTTTTAAGGAGCAGGCATATATACAAGCGATGAGCACACAGAACGACACGGAAAGGGAATGAGGAAAATGCTCTTGGACATTTTATCCATGGTCTTATATAACCTATGATTTTGATAGGGAAAACAATTCTTCGTAGTGCTTATATATTACGAAATTTCGATAGGGATTTTCGTTACACACGCGAAGAAGGCAGGGGAAACACAGAAAGATTTAAAAAAAGAATTTACCTCATCAGCAGTATTTTGCCTCTTCACGCAGAGTGTGGGAAAGTTAGACTTTTAGCTGATTCTGCAATTTAACAAAGCTTCTCTTGAATTAATTAAGTAGAGACAATGGAATTGGATCACGAAATAAGAGAATATTTTAGAATAATATTACTATGGGCTAAATTAGGGTAAAATCTTGAAAATTAATTAAATTGTAATTAGAGTTAAAATATATATATATATATGTAATGCTATATATATATATATATATGTAGTGACGAATGTCTGATGACAAGCGCCATCTGCTGGCCAACAGGTGTTGATGCTTGTTAGACGGAGTACAGAGCAGACGGGTCTCTGAACGAAAGACGACGTAGGTCTGGACGAGAGCTGTGAGACGATGAATGAAACTGACGAAACGACGAATATTGCCATGCAATGACTGCGATATTAACATGTGAATTAATCCTGCGACGTATTCGATGAAATCTGTTTAATGTTCATTTCCTTTATATTAATGTAATTGTCCGTCCTAAATGTAAGTAGGGATGACGAATATTTTACGAGCTGTTATTACGTAACTAGGGATGACGAATATTTTACGAGCTGTTATTATGTAACTAGGGATGACGAATATTTTACGAGCGGTTATTACGTAACCAATATCAAAAAGTCACAAATACCAGTGATCAATACTTTTCAAAGAGGGGTGTGATTCAAATCCTTGATACGATCTTACTGGTGATATTTCGATTACAGGTTTTGGATCACGATAGAAAGTAACAATCGATACTATATCACTGAAATTTACCGGAGCGGTGACTTCTCTGGAAAGTAACAATCGATACGATCTGTCCAATGGAAGCTCTCGAACGAAACAGAAAAGGAGAAATCTGTGAATGGCTTGAAAAGTGAACGGACCGGTTATTCTTGAAATTATCGCATCATTGATTTGCATATCACTGAAATTTATCGGAGCGGTGACTTCACTGGAAAGTGTGAAGTCGCCGCTCCACTTCATGAGAATAATCTTGACCTTCAGATATTCACATTTAATGATGCACTATTCCATACAAATCCTTTTTAATTGCTTGTAACTTGACTTTACATATATTCTGTTTACTGCTGGCTCCATCTATTGGTAGAATATAGAACTAAAGTAAACAATTTAAAGAAATTACATATATATTTAATTCAAATTTTTCAGAAAATGGTTTACTCTAAAAAAGAAATTAAATAAATAGTTTTGAAAAAAAAATCAAATTTAAGAAGTAAGCTGAAACAGAGAAGTTAATTCAATTACACGTTACTTAAGTATTAAATTAAGTAAATTAAGTATTAAAGTAAATTATTAAGTAATATATCATGGTAATAGTAAGTAATTAAAGTAAATTAAGTATTAATTACAATTAATAAATTTTATATTTAATATTAAGTAATAATTTATAATATGATTGAAATAACAGATATTTGGAACAAATATTTAAAAATAACAATAGCAAAATTGTTTGTTATTCAAAAAATCGTGGATTATGCATCTCTGTAAGTAACCAATATCAAAAAGTCACAAATACCAGTGATGAATACTTTTCTAAGAGGGGTGTGATTCAAATCCTTGACACGATATTAATGGTGATATTTCGATTACAGATTTTGGATCACGATAAAACGAACAATCTATACGATCTGTCCAATGGAAGCAAGCTATCGAACAAAACAGAAAAGGAGAAATATGTGAATGGGTGAAAAATGAATGGACCGGTTATTCTTGGAATTATCGTATCATTGAATTGCATATCACTGAAAATTATGACTTCAGTGATATGCACACTTTCCAGGTGACTTCACTGGAATGTGTGAAATCGCCGCTCCACTTCATGAGAGTGACCTGGACTTTCCGATATTCGCATTTGCACTATTCCATACAAATTATTTTTAATTGCTTGTGACATGACTGCATATATTCTGCTTACTGCTGGAGCCATCTATTGGTAGAATATAAAACTAAAGTGAACATTTTAAAGAAATGACATATATATTTAATTCACATTTTTCAGAAAATGGTTTACTCCAATAAAGAAATTAAATAAATAGTTTTGAAAAAAATCAAATTTAAGAAATAAGCTGAAATAGATAAATTAATTCAATCACACGTTACTTAAATTAGTAAATTATGTATTAATTGCCATTAATAAATTTTATATTTAATACAAACTAATAATTTTTAATTAATAATATGATTGAAATAACAGATATTTAGAAGAAATATTGAAAAATAACAATAGCAAAATTATTTGTTATTCAAAAAATCGTGGATTATACATCTTTAGCCGCCGCTCCACTTCATGCAAGTGATCTTGACTTTCCGATATTCGCATTTGATGATGCACTATTCCATAAAAATCATTTTTAATTGCTTGTGACCTGACTTTGATTGTATATCTGTTTACTGCTGGTGCCATCTATGGGTAGAATATAGAACTAAAGTAAACATTTAATGAAATTATATATATATTTTACTCAAATTTTGCAGAATTTACTCCAATAAAGAAATTAAATAAACAGTTTTGAAAAAAAAATCAAATTTAAGAAGTAAGCTGAAATAGATAAATTAATTAAATCATACGTTACTTAAATAGTATTAATTACAATTAATAAATTTTATATTTATTACTAAGTAATAATTTTTAATTAATAATATGATTGAAATAACAGATATTTGGAACAAATATTTAAAAATAACAATAGCAAAATTATTTGTCATTCAAAAAATCGTGGATTATGCATCTCTGGTTGTAAGAGGTTTTTCACTAAAAGCCATATCACACGGGCAAATACCATCTACACTTTCTTGGACAGTTTTCCGTTTATACCCGCAGACAACCGGTCAAGCAGGATTTTCGTCATCGTGGACTGTTTTCAACCGGCTTGAAAGTGTAGACGATAGTGACGGAAAGATTGTTTGCAAACGAAATTCAACCAATCGTGCATGGCTTTGGTAGTGACGTAGTTGCCAAGAATGGCGCGATTGACGCCAATATGAAACTAGTTTGTAAACACATTTCCGAATCACTCCTTAAAAGATGGCCAAAAATGTTGTATGATCGTGTGATAAAAAATAAGTTTTGATCGACTTTATTCATGAAAAGCCGGCTACTTGGAATCCACTGAATATTCATTATTAAAGAAAAATGTTACACGAAGAAATTCGTACAATAATTATCAGAAGATGAAGAGATATTGACAGCTGTAGATAGTCGTCAAAACCAAGAAAATTTATTTTCAGAATTAAAAAAAATTATTAATGTTTATATGAACTGTCTTCTTTTTGTAAACTGTATTTGATCTTTAATTTTTTAAAAATAATGGTCGAATTTTTGAATTTCTAAAATATGCAAATAACATCTTCCATACAGTTAAAAATTATTTAATTCCTATGCTGTTGTGAAAGTTAATAAGGATCAATTCATTTTCTTATCGTTGAAATATTGTTCAGCACATTATATAGTACATTTGAGGGAATTGCAGAATATGAATGATTCTATTATTTTTTAAATGTTTTAATTAATAAATATTAGAGAAGTTTTTATTTTTAAAATTAATTGCACATCCAACTCACAAAATCGCTTTTTTTAGCATATTTCTGTGTTAAATTTGATTTTCACAATTTAGTCTATAAAATACCAATACAGATACATTATGCAATTATTAGATTTTTTTGTACGTAAACCTGTCATTATTACTGAAAAATTAACAAAATTGATATAACAGCAATATATCCCAGGTTATAATATACAGAATGTCTGAACAGGAATCCCACTAACGAAATGAGTAACCTGCAGATATTCACCAAACAGAAAAAGCCAATAAAGAGCGATAAATTAGCCAAAAAGTACACATGTGTTTTAGGTTTACCATACAGCAAATCCCCACGTGACGTCAATACACACATTTTTCCGTGCGCGTTTGTCCACGAAAGTGTAGACGGTATTTGCCCGTGTGATAAGGCCTTAAGAGGGCTTTCATATTCTATACACTTTATCTCAATGGGATAAATCCGACGAACAGGACGTACAATCTCACCGCTTGGTGTTTCCAATCGCACTACTCTAACGTTTTTATCCTTTCCTGGATAAAACCCAAGAATTTTAGCCATTGGTCACATTAATCTTTTCTTTGAATCATCTTCAATTAAGACAATTTCTCCAGGTTTTACTTCATAATAATTGTTTTTCGTCCGTGGTTGTAATAAAATGCCTAAATATTCACGGCGAAATCTGTTTCTTAAGTGTTGTCTTAGATTTAGTTGATATTTCAGACGCCTTTTAGCATCGGTAGTGTCGAGTTTATCTGAATCGGGCACTCCCACCGTCGGAATATTTTGTATAAATATTGATGGTGTGAGCGGAATGAGGTCATTGGGATCTTCGGATAAGGACGTAAGAGGTCTGGAGTTAATGACCGCTTCACAATCACATAAGATAGTAACTAACTCTTCATACTACAAGCAGGCATTCCGTAAAACACATCTAAGAAGTTTTTTCACCATTTGTACAATCCGTTCCTAAAACCCACCCCACCAGGGTACGAAGGGTGGTATGAATTTCCATGTTATTCTTTGGATAGAAGTTTCTCTTTCGATCACATCCCAATCCAGTTTTCGCAGCAAATTTTCAGCGCCAACAAAGTTAGTGCCATTATCGCTGTAAATAACCTTTGGTCGGCCTCGCCTGGCTATGAACCGCCGAAGACAAAGGAGAAAGGATCTAGTATCAAGTGACAATGTCAGTTCGAGGTGTATTGCTCGATACACTGCCCACGTGAAAAGAACTATCCAACATTTTTCACCTCCCTTAATCGTAAGTGGTCCAGCTAAATCTACGCCGCTCACTTCAAATGCAGCTGATTTTTCTACTCTGTCCTGAGGCAAAGCGATAGGTTGGGTCTCTATGTTCCTGGAATTGTATCTCTTACATCTTAAGCATTTGTTAATTTCTTTACAAACGGTTCTTCTTCATTTATAATCCAGACATTTTCTCGCAATTTCGATAACAGAATCTGCACTCCAGCATGAGAGTTTTCCATATGAGCCTCTCTGACAAGAATCTCTACTAACCTATGTTTTCCAGGAAGAAGAATGGGGTATCTAAAATTTTGCAAGTCGCCCTTCTCAGTTAAATTTGTTTTAATCCTTAAAATACTTTCCTCATCTCTAAAGACATTGAGGGTCTTCAAACCTCTAACTGATTCTTCGGTGAAAGACTCTTCTTGAATTATCCTAATAATCCCTTTTTCTGCTTCATTTATTTCAGATATAGTCAAACATCCCTCTTTTCTGCATTCCTTTTCAGTTTTAGAATTATGCTGAAATATTGAAATCCAACCCAAAATTTTAATGATTTTGGAGTAGCTGAAAAACCGAGAGACTTGCAGTAACAGGAGAGTTGTTTACAAGACTAATTGATTTGCCACATTTTTCTACAGAGACAATTTTTTCATTAAAATGGTCATTCGATTCTGGCCACAAATCCTCACGTAAGAGTAACCATTTGGGTCCCTCCCACCATTTAGAACTCAGAAGCTTCAAAATGGAGCATCCACGAGAGGGCAAACCGGCGGGGTTTAATAGTCCCGGAACAAGCCTCCAGTCGTCTATATTTGATAACTTCCGAATTTCATTCACTCGATAGCGGACAAAAATGCTCCAAGGTTCGTCTCGTCTGATTCATTGAAAAGCTGTGGTAGAGTCAGTCCAAGACTGTGTTTACAAATTTACAATATTTAAATTCTCTTTTACAAATTTTGAGAGTCTTGCACCAATGCAACAGGCAAGCAGTTCCAGTCTCGGTATAGTAATGGATTTTAATGGAGCTATTCTAGATTTAGCAGCTAGTAAATGTACAGAGGTTCCATGGACTGATTAGCATCTGATGAATACAACTGCTGCATATGAAATGCCGCTAGAATCGCAAAATACGTGAAAGCTAAAGGAAAAAAACATTGCTGCTAAAAAATTTCCTCGGAATTTTCACAAGATGTAACAGTTTAATATCTTCTATCCATTTAAGAAATTTTCCTTCATATCCATTGATACTTCCGAATCCCAGCTTTTTTCTGATCGCCAACTCTCTTACAATAATATTTTAGGTTGCAAAGAGACTGGACAAGTAAAACCAATTGGACCAAAAACTCTATTGGCATAAGATAAAATCACACGTCTAGTAATTGTATCGGGAGGCATTTCCAGTAAAGAATTGTCACAAAAAAGCATATCTTCTGATTTTTCCCACAAAAGTCCTAAAACAGGAGTTGGTTTGGGATCTTTTAATGAAATTGCCTCTCCTGTGTATTCCAAACCTCTAAGGTCAAACTTGGTTTGTGCCATCAGCTTTGTTGAATCTTCAATAAAGTGTTGCAGTTCCTGCTCTGAATCTACAGATGTCACACAATTGTCGACATAAAATGAGTTCTTTAACTTCACAGCAGTATCATGGTAAAGAGAAGATAAATACTGGTCCAAATGATGGTGGATGGTAGCACTCAACAGAAAGGGGCTGCAATTCAGGCCAAAAACTACTCTGGCATGCTGATAAACTTTAGTCGCATCTCTGCTCTCATTCTTCCACCACAGAAATTTCAAGTATCTTCTTCAGCAAAGGATATTTGAAGAAACGCCTTTTTGATGTCTGATACAGCACCATACATACAATTCAGCACAAAAGTTTTCTCCCGAAATTTCATAAGTACTGAAGGTATCGTCTCTATAAAATTTGGACCTTTTCTCAAACAATCATTCAATGTGAGATTACCTCTTGACTTGCATGAAGCGTCAAAAACTGGCCGCACTTTAGTGGTGGAATCATTTTTAAATACTACTCGATGAGGTAGGTAGTGACCAGAATCTTCTATAATACCTTCTTTATTCCATTCTTCGAAGACAGCATCATAACACTCGAATTGATTGCTCTTTAACAACTTCATGCTAGTAGAAACGAGCCTTTTCCCAGAAATGTCTCTATTTGTAGGTAGTTCATCTGGACTGCGCATCCAGGGAAGCTTGATCTCATATCTTCCCTCCCAGTCAATTTTTGCATTTCTGGAGAAATAATCAAAAGCTTTACTTTCTAAGTATTTTGAATTATCAGTCTCACATGAGTTCATTATACCTAGAGTTTCTAGTTTCCACAGGTCTGAAATGTCCTTACCTTAAAAAAAGAGATATAAAGGGGTTTTTTTGTTGAAAACAGCTTTTGGTTTTCCCATTACACTCCAACCCAAATAGGTTTCGACAGCAATCAAACCAGATGAGAAGGGGTATATATTTCCTGTGAAGAGATTTCCAGCATAATTAGCTCTTATCAACACCTCTATAGGCATCGAGCTTTTCCCAACATCCGTGAATTGTATATCTTTATTCTGTAACTCCTTGACCCATATACCCTTTTGTATGCTAGGAATATAACCACAAATAATATCCTGATCCAAAACTTGTATCTTACAAGAATAATTTTTCTTCAAATTACTCACTGACAGTTCATAACAATTATGTTTCTTCTTGGAACTAGAGCCGTTACAAATACTACATGCGTTAAATTTTGGCTTCGTTCTGTGGTTATTTTCATTTGATTTACAGTAGACTTCAAAATATATGATCTTTGCGATTCTGTATCGAATAATGCTCTTACCACTTTGTTCTTCCACCCGTCTCAATTAATACTAAAAGTGTTTGCAAAAGAATTTCTGGTTCGCTTTGATTTGATAACACTATATTTCTTTCAGTGCTGGGACATTCTGCGACGTTAGGTTTGGCGTTATTGAACTTTTCAGGAAACATATTTGTCCAATATCTTCGCTGACAAAGCAAACATTGAACACTAGATTTACATTTTACGAATCTGTGCAGCATATAATTTTTCGCGATATTCTGCTATTTTTTCGTACTCTTCTTCATATTCTTCAGATTTAGCAGCTACTAATGCTTTACCTACGCTGTCATCAAATTCTTTCAAAATAGTAGCAACTCTTTCTAAAGAACAAAGTTTTATTTCAATATCATCACGATTTAAATTTACTTCATTCAACGCCATTATTACTGCATTATAACGTTTCGTAAAATTCGTCCTGACTGGACTACGTCTTTTCATCAGATCTTCCATAATCGAAACCGAAAGCAACGGAAAATGAAAGTTTAATTTACTGACCTATTTCTTCCATCACATCCGGGTCACCACAATTTTGCATGCTTTCTAGAAAACTATCCGTTTTCTTAAGCTTCAAACTACCTTACAGAACATCTTAAATTATTAAAAACTAAAATAATACTCCAAGAATTTTAGAATTTCATCGGCTTGTTTATTCTTTCTACTTAACAGCGTATCTTACAAACATTGGCAGATTCCAGAAGGTTTACAATTGATCATAAGCTAATATACAAAAATAAACGAAATAATATTAACAAAATATGTTTATCAAAGAAAAAATCGTTTGTTTTTACTTCTTAATAATATTTTAACAAAATAAAAATAGTAGCAGTTATAAAATGTCTGAAAAGGAATCGTCTGCTAAATGTCAATTAAAAGATTTAGATTATGATATTTACCGAACAAATATCATTATTCTTATTTAAAAATAACCTTGACAAATTATGTCTTAGCCTTATTCTGGCTCAAAATTTTTATATAAACAATTTACCAGTTACCATACATTTACATAAAGGCCTTTCTCAAGATACAAAATAATAGAAAATTGTTCGAGATCTAATGTTAATGTAGAACGATTTACCTGCTTATTCATTTTACTATCAGATCTAATTTAGCCAAAAAAAAAAAAAAAAAACTAAATTACAAAAATATTATGTATGGATTTGCTATAAAACCAAATGAAAAATGTTTCAAAAATCAATATTTTTACCTTATTCTGGAAATTCACATGCAGACAGT
Source organism: Argiope aurantia (assembly GCA_026543865.1). Taxonomy (NCBI): domain Eukaryota; kingdom Metazoa; phylum Arthropoda; class Arachnida; order Araneae; family Araneidae; genus Argiope; species Argiope aurantia. Next base: position 10,372 of record JAPMOR010078330.1, read on the forward strand.
TACAAATAACAAAATAATATTATGTATTTAATAAGTTTAGCAGGCAATTTTCTTTATTTGATTCATTAATCATTGTTTATGTGATTAAATGTCCAAAAATATATTTTTATAAGAAATTTTTTTAAATAGACTATTTATAAAAATGATTTGAATATTTATCCTTATCATCTATTCTTTAAGTTCTTATTAGACCAATCTGTGTCAATGTAATAAATTTTATTTTTGTTTTTGTTTAATTAGGGCTCTGAATGATGGTTTGAAATAATATAACCATAGTAGTTTATTCAAAATATTAATTAGATAAAGAAAAGAGAGAAAAAACCCAACTTGACTAAATTCAAATAGAAGAAAACTTAAGGCGAATTCAATTTTCTGTAATAGTATAATTGTGTAAAGGAAATATAGTGAGTAGAAAAATTTCTCCATGCAACTATGATCATTAATAAATACTTCATTTGTCACACAAAACCCTTTGAGAAGAAAATGAAAATTAACAAATTGTTTCTATTAAATTGTATATATTAATTATGAATATTATAAAAAATATTGAGATAATTAAATAATAAATTTCAAGAAGCAAAATTTGTTGCAATATTTCAGAACTTATTATAATTAGAACTACTCCAAATGTTTCTTCTTAACCTCTTTGCCATAATACACTGGTGTGCAAAACTTAAGCAACAGGTATGTCTTTTGCCATAACTTCACGAGAAATCATCTGAGAGACATGAAATTCAGAAATGAGATACAGCATTTTGTTCTGAAAGAATGACGAAAGCATAGTTGCGCAGAAATGAATACAATGCATACAGTATGGAATCAAACAAAAAAAGGCTTTATTGAACTCATAGTATCGTTACACATGATTGTCTGTCCAAGAGGAAGAACAGCAAGCAGATGTTCCTTAGTATGGGATATGCCCTTCCCTTACTGCAATGGTTGCTTCGCACCGTCTCCCCATACTCAGCACCAGATTGTCCAAAAGTTCTTGAGGCAAGAGTGCCCATTCCTCAATCAGCATCTGTTTAGGTTGTCGGGTGTTCCAAGGAGGATGTAATCGTGCCACAAGGCGTCTACACAAAGCATCCCACACATGTTCTATCGGATTTAAATCAGGGGAGCACGCCGGCCAAT
>JAPMOR010078330.1:16505-103066 GCA_026543865.1 Argiope aurantia
ATATAATATGTAATAATATCTCTTAATTTCAATCTTAATTAATTTCCTTTTTTTTTTGGTCTTAAATCGTGATCTAAATTCCACTTTTTTTATTGAATGATTTCTAACATGCAGTCTAAAATATTGCTGTATCTTCGGTTCTCAGACTCCGAGCGCAGTTAATCAAAATCCCTAACACTTACAACACTCTTTTAAAGATACCTAAGATTCCTTTTCCTAAATCAACACGTGTGAAATAAATCTCTATTGGAATATCTTAGTAAAATCATTGAAAGGAAAAATTCCAAATATTTTTGTTTATCTGCTGTAAACAGACGAGTCTTTTTTATCATTACTCTCCCCGTGTACAAAATATGCCTCCTGTGGTGAAATAAATTGAATTTTATTCCAAAAGTTTCTTCTTTTTTGCTTTGCATCTACAAAATTATGTTACATACATATATAGGATATCCACTATTTACTGTGCAATAGCTTGTTTTTACATCTTTAAAAGCTGGCGTAGACTTTAAATTAGAAAAATGTTCTAAATGAAATAAAAGATAATATATTTTTTTTTTGGTGTGTCAATCAACAGGTATATTGTTGAAAAAATTGGTGTCTATTTTTTTTTTTTTTTTACTATTGCCTTATTTTATTAGTCATATTTTGTAAAATATTTTTGACACACTAACATTTTAGACAAAAATAAATAAATAAAAGGTCCAATCTTCTTTCACAGAAATTGACAAAATTTTAAAGCTTTAACTATCTCTGCTTTAGATAATTTTAGGCTCTTTAACTCCACCCAGAGTTTCAGAACACAACAGTTTTGGTTGTAGATAAGCGGGGTTTTCTTTGTTCCAAGTTTAGAGCAAGAAGAAATTATCAAACATAATTAATAAAACCAGGAGTGTGTATAAAAATTTTTCTTTATTTTTTTAAGCATTCCATTTGTAAACAAATAACATAAAATATAGGGTTTTTTTTTTGTCATTTACAGTGCACTCCAATAATGGTAAGAGTGTAAGGTAATTGCAGAATTAAATTATTCCAATTAACCTTACAACATTTGTAGTTTTTAATTTTTTAAAAATTTTTTAGATAGTAGTATTGATTTAAATTTCTAATTAAAGAAAATAGCATTGAAATAATTTCACACTAGCTTATGATGGAAGTCAACACTAAAGGATGAAGTATGAATATAAAACTCTTTCAGTCATTTTTATGAATATCTGGAAGCAAAAGAAATTTCGAAATACAATTATTTTGTTTTCCTTGGAAGTTTGGATTTGGCCATTTTCTGTTACATTGTCAAGTATGCTTTTAGTTTATTGAGAAGAAAGTATAATTCAACTGTTTCTTGTGATTTTTAAAAAATTCTTTTTATTATTTTCAATCCTTACGAAATTAAACTTTTATTTTTTCCCTTCATGAATGCAGGAAATAAAAACTTAGGAAAAAATTTAAAGTTTTCCTCCATAACATTAAAATATTACGTGAATTATTTATATATTTATATAAAAAAGGGAATTTAAAAATTATCAAAAAATTAAATGACCAACATTTATGAATTATGATGAAATTTGTTTGATTAATCACATATCAATCGGTATTGATTTCTAAACTTTATAATTGATTTGCCCTTTTTTGAAAAGTACATTAAGAATAATTAATTTCTAAATTCGTTAATTTTTTTATAGTTTGTGTGAAACAAAATGTCCTTAAACTACTTGTATGTGAAAAAAAGTATCAGTCAACAAGTTGTAAAATTAAGGTTGATTCCATTTCTTGGAAACAGGAATCTTGCTCTTCTGCCTTTCCTTCTCTAATTTTGAGAGGTGGAACTTGGCAATTGATAGAATATAGAAGAGAATACAACTAATGTGAAGTTTTCTATAAGATGCCAAAAATTAGATTAGCAAGCAGTTGAAGAGGTAATAATAACTTTAATTTTGAAATTCTTGTGCTACATCACTTTGCAGAAATTTTCCTGTGGTCTTGAAATATGCACCATTGCAATATGCTATATTTCTTGCAAATATCTATAAAATATTTTAACTTCTTATCTTATCTTTTATCTCTTATCTTTTCATTTCAGATCAATCATATCGATCACATATTCGATTGTCAGAACTGATGTAGAAGTATACGAAAAAGAAAAAAAAATCATCTCTCATCGTAATGCAAACTGTTTCACAATTTGTTTGAAAATCTTTTGTTTCTTATCTTTTCATTTCAGATCAATCAACATATTCGATTGTAAGAACTGCTGTAGAAGTGTATAAAAAAATTCATCTCTCACCGTAATGTAAACTGTTTTACAATTTGTTTGAAAATCTTTTATTTCTGTGATTTATTTGTATAACATTCATTGAATGCATAATTCATTATTATCATGAATATTTTTTAAAGCTATATTGTTGGCCTTTACTAATGGGATGACTTCTAATTTCTCTTCACATAGTCTACAGAGAAAATATAATAGTCAAAATATTCCATTTTGAGATCATGAATCTGTTCATTTCTCATCTTGTGTTCAAAAAACACATTTTTGACCATATCGTGGTCTCAGAACTCGTCTAATAAAAAAAAACATGGATAAAATTTGGTTCACAGATCTATTATCAGAGTTGTAGATACTGTATCAGAATTTGGACCTAATTCGTCAAAGTTATTGAATAACGTCTATCCATCTGTAAGTTTTTTATTTTTTTTTGGTAAAAAGTGCTTTAATTAAATGAGATTTGGTTGGCGACTTGTAACCAAAAACTTTGTATATGTATCAAATCATAGTTCCAATTAATCAAAAATAAATCACAATCAAAATGTATATTCAGATTTTTTGTATTTTATTATAAAACATATCACTCAATACTGAAGGAGTAAGTACTTTCATTTGCAGACTTAACTGCAATTGCAGAGGCATTGCCGTTTGCCTTCTTACCTTATACTATTTATTCGAGGTATGTAGTCTTATAAGAAGAACCAAAAAGAGGTATGCTATATTCTTTTAAGTATGTTGCAATAAATCGAGGCTATATCGTTTAAGTCGAGAACATTCTTGTGGTTTTGAATGAATGATTTAAGAAAATAATTCAAACAAGCAACAAAAGTTACCACAATTTACATAATGAGCAAATCATCTCAACTCGCTATTCATTCGTGACAGATCGATATACACATTTATTGGTGTGTGTGATCATTACATAAATCCACAGTTCCAATCTTGATGAAGTTTGGCACTTTTCTACAATAAGAGACAAAAATCACCATCAATTATTATTTTAATCAATCCAAAATTGATTAAAATATCAGTTAATTAAGAACTAAGCATTTGCCATTTTTCTGAAATTACATCTTACAAAAATGATTTTTATGTTATTTTAAGTCTTAAAAAGCCTACTTTTCAAATTATGCCGTTTTTAATGTAGAATGATTACTTCTCTTAATTTTAAGAAATTTTAAAGTGTTCGTTTTTGTATAATTTGCAAAAAAACTTTCCATTCAATGAAAAATAAAACTAATTTCAGTATTGATGCATCTACAAGATTTTATTCTCCAGATTATTCATATCGCATAAGGTAAAGTTTTATGTTTTTTAACTTTTATGTTTTATTTTTGATATTTTATAATGTAAATATTTTGGGAAAGCTTGTTTTTATACTAAAAAGAGGGTTGGGTAAGAATAACAAAATCTGTTTTTTTTATACATTAACTCCAAAATTAGCTTTGTATCTATTCATAGCTTGTTGCCATACACGTTTTATGATATATTTTTCAATTCAAATTCATTCAATGAAATGGCTTTTATTTATTTCATAAGCTTTGCATTATTAAATAAATGTAATACTTTTTATAATGTGATAATGAACATTTGCTTTTTTCCTTTCTTTTCTAATGACAGATTTTTATTATAGTTTTTTTTAAATATTTTATTATAATTTCTTAATTACTAAATTTCAGTTTTTTTAAAACTTTTTGGAGGGAGAAAAAGTTTTTATTACCAAATTCTTATTTTAAAAAATCTTAAATATCTGCACCTGAAGATACTAAATTTAGGATACAGTTATTTCTTGAGTAGTAAATAATTACCAAGAGAAGATTTTTCGAAATTGTTAGTAGGATTTTAATTAAAAATGAATCAAAATGTTAGCGTTTATTTTTCTCAATAATTTGGAGCAAATGAGTATACAAAACCATTTATATGACTCTTTAAAATTAAAAAGATAAGTTTTATCAATTTTATTTTCATATAACATTTTCTCTAATCTTAGTAAATTAAAAAAAGATATTTCATGTATATTTTACAACAATAGTTTTCAATGTTTTAATTATTGCGTTTATACCCATGCACTTTGCAACACTATTAAATGCATCTTTCGTGAGTGCGTTATAGAGTACATTTTAAAAATTAAATATAGATAGACGAATTAACTCTAAAACATTATCTTGCTGAGATGTTTCCGACTACATTTTCAAATTTGAATCTTTTTAAAAAATATATATCTGAAAGGATAATTAATTCTTTTTTAAAATTCAGTGGCATGCATCCAATATGAAATTACTGAATCCTGCCATTAACGTTAATTTTTCGATTTAAATCTACAAACATGTTTGGAAGTCAAAGCAAAATCATGAATTGCTGATATTAACATTAAGTTAACTAATATTTTAATTAATTCAATTCTTTATTAATTTAAATTTATACGAAATTTTATAATATATTTTTTATCTTTAAAGAATATTAGGAATTTTCTTGTTCATGATACAGTTATGCTTAATTCCCTCATCATATTATTTTCCTTTAGTTGAAAGATTTACCAATGTTGTATTCTTTGCATAGGAAATGTTTTCTAATGCAAACTTTTACAGAACTTTATCAACACCAAGTAAGAGCAACTGCTCTGTTGCTCTCTATATGCTCTAGCCGGAAACTTATCAAAGATATGCCACCCTTTCTCCTCATAAGGGGAAACCAAACCAAGAAACTTACATTCCACTCTTACGATAGTGGAAAGTCCTTACAGAATCAATCAGCCACAAAGTTTTATGATTAAAAATTATTTTCATGCTTTGGAGGACTTTTTTCCCCTTTCCTTTTGTTATTTAGGTTCTTAAATTATTGGTTGTGACCAGTGGTGATTCATGCATTATAACCTGGATGAGGATGAAGAGGTACTCAAATCCATGGCACAATGAAGATAATAAATGTCTGGAGTATTCTATTTTTGCGCCTCTTTATCGCATCTAACTTAAAATTGACACCGACACACTAAGGCTTTTCCCCATGTCATCCCTTGATTCTTGGGCTGTTCCCATTAGGCTTGTTCCAGTCTCTACACATCTAACTTTAATTTATTGAATATTGAACTAAAATGTTACTTGCACTCAGAATTTTAACATACGACTAGTGGCCACTATTATATAAGCCAAAAATGGAAAGAAATTCTAAAAAAATGAATACTAAATCAAAGTTTTATAAACGTTTAAGTAAATCAGTATTTTAACTCTTAATCTTGCATGTTAATTGAATAATTGCGAAAATTTATTTGAAAACAAATTAATTTTGATAGAAAATTTCTTAAAATTGTCCTGAAAGGTATTTTGTGTAGTTTGGTTGATTAGAATTAAAATAAAAGTAAACATACCTGAATGAGGAGGTTCATTTAGCTGTAGACAATTAACTGGTAGGGTTAATTATATAAACTGGAAATTTGTCACAAAAATGCACTTTATTAAAAACTACATATGTAAATATGTTAGAAATGAAAAACCCATTGAGGGATACTAAAGAAAGCCTTGTCTTACATTATTGAGCGGGTGAATGAAACCATCTTTAATTATTTAAATGTTGGCTAAAACTTATAAAAACAATGGCTTAACAAGAAAATTTTCAATTAGTTAACTCTTTATGCAGATTGCAATGATATGACTGCTTATTTGCATACCGCCATTTCAGCAGTTAAAGGTACAGGCATTAAAATGATGAATAATTGAATGAGGTACATGATGAATAATTAATTACTGGAATAATTTTAACAAATTTACCTGATCGATTTGAAAAAAAAAAGGTATTAGAGAACTGTGGCAATAAAATGACAGTTGGTAATGTTAAAAATCGTTTATTAAAAAGAGAAACCCCTAATTGATAACAATACGGAACATCTTTTTATCCATGAAATATTTAAAAATAAAAATATTTTTTAAGGGAAAAATGTTTTAAGTGCTATGCATATAAGTATAAAATATGTATTGTACAAAACCCTCTTGCCCAAATATTAGGTATAGTGAAAATAAATTTAATAAAAAGAATGGTTTGGAATCAAATCTTGAAAGGGTTGACAATTATTGTTAAAAAAATTAAAACGGGAAGTTATAAGAAGTTGAGGGTGAATGTAAGGTTTAATTCTTTTTGGCTGGAAATGGAGTAAAAAAAGAATATGTGATTTTTTAATGGTGTTTTGTTTGAAAATAAACAGCAAATTTTTATCTGTAATATATTTGAAAAAAAAAGCTTCTTGAAATGATTAGTGAAATAAATATTTAATTTTTATTGGAAAGTGGTAGTTTAAAAGAATATGTGTATATATCATTCGACATATATATATATCATTCGACATATTTTACAAATGAACATTAATTTTCTCTTTAATATTTCAATGATTTATTGCATAAAGGTCACAAAAGTGAAGATAAAATAATAAAATTAATGGATATGTTGAAAGTTTTGCATTTAATGGAAAGTTCTCAAATTGTACATCATCTTTTACTTAGGCAGCCATTTCCTAAGAGTAAGGCTAAATGAGCTAGGGAACTATTAAATATTATACATACCGATCTATGGGGGTCAGTGAATGACGCATCAGTTGGTTTTCTCTTCATTTTATTTCTTTCATTAATGTTTTCTTATGAATAAGTTTTGTTTATTTTCTCCTTATGTCATGTTTTATTTAGTTTATTTTCTAAAGCATAAATCGAAGTCTAAAAAATTCAAAGCATTTCAACTGCATTTAAAAAATTAAGCTGCCAGACCAATAAAAAATATTGCATGTTGACAACGGAACAGAGAATGTAATTAATGAAATGATCAAATATTAGCATAAAAAATCAATATCAAAAATCTGTTCTGTATGCAGAGGAACAAATGAGGTTAGCAGAACAAAATAATAGGATTCCTATTGAACAGGCTACATCAATATTAATTGATGTTCATCTTGATTGAAATTATTGGGCAGAAGCTGTCCAAACTGCAATTCGCTGTAAGAATATTTCTCCTACAGCAGCAGTTTCCAAGTATGACTGTTTATAAAAAATGGATATTATCCAAAGTGGAATACTTAAGGGTTTTTAGGTATAATTCATTTGTTCATGTTCCAAGAGAGAAGGAAATAAAATAACGTTCAAAGAATGTAGGAAAGATGAAAAAGGACTGTTTAATAGATTCCGAAAGGTACAAAATAATTAATGCATGTGATGCCCATTTTTTGGAAAATCTAATGTACCATCAAGTAAATATTAATAAGCTTGAATTCTATGGTGACTCTCTGTTCAATGAGAGTATAAAAAATGCTTCAGATAAAGAGAGCAATTATAGTTCAAATAATGATACATAAATGTTGGTAAATAAAAATTTTGAAATTGCTTTTTTAGAAATTACTTCTACTTTTTATGATCATGATAGTAAAACAAATATAAATGCTGTAGGTTGTAATTCTCTGTCTGACTCGTCTACACAGAGAAAGTAGACGCATAAGCCGTTATGCAGATTTTGCTACGAATAATACGCCGGAATAGCAAATGCCATATTTAAATAATTTATGTTTTGCAGAAGCTTTGCCTTCAAAGAAAAGTTATGTTTGCTTTGAACCGAGAACAACAGAAGAAGCATTAAATAATGGTGACTTAGACTATTGAAAATAATCTGTATCTGAAATTATATCAGGTCATATTACAGATAAAACTTGGAAATAGTTGATGAACCCAAAAATAAAAACCGTAAATGGTTGTTTAAAAATAAACTTAGTTATTAGATTGAAAGCTATAAAAACTCAATATATAAGAATTTCTAACAGGCTAAAGAATCGATAGTAATGAGGCATTCTCTTTATGTTACATTAGGAGTTTTGTTTGTATTTCTGGCCATCTGTGATTGACATATAGATCAAATAGATGCAGTCATGGCTTTTGTACTATGAACATTGGATAAAGATATTTACATGAAAACACTAGAGGGTTTTAATGAATACGATGAAGAAATTAATATAGGGAGGGCAAAGATCTTAAAATACATAAAGTTTTAGATGGTTTTAAAACAAAGTAGCAGATTTTGCTATTAAATGGGATTGAAACAAAGTTCTTTTGATTGTTGTGTGTACATTAAAAATGATAAAAATAAAGATTTTGTTATCGCAGTTGCTTATGATAATTATTTACATATCTTTAGAAATTCTGTTAAACTCACGAATTTTTTTAATGAACAATTTAAAATGAGGTTTAAAATGAAAGATTTAGAAACAGTAAGTTAGTATTTGAGAATTAAAATGTAACACGATAGAAAAAAATACATTAGCCTTAATCAGACTCAATATGTAGAAAGTACAAACATTTATATAGGCGCGCTCATTCGTCTATATTATTAAAAGGGATACAGTGATTATTTTCTATTAAATTATTGAATAATAAAAATAAATTTTAATTGCCACTTTAATCATACTCTGTGCTATTAAAATCATGAATTCATTCCATTTATTTACTCTACACTTGTTGTATTCAAGCAACAGTTTGTTTATTTAAGTTAATTATTCGTTTAAATTATTGTTGAAACTCTCAGTTGTTTTCATTTATGATTTTTGTCTCTTTATATTTTAAATTACAAAATGGTCCTTATTTTATATTATTTATTGAATCTATTAAACACTAAAAATAAATCTTCATTCCATCTTTAGTTTAATAATAATTGTTTCATCTTCATATGTTCTTTCCTTAGATCCAAATTTTCTTAAATTGGATTTTTATCTATCTCTCATCACTTTCAAATTAATCAATCTATACTGTATTAATTATTGATTTATCTTCGTTTAGCTAAAAAATAATAAGCCTTTACATTTATTAATTTGAAAAAAAAAACTGGGGTAGATTTTAGCACATGGTTTTTCTTCATTGCAAAGTTTTCAAAAAATTTCGCCAAAGCGTTGATTTTCCTGCATTAAATATAATAACACTTTTCGTAAGTTATTGTTTGATAACCTTCAGTTAGGCAGCCGTATTCTAGTTTTAAATCTAACAAAAAATTGATTGTTGGCTTATGAAAAAGACTCAGTTTCTAACTGAATTCTGTTTTTATAAAAAATGGATAACCTCAAAAAAATCATAATTGTTAGCATTACTTATGATCCTATAGCTTTGGCATGTGTGCTGCAAACTCATAACAAATGTTTTCCTTTATAGTATTCTACAAAGTGTGATTATAATATTATCTTTGTGATGTCATCTATAAATAGATAATAAAAACACGTGATTCACCTGCCATCGTTGTAAATAACTCATCTTAACATATCCAAGTGTTCCTGCTACATTCCAATTATGTAGAATGATTTATGTATCCCTGCAAGTTTTGCTGCCATTTTTGTACTTGTATGAAGAAATAAAATGCTTTTTTGCTTCTTTTAGAATTCGAGTCATCCATTACAAGGAATTCGACGTTTTGCTACTTCAAGAAATGCTCATAAATAGATTACATGATCGAATTTGCATCAGACATAGAAATTTTATATATAATTTTAAATATTTTCATTTCCAGAGAACAGGAAGCCCATTAATAGTCAGTAGCGGATTTTAGTAAAATGATGCTACAGCGCAAATTTATTTGAGATCCCTTTTAGGTAAAAACGTCAAAATAATGTGAAAAATTATTTGTTCTTTTAACTTTACCTTTAAGCTTATTTTCTAATATTTATTATATAATTTAAAGACAATATCTTATATTATTACCTACTGAAAATGTAGGATTTATTTTCCCTCATTTGAACAAAGAGTATATATACTGTATCATTTTTTAAGAATTGTTCTACAACTATGAGCCTTCCTTATATTTCTCTCTCACACACACTTACACTTTGATTGGCCAATAGTTACAAGGGTGTCTAAGAATGAAACAAGCTTTTATTTTCCTAAATATTGCATCTAGTCATATAATTCGAATTGCAAAGTTTCATTAAATAATGTAAGCAATTTTATGAACACATTTTGGCTTCTATGGAGGTTGACAGTAAAAAGTTTAAAAACTACATTTTCATACGTTTTCTATGGAGAAAAAGTATCAATTAATAAAATGCCCCCCCCCCCTTAATTTCGTCTAATCGTGCAGAAAATTTCACATTTCTATTTACAAAATTTGCAGGGATATGCTCATCTTTAAATTAAGAGACTTATCACAAATTTAGATTAAAACATTTATTTAAGGAATGCAAATGTATTCAATTCGGAAAATTGTCAAATGAAAATATTTGTCTGGTATTGCGTCATTTAATCCTCATAACTTGAAAGAAATTTGCTGATCACTCATATTGTTGTTTACTTTCATCGGCCAAGAGCAATAATTTCGACTTTATATTTAAAGGAAGAAAATTGATAATTTAGGATATCTCAGAGAAGCATCCGAATGTCGAACAAGAAAATAAAATGTACCCATTTGTGTTTTTTCTAAAAGAATTTAATATTTTAACAATAAAGAACGTTTGGAAAATCTGGTGACTGATATTGATGTGATTATATTTCTGACATAGTTTGTAAAAGAATAAATACATTTTTTCTTTACTGTTGCATCCTTTTAGGATATCTATTTATAGAAAGTTTTATCGATTAAAAATTACAGGATTCTTACTATCCTGGAGAGGCTGAGGTATATGTGATTATAATTTTTTTCTCAAATTTCTTTCATGCTAGTAAATGAACATTCTGTTCATAATCCAGCATTTCAAAACAGACATTGCAGAGAATATTTCAATATAATATCTATTATCTGCATAGTATGGATTGTTACAACAAAATAGTCCATAGCTTATTACAAGAATTGCATAAATTACATGATCTCTTTGTAAAATTTTATTGTTGGGCTTTGAGAAAAATCAAATCTTTTCTGAAAACTATAATTTGGACAGATGGATATTGATTTAATCGAAATGGAAACATTAATCTTAAAAAAAATCATCTTTGGAATGGTAAAACCCCTTCTTTGCTCAAAAAGTTAATTTCATTAGCAATTTTTTTTTCTGTGGTGTGGAATGTTTAGAAACTTTTTGATTAATTCCATTTAGTACCATATGCTAAATGGTGACCGATATACAGAATTAGCAAGAAATAAATTCTTCATTATTGGTCCAAATGAAATAAAATTTGAACTATAGATAGTTGAAACGGTGCTGCTGATAATTATTGAGCAAAAAATTTTAGTATGGAAATCCACAAATTGATGGTGCTGTAATTAATATACTTTATAAATGTCAAATTATAAAATAGTAGCATGAAAACTTCTCAATATATCCCCCTTCATGTTAAACAATGTGCTGTAATCACAGAACCATATTTTTTTTACAGCTGATTGGTGAAAGGTTGTCAGAATATAAAAAAACATGGCACTGAATGCTATTTTTCTGTAGACATTGATTCAGTTCAAATCTTTGACAGTAGATATTGTTCTTCAGGAAACCACGCAAGGAAAAGTCGCAGGGCAGGGGACGAAGAAAGAACAACAAAGAGGATCCGGCGAAGGGAAAATGACGACTGATTACTCGTGCATTTGTGAAAGGGTGTCCTAGCATTTGCTTTACATGATGATCAAAGTGAGGAAGTGCGTCATTCTGCATTAAAATGATTGTCCCGAAGGCGTCCATGCTGTGGAAATTGTGGTATTGCTAAATCCATCAGCTGATCACGGTACGATTGTCCTGTGATGGAATTAGTTTGTATTTCATTTCTAGTTATTTTTTTTTAAAGTTGTCCAATGATAAAAGTAGCCATAAAACTGCAGCATACTGTCACTTTTTCAGGAGACTTGGGTTATTCCTGGATACTGTGGGGATTTGCTGCTGCCCAAGTTCGACAACTGTAGGTATTATATTGCAAAAGCAAACTTCGATCATCTCACAGAATGTTCTATGAAGATGTCTGCCATCATTCCAAAAAGGAAATGAAATGCAAAAATTTTATGAACCTTTGAGTCTCTGTCCTACAATAAGTCCACAGGCTCAATTTTATAGGGATCAAAATGTAAAATCCACTGTAAAAGGCTACGTATAGTAAAATATGACATATCTCCAGTACAAGTGAAACAATACTGTAACGCGGAGACTGACTCAGGCTTCAACAACCGCGAAAGCCATATTTTGGACGCTAGAAGACGGGGTTTGCTTTCATTCTGTACTTGGCAGAATTTCAAGTTGCCCCCGTTGTTTAAATTTCTGCATCAATCAACGGATCGACCCTATGTTGATCTATATATTCAAGTTTATGTAAGAATTATAAATTTAAAAAAAAACGCAAGTTCTTAAATAAATGAAATTTGGTAAGCAATTTTGTTACCAAAATTGTAAAACTGAATAGATGACGTCAAAAATACATATTCGGTTTCCTAACCTATACAATTCCTTATTATGAAACGCAAAATTCTTACAGCAATTGTATGTAGGGATCAGAAGGGATAAGTTGGGTACTCGACTTGCGTTGTCACCCTTCTGCCTTGGTTCGATCTCATATTCCTAACATAATAAAAATCTGAGTACATGTGAGTTCAAGGCCCTCAGTATTTTCATTTTTAATCCGTGGAAGGGGGATAACATTTTCATTAGTAAGCATACGAGAAAGTTTTGTGGAGACTTCTCCTGTTAACTAATGAAAAAAAAATTGTCAGCACTTTCTGCAAAACAGTGTCATCTCCTTAGTCTAGAAATAATGAGTGATTGACAATGCATTACTTTTTTTTCATCTTGTGAAAACAGGCTAACCTTAATGATGTACGTTGCTGTTGCAGTTTTAACTTAATTTATTTTATGACTGTAGCGAACGCTATCCTGTACTGTTAATTAATTTCTGAGGCAGACAGTAAGCTAAAGACAAAAAAAATTATTGATCTGCAAGCGTATTTAAAAGCTTATTGAGAAAATAAAATTTCTCATTGAGTTTTCTACATTATATCAATATTTCTCCAAATATTATCAATGCATAGACTAAAATATCATATTCGATTATTTTTTTCAAAATTTGCTGCCAGATGTGGCTGAAATACCGATTCTAGAAAAATATAAGAGAGATTGTCACCTCTCACCTTTTCGTTATGTACCATCTTTCGTCACACGTACATTCGAATCCGAAGGATTTTCTTTTTCTTTTCTGCTATCGAGGCGATAGCAGTAAATTCCTTTTTTCGTTTTTAACATTATTTCGCATCCAGGGGTAACTTTCAAGATTCAACATTTTGCTTAATCAGCATTAACTAAAAATATCTCCTCATATATTTCTATGAGCAATACAAAAAGTAGAAAACATGGTAATGGATATTTCTGGTGAATTTCTGGTATTTGAATCTTTTTTCAGAATCTGAATACGAATGCAAAGAATTGCATTACTCTTGCCATTTTGCCAACCTGGTGACAGTTGTAAAGTAATCGTGTTCTTATAAATTTGGCTTAATAGTTCAACGAAAAGTATAATATCCAGTCAAGAGCAGCCAATTAAACTCGCCAAGTAGAGATCTATGTGTAAAAACAGCATGCTTTTACTGAAAAGAGGGCGATAACTTCTGTAGGGTTGCATTACCTTATTTCGAAACGTTAAATCTTTTAACATTTCAATTTACTATTTATCTTTCCTTTACTTTCATATCGTTCGATTTGTCAAAAAATTAGAAATTATGGCCAACTTCAAAGTGAATACTTTTTTTTTTTCATTGTATGTTTAACATTAGATAATTTCTTTCTAGGAATATTAAATTGTTTATATTTTATTCAATAATATTTGAATTTTCACAATCTTTGTTTATTTAAAAATATTTCCCCTTTTTTTTATGTATATCCCGAGATGCTTATAATTAAATAATTAAAATGTTATTTGAATTCGTGCGATAAATGTAGTAAAATGGGCAATTGCATACATGAATTTCAATTATTTTACTTACTTTTCAAAATTTATTTTAAGTTAAATGTTATTGATATGTTGAATTTTTAGAGTTTCCGATACCATATTTTAAAAATTTTCGTTGTTATTCCAATACTATTGCTGTTAGTTTTAAGTGATTAAATTGAACATAGCTTGTTATAAGACAATGAAGACTTGATGCTGTGTATGAATTCAGGATATAAGGAATTTTACTATACGCGAGTTCAATAAATATCGCTGAATCAGTTTTGATTTATTGACTTCCTTAGTTCATGAAGGCTAGGAATGATTATTTTTAAATTTCTCCTTCGAGATTTGAAATGTTCCTGAATTTTAAAAGAATACTAAATAAGTTGTGATAATTTCTAGTTAATATTGAATGTTTCCCCCATTTGTTTTAGCCAGAGGCATATGAACTTAGACCTATGCACATAATCGCATATTTTTCTCAAAAAAATAAAGCATAAATTGGAGCAGATTAATTTTTTTATACATTGGTACATTTAGAATTGTTTTATAATTGCCTAATAATTTTATGTCGCTAATAAAAGTTTTGGTTTGACATTGGTCTCTGGGTTCATTAGGGTATATAGTATATTTAGTGGTCTTCATATATATGTCTCATTCGCAATTCTTTCTGGAGATATTGAGGAATAAATATTCGCAGTCATGGAATTTATCTTTAACCATGAAAAACAGATGCGTACTTAACTTTCGAATGAATGCACCAAATTTCTCTTACTTTTTTTAAGAGTATATATTTGTATTCTAGATGCATTACAACTGATACAAATAAAGCAATACTTTGAAAGAAGAACATGGTGATTATTTAATTCAAAAGCGTATTTAATTACTAAATACGGAGCTTTTGTCATTCCATGCCTATTCATTTGATCAAGAATCTGAATTGCGCAGAATGCGTGTATGAATGGAAGAATATTCGTTTTCAAAAAATAAGCTGCAGAATTATAAGTCGTAAGAATTTGTATAGAAAGTAATCTTGTAAAATGATGATCTACTGTATTTTAATTTACTTTATATATAAAAATTATTTATCGTCAGTTGATAATTTATAACAAATCGCATACTTTGATGATTATTCAGCAGTAGTTACAAGTTTAATTGAAGTGTAGTTTAGTATGCTCCCGAGTTTGTCGCCTATATGGTAACACAACGAAACGTTATTATAGCAACCCTAATGCTATTTTGTTTACCACTTTTTACAGTGGTTGAGTTGTACATGAACTACAACTATTTTATGAAAAATGTTAAATTAAAAATAAAAAAAATCAATTAAAAATTTTAATTTAGTTTTGCATTATAATTAAGTTTTTTAATTGATAATAAGAGACTGTAATGCTTTATTTAATGTGAATACGAACAGAAAATATTTATTCCTTTGCAATACTTAACTGTCGGTATGCGTTTTAGAAATCGCCTGAATTATTAATTTAAGAAATCATCTGCAATGGAATTCCTTGCAGTTTTCGCAATTCTTTTTTTAATCTGACGGTTTTCTTGATAATTCTTTATGTCGCTAATTATTAAAGAACGGATGTGTGGGGAAATATTTTGAACCTGCAGAATGAAGGAAGGGTGATTGGTGTATATATACATATATAAATTTATATATTTAGTTGATGAAGTTGGGAAAGGATGCTTGACATTTTGTATGAGGAACTTTTGATTGCTTCGTTCTTTCTTTTCTTTTGATTATGTACTGTTCCTGTTATCCACACAGTCCTTATGTTCCTTGAGCTAGCGAAACTACTAGGATCCCTCTCTCGCTGCTAACGAAGCCGTCGGATGTTTTTTTTAAGTTAAAAAATTCTGCCCGGTGCCTTCTTCAGATGCCGAAGGCATCGCATACTCTAAATTTTATTCTTTATACAACAGACCAGCGCAGCCGGTTTCAAAAACTTCTTTATTTCAAAATTGTAAAGATAAACAGCGATAATGATCCCAAAGGTTAAAAAATTTCAGATAAAATAACATTTATCAGTAAAGATCATAATTTTAATGCAGGAAGTCGTAACTGTTTTGCAGAAAGTGTTTGCTTACTTTGTCCGCCATCTTTTTTGGCGACTTAGCATCCTTGGAACAGCAAGAGGCACACTAAACTACACTTTTACCACATTTTTTTTTCTATTTAACTTTTTTTTTCTTTTAGGAAAAAATTATACCCCTCTCTAATATTTCTTCTAAATATTTCTAAATATATTTCTTTAAAGATATGGGTTAGATTTAAAAAATTTGCTTTTTTTTTTGTGGTAAAAGATTGGGAAAACTATCTATGAAACACGCTATACAAAACGTTCCTCGGAACAACCCTTTGGGCCACGAGCTATGAACTGAAATGTTTAAGTTACTTCTTGAATAGTAGGTCTGGACAAAATGTTTTAAATATTTGATTTTTTCTAAAAAAATTAATCGATATTTTAATGTTTCAACTCATGAACTTGGGTGCATATTATTACAAAAAAAACCATTTATTTGATATTAACGGCCTTTGGCAACCAGTTGTTTTGCAGGGAATTATTAGTTGCTGAAAAGTTCAAATGTTTCTTCAGAAAAATATTTTTAATTTTCAAATTTTGATCGACATACATCTTGCTTTTCAAAAACCTTGCACAGTTCTGTTTATTGTGCTTTGATTTTAATTTTCTGTCTAAAAATGTATACATCCAGGACATTTTACAGGAAAAAGCAGTATTTTAATTGGATGCAATTTAACATTTCTCCATCTTTAGGTTATTTTGAACTTAAACCTTAATTTTAAGTACAATAGTATAACAAAAAAAATATTATTAAAATCATACCTTATACTAAAACCCTTTCAATTAACTCGATTTTTCATATCTTGATCAGAACAATGGGAAAAAAAGGTAGGAATGAAATATTAGTAGTAATGCGAATGTTTTCAGCTTCATTTAAATGAAATATAGTTATAAAATAAGCTCAAAATATTTAAAAAATTAAATTTAGAAAATTATATGGAAAAAAATTTTCATTGAAAAGATATATAATTTTAAGCAAAAATTATTTTCTACTATAATATTGTTTGGAAGTTATCGCGAATAAAACTTGATCTTTTATCTGAATTTTATTAAAATACAGATAAAAATCTTTAAAAAAAAAAAACCGCTGCGAGGTGCGTAATCCCTCCTTCAAAAGTACATAAGTGTTGAATTTTATAACTATATGTCATACGGTCTGACATCTAGAGCACCCCTATACAGAATTTTTTTCGTAATTAAATGGTTGCCTCAGGTTACCAGCAGGATCGTCAGGAATAATGGCTATATTTGATTTGAAATAAATCTTTATTTATAACTAAATTCTCCTGATTTCGCCAAATTTCGGCAACGCACTAATAAAAGCTAATTTTTCTCATAAATAGAGCGTGCTCGTGCAGGTTCAATTTTATTTTCATTTTGTGCGAAATAAATAGTTGGAAAATATAATCAAAATATTAAAAAAAATCATTAAGAATAGAAAAAAACTAATTTAGAAGTTAAAATATTTTTATCTTTGAAAAAATTATTTTTTGAGCTTTAAGATAATGTGAAAATCAATTTTGTGCTGTAATATTTTCGGCAATTAATACAGAAAAATGCCAAAAGTGTGCTTAATTTTTAATTAAAATTCTAATTAAAAAATTAAAAAAATCGCTCTTAGATATAAATTTTCGATCTCCAAGGTATACATATGCCAAATTTGGCAGCTGTAGGTCTGGCCTGTAGAGTGTCAGAATTCCGTATTGTAAATTTTCTAGTTCTTAACAATTTGTGTCAAACACTGCTGAAGTAATTTCTTCTCAGAAAATATTTTAGCTTATTACTATACTATAATAACTATACTATATATTATATTAATACTATAACTATACTATATATATAACTATAATAACTATACTATATATTATATTAATTTTTTATCAAACAGAATAAATGTAGGAATTTAAAAAATTTCTTTATCCATATTTTCTTAAATCTGAACTCAGAATTTTATTAGAATCCTCGCGAATTAGGCTGAATTGTTTTCTGAACTTCAACTAATGACAGTCGAGAACTTCCCACTGAGAAAATATTCCATTTGTCTTTCTAATGTATTGAAATTTCAACAGTTTCTATTTTCAATTTCATACAACATGATGATTTAGAAAAAGTAGTACTAAATTTTTTTACTAACAAATCGAGATGAATTAAATTCGAAAGATATTGGAATATATTTTACTATTCAATACTAGTAAGATCTTAATTGGACGAATAACCACGTTACATTTCCTGTGTTCGAAAACATAATGTTGACATTATGGATGGCTGTGAACATAATTCGAAAAATCTTTCAGCTGGGTGGATTAAATGTGATGTATGGCTTTGCGAGCGAATTTGCATTAAATTTTAAGCAAAATTAATTCAGAGGTAGTCTGTCTGCCGGCTATCTAAATATAGTTTAACTCGATAATTTTAAAACAAAGAGCTAAATAAATAAACTTTGGAGCGAATTCTACATCTAAAGTGTAGATAATTGTGAAATTTGGAAGCAAATCCGTCAGGGGGGGGGGTCAATTTTCTGTCTATCTATTCTTTTACAAGCATGCAAATGCGATAAATCAAACAGAATGAGTTAAAATATGTTATGTGATTTTGTATTTACAAAACCAGTTCAGTATCAGATTTTGGTTTTAATTGGTTGAAAAAAAAACGAGTCTAGAACGTAGATTCGATTTTCTTTTTACTTATTGCTAAATGCTATATTTGAATTGAAAAAGAAAATACCCAAAAATTACACGATGGGTTCAATGAAAATGCTAAATAAACGAAAGATCAGTTTTTTGTGACTAATATTTGTTAATGCATTGCAAGGCATTTCCGGCGTTACCCATGTTGCGCAATTTTCTGTGGGTGAAGGGAGATAACGCATTTATTAGAGCAAGCGAGAAAGTTTGAAAATATCACTTTAGCAAGATGGAAATTGCAATCATTGCTGCTGAAAGTAGATTTTCACTCAATGCATTACTTCGATTTTCAGAAAGGGATTATTTGATCTTTATTCCTTTAACGTGTCGTGTTTTTCTATCATTAACTAACACTAAAATCGTTGAAGCGGAATTTTATTTGAAATAGTAACAGCATTATTTTAACGCTTAAGAGCTATTTATCGCAAATGATAATTTGTAAAAATTTTATATTATTTTTGTTTAACCCTTTATTTACTGATCGTACTTAAAAGTACCATTTAAATCTGACTTATATCTTCGTAATATGAAAATTTTTACAGATGATATTCTAAAGAACACAGAGAATGTAACCGAAATAGCAAGAAGTTAATATAAGCTAAAAGTAAGAATTAAAAAAATATTTAATTAATAATTAAATTAAGATACTTCTATTAATTGAAATATTTTTCTTGAGTTCCCTGGGATTGTTCAGCTAGAAAACTTAACTTCTAGTGCAAAAATGAAGTTGAAAAATTGATGGTAACATAATTCAGTAAATAAAGGGTTAAGCGGGACTTCCTTCTACTTTACTTTTTCAATCTCGGAAAATTTTTTTTGATCTGGAAAATTCGATTGCCTTAGTATCTGTTAACATTTTAGAATAAGATCTTCCTGAATAGTTACTATATGCTTCAAATTTACTGAAATATGTTCTGTTCTTATTTAAATGTGGTACATTTTTCTTGTTGTCTTTTATATTGAAAAAATGAAACATGCTAACGGATTCCCTTCTTTTCCAGAGATCTCGTTCATTGGAGACTACGGTGAGTTTCTTTTTCGATTTTTAAATTCAATCTTTATCTCTGTGCTATGTTGCCCCTTTTATTAGAATAGTTTCCTTTAAAAGTTGAGACTGATGCCTTAGATAGTTTTACTTGACGTACAGTACATTGTGCTGCTTTAAAAACAGGGATATATCTATCACTTTGATAATTACGCATCTTCAAAGAAACCGGTATCCATGAAATTAGGGTGCAAATTTATTAAAATGAAGTGAAGGTGCAAATTTATACAAATGAACAGATTGACTGATATAATTAACTATTATTTCGAAATGTTTTCATTACTATAACCGATATTTCAATGATTCATTACAGAATGTCATATTATATGTGTATCAAATTGGGTTTTATAATTGTTTTTGAGACAATTTTATTTGCTAAGATATCCGTCTGAAAAAAGTCAACCTTCTAGTGATCATGCAATAAAACTAGGTTTGTTAATAGTAAAAAAAGAGGTAGAGAGAAGTTTAGATTTACTGAAATTTTGAAAGAAACCGGATTAACATTCATTGAGTATGAGTTTTCAAACTATATAAAAAAAATGGAAATACCTCAACTTTTACGTAAAAAACTTATTAAACCAATTTATAACCCAGATTTTTTAATAGCTCTTGCCTTGAGAAATCATTTTATTGTGAATGAGATATGTTGTTTAACCCATTTTCAAAAGGAAATCACTGATTGGCTGGTCGCCAATGCCGTAATGCCATTTCAAGTCTGTCAATTTATCAGGTTTTATTAAAAAGGTGTTTTTATTTTAAGATGGAAACGATTGCTAAACAATAAACTTTATTAAATTATAAAGATATTATACATTTGATTTTTAATTAAAATTTGACAATATTTTAATTATTTCCATATTATAAATATTAAATCGTATAAAGAGTTTTATTATGAAACTGTAATAAGAATTTGAAGTATGGAAAATTTACTTAAGTAAAATATAATTTACTAGAGAAAATACAATTTATCTGGTGAGAACTGCGTATGGTTATTTATGGTAGTGATACAATTTTTGAAATATACACATTTACATTTCCCTATATGAATTATATGAATTATACAAGGCAAAACAATGTTATCTTCAAATAAATTGACCTAGAATTCGGCGTATCTTCACACTTTAGATCTCTCCCGAAAAAACATTTGGAATTGCATCCTTCGATTTGCGAAAAAGAAAAGAAGAAAAAAAAAAAAAAACAAGTCAAAAGGATGAAATTTGTTATGTTATCTTAATAAACAAATTTTGAATTGAGATATAGTTGGAACCCGGGTAAAGGTTGCCTATCGGTCGATATCGGCCCAAATCGATGTAAATCTGAATAAAACATTCATCAGTGGCAAATTTTAAATCGCGTCTATCGGAGGGTCAGTGGCTATAGTATGTTTCTATGTATCTTAAAGCTATTGCACAGGAATGCAACATGATTGATACATAACATTCAACCTATGCAGTTTCAATAATCAAAACTGTGCCTCCCTAAATGAGTTTTGTCTAAAAGATAAAGATTTTCTTTTTTAAACGAGAAGGTTGAACAGACATATTTTGACAATATACGGGGAAATCGTAAAAAGCGGAACTGGCAGAAAATTGTTGGATTGCATGATATTTTTGAATATTGACTATTTAAATATTTATAAGCTCGCATAGAATCTGTACATTATGCAAAATCTTATGAAAAAACGCTTATTGGGAAAATTATAAGTTGAATGTAAAAATTTGAAACGCTTTGGGCATTTGAAAATACCAAAAGATTATAGCAGTTAGGGGTGGGATAAAAATTTATGTATAGTCAAACCTATTTTTGTGCGGTCCTTTTTAAAGCGATATGCGGTCCCCATTCACCGCATAAAATTTTTCTTTAATATGCTGTAAAAAAGTATTGCTTATAACTATTACATTTTGAAATATTTTTTGTGGTGCCTTTTATACGCTTTTTATCTATCTCACAAAAATAGGTTTTATCTTATTCTTTTATTTAAATTTAGGGAATAAAATTTGATAAAATTCGAAAATTCATCGTTTGTGATTTCAATTATAAAGGGGAAAAATTACCATCTGCTTTTCTTAATATTGGAATTAACAATATACGCACGGTCTTCCTGTGACAATAGAAATAGTACAAAAATCGAAATCAGAAAAACATAATGAAATAATTATGGTTTAAGATTATATTTTCCAGATAATAGTATAGTTTTGTGATTTATAATGATAAAAATCGAAAAAAACTGAATGAAGACTCTCTAAAAAATGTGCGACATAATTAAAACAGAAATTTTGCTCCAAACGATGATTATAGGTATTAAAAGAATAAATAAAACCAGTAAACCAATCACCTGAGCCCCAAGTACAAGACCAATTTCGCAAATTCTTGTGTGAAAGAAATCATAAAGAATCATTATGAAAATCATAATGTCATCTGATATGCCTTTAGATATATCGTCAATGGTCAGCTGCCCTCTGATCCACCATTTTTGATAGAAATTGAAAACACTGCTTCAATGTACATTGTCTACGGGAAGAATGATTTTTCTCCCTATTTGTAGAGATCCTGAAAAATAAAACATTAACAGATCTCTTAATTTCAATAATTGGACGAGTTTCGCCAATTTTCATCTCCACTTTAAAGTAGAGCTAGCCAATTAGATGGCTCTATCGTTATTGTTTGGGTATAGTTTAATATAATAGAATCTTTTTTGTGATAATATGTAGTTCTTCTATGTTGATTGAAATGACTGAATTAATTTTAATACTTGTCGACTTTGGCTATCATATCATTGTTATTAACAGGGAGGGACAGACTTTTCCAGGCTACGGGCTACTTCTAATTTTTTCAAGGTGTTGCGGTCCGCCCAATGGCGTAGGTGTGGTGAGCTAAAAAAAAGGTCTACAATATTTATTATAACTTAACAATAAATAGGAAATATGTACTTACATACACAACTACAAACATAATAATAATAATAGCCATAAATATAATATAAAATGATGCACTTGATATCAAACAATTCAAAATACATTAAAAATAAATCATTTTCATTTAAAGTTGGTTCTCGTAGTTATAGTTAGTAAAAGATTCGTAGTCTGCATACTGTCCGCCAATCTTGAATATCTCGGTATATAATTACTAATTGCTAATCTTGGACTAGATTCTAAGTAGTCGTCTGTGAGATGGGAACGATATGTTGTCTTAATTATATTCATCGTTGAAAATGCAAATTCACAAAGGTAGGTAAAGCCAAAGAACGATGTTAAATGATATGCAACTTTTTATAATTAGGATACTTTACTTCGTCCATTAAATTCCAAAAGTTACTTTTTGGCTCCGAACTACGTGATTTTAAAATTGTCACTTCGTTTTTTTTTTTTTTTTTCAAGAGATAGAGAATATATAATTTTTATTTTCAGTTATTTCTTTCACATCAACATTCCCAAATGAGTAACAATTTATTTTTGTCAAGTAAATTCTTGAACATGTCTCTCAAATTCGGAGCGAAGTTTATAATTTCATCATAATATTTTTCTTTGTTTAATATACCTCCGTTTTTAAATAACTCGTCAGAAATATTTTTGAATTTTTTTAGTTTATTTTTCATCAATTGGGAAGATATTGGCTTTAATTTGTTTTTGAAAGTATTAACAAATCCAATCAATTCTACTATTGTTTGATTTTTTCTTTGCAATTGTTAGGTCAATTCGTTAAGATGGCTTGTTATATCAACAAGAAAAGCTAAATACATCAATCAAACGTCATCACGCAAGTTCAACATACACTTCTTCTTCCGAAAAATCTTTTACCTTTTGTAGTAGGTCCCTGAATCTCTGTAAAAATATACTCCAACTTAACCAACGAGCATCTACATGATATAACAATATTAGATCCGTTTTCTTCTAGTTGGGCCCGGAACATTGTTCTCTGCGAACACTTCTTTCTCAAATTTAATTCATCATTTTCATGCAGATTCCCATAACATAACGCATATTTAGAGAGCATTACCATACGCATATTTATTCCCACAACATAACGCATATTTAATATTTTACAACAGAGGACCTGTTGGTGAATACTGCAATGTTAAGAAAGGAATTGTGGTAAGACATCGTCTCTGATACACATAGCCAAAAATCCATTGACTATGATAGTCATTGACGGGCCCCATCAGTTGTCATCGATACAACTTTATAAATTGGAATTTTTTTATCCTTTAAGTATTTTTTGAAGGTGCAGTAAGCATCTTCACCTCGTATTTTCTTCTTTATAGATAAT
The DNA here is from genome assembly GCA_026543865.1 of Argiope aurantia. Classification (NCBI taxonomy): domain Eukaryota; kingdom Metazoa; phylum Arthropoda; class Arachnida; order Araneae; family Araneidae; genus Argiope; species Argiope aurantia. The sequence continues at coordinate 40,688 of JAPMOR010078330.1, forward strand.
GTTGTCAATATTTCTTTTTTCACACTAATATGCTTAAAACCATTCTTATAAAAATGCAAATGTGAGAAATATCAGCCATGTCCGTATATTCGCCAAGCTGCAAGGAAAAGAAAATGCAGTTAGTTATATCTTGGGTAAACTGATCAACCAAATCAGAATACATCATTTCGTTAAGGCACCTGGCAGTTCTATGTAAAAGTTGTACATCTTTAATTGCGGAATTAATTTCATTTTTGTTCTTGAATGAAAATAATGAATGGCTTGCTTCCAGAAGCACTTTTTTAAAATTATTTTTTCATCTGCGAAATGTTTCTTATGTTTTGCTAACTCACACGAAAAGATGCAACTGTTGCAGCTTTCGATATAGTATTGAATCAGTTTAATAAAATGATTGTTGTCTGATTAAGTGCAATTTAAACTCTTTTAACTTTTGTTTAAACAATTCGCTTTTTAACGAAAAATCTGTATTAAAAATTTCATGAAAGCTTTTAAAATGGCTTTTAACGATTCCATTTTTTTTTCTTTGAAAGTGCCACACTTGCATGACATGCAGCACACATATATTGCATTCACCATTGTAAAGAAAAACTGTTCTTCCCATTCTGTATTAAAATTGTATGTTTTTCTTTTCTTAACGATTGTTTTCGACATTGCATTTTTCTTTTAAAATATGATAGATGACTATTTTTACTACAAAAGCACAAGTAACACAAAATTCAAGTTCAATGTTTAAACCACAAAGAGCGACTGCTAGAACGTGGGCGTATTCAATGCAACGAGCAGCGAACATACGTGAACCGACGAATTTGTAACCGATGTATGTACTAAAGCGTCTTGTTCGCATCCATTGAAAGTACATGTGTCGTCTACACATTCATCGAATCATTTGCTTAAGTAAACACAGTCGCATCGATTGTAAAAAGTCGATTCTCCAGTTTAGCTGGCGTCGGTATTCCATAAATATGTTTCTTTTAGTAGGCGCGTCTTAGGTCTTAGTAAAGGCGGTCACCCCAAAATGTCTTGGTGGTCTACTGGTCAATCGCGATCTACTTAATGCCCACTCTTGTTATTGTGTCAGCCAATTTTGATGAAAGGCATCTTATCAAAACAAAGGAAAGTATTATTTTAAGTTGCGAGAAAGTGTAATAATAATAGAGCGCCCTAAGTAATTTAAAATCGCTATGTGGTAAAATTATTTGGTGGTATCAATCCAGTTGTAAAGTGAGAGGCTCGATCTTTTGTTTCGCATTATCTCTGAAAAATGAAGATGGATCGGACAGAGGACATTTATAATGTATCGAAAGATGAACTTTCATTTGAAACAAAATTGGCGAAGCCAATAAAATGGCCGATTCATTAATGTTTTTCCCCCATTAAACGATATATAGTGAAATATTTAGATTTTCTCCTAAAAATTGAATTCGTAGGGGACAAGCAACTATTGATGACGTGTATAGGTGTCATTACTTCATATGACGCAAAAATTAGTGAGTTAGATATAGCAGGGGAACTGGTTTACGGATCTGCAACATATCTCTATTAGTAATAAAAATGAATGTAAATGCGGATGTTGCTCTACAAGTCGTATCGTTTGATTTACCTTGGAAGTTTTTGAAATTGAGCATCGGAACCAATGTCTAAAAATTTTAATTAAAATGATATTATAACTTCTAAAAATATTATTGTACACAAATGATAACATTATATCAAAATTTCAAAATTTAAATGTTTCGTTTTTTAATATTTATATTCTTTTTGAATTTCGACAATTTTTAAAAATTTCTTTGCCTAATTTCCAACAAAAGGTTATATAATTACCCAGAAATTCAAACTACTTTCATTGTATTTTAAAATATTTAAAGTGCGATTTTCTTTTATTATTTGAAGTTAAGGAAAAAGGATTCTGCTTAATATTTGTGCAGTTTACAATACCGTGAAATTTAAAAGATAGATGAACTGCACATATACGTTTTGCAGGAAACCGGGAAGTTCTTAACAATGAAAATGGCCGAAATGCCACGGGAAATATCTTTTTCAACAGCAAATATTACTATCCCATAGGAAATTTAGGAAACATAGAAAGAATGATTTATTTTAATTAAACAGTTGAAAAATATTTGTTTTTTCTTAAAATATTTCTTTTTTTTTAATGGCAAATTGAATGACAAGTCAACTACAAATCGCTACGCTCAGAAAAAATTAGTAATATCACTTCAAAATTAGCGTAATTTATGAGCTGGTCTTGGTCATTAAGTGCAGATTTCAGCCACTGCGTTGCCTATGATGGGAGGTTGTGCCTGAAATAAGATATTCTCGGCACTTTCTTTTGAAACTGTGAATCTCAAAATGTTGAATTTTTTTAATGAGTTCCGAAATGGAATGCCCCACGTGTCTAATTTCAACTTCTATTCTGTGCTCAAAGTCTGACATTCTCATTGTGCGATTATAATCACATCACAAACCATTTCATATGAATGCATTTGAAAGCTCTGACAAGGCACTGCCCATTTATACATTTTGTACGCGATGCTACCGCTATCTTTATATTTGCTTAATGCTATTCTATAACTTTTGTTACAGTGCAATTACTGCGTAATTGTGAATGTTTGTAATCTTTCTGATTTCCGCCTTTTAGTGAAAATTCCTTATCTACACCTTTAATAGCAGAGATAATCAAGTTTTTGACTATTTCCAATATTAGGAGCATTTCCCAGTTTTTAAGGCTTGTTAATATTTTTATCATTTGATAGAAAATGAATAAAAATACATTCATTTTAATAGTTTTTTTAACAGTATTTTAATGCTCTTTTGAAGCTTAAGGTGCTTTAGCTGTTTAGAAGTTTTATAAGATTATGAGGAGACGTATTTCGGATAATTGTCTCATTGATCTGAATTAGTGCGCCTTGATACTTTTACATCCTTTTGATTTTTATATCTAATTATAATATACACTTGCCGCTTGAGAAGTTTTAGAAAGTCAACTCTAATTAAATGGTAATTAACATCCAAATTAACAATTTGCATAAACATCACGTGGTTTCACCGTTGCAAGTACGTGTAAAGTTTGCTTATACTTGCAGTTTTAGAATGTGGCAACAATTATTTGGCCTTAGGAGAAGTTCCTAGGTTGATGTCGTCAACTTTGAAATCCAATTTAAACACAGAGATTAGATGTTTTAAGACAATACAGCCTAAAAAGTTATTTGTCTTGGATACTTTGTTGATTTGAGTCTTTCAGAAGCCAACGCGATTCGGTCAAGTCTTTTATTTTAACAATTTTAATGAAACTAATAATATTCTTTTGAGTTATGATAAAAATATATTATTATAAAAGCTCAAAAAATAAAGAATATCTTATCATGTCAGATAAAGGTCGCTACATCATAATAAAAACACAAGAAAAAATTTCATGGATTAAAATTATAAGCTTTCGGTGACTTCAAAAACGCTTCGTGCTAAAAGTAGAAAATGAATTCTCGCTAACTGTCTTAAATTGTTTCACTTTTAGGATGAATCTTTTGTCCAAATGTCCATAATTTTATTTGAAAATATCCTTGGTAATTTTAGATTATTCTTGTGTTTTTATTATGATAAAGCGTACACTTTTCTAAGTGGACTTTTTGGGTGATATACTTTATTTTTTGAACTTTTTGTAACTTATTTTGCTATTAGGGGTTCTATAACATGTTTCGAGAAATTCAGCCTATAGTCGAGCCCCTATAGTCACTTTACTATAGGTACTTGTTACTTCCCTGGCTATACGGTACGCCATTTTGAATTTAGAAATCTTAAAAAGAATTTACCAATCACCTTGTATAGATAAATGGCTTATTTTTATTAATTTGAAAATTATATAATGCAGTTATATTCAGATATGACGGTTGGGCAGTGGAATTAATATTTTCACTACAGTTTATCCATGCTTCTCTAGCGATATTCTTTAGAAATTGATAGCATTTAACAAGTGATATCCAAACTGTAGCATTTTCTGCAGCGTCACTCAATTTTGTTTTTATTTCACAGAGCACCAGCCACAGCACCGTAGGAGCCTGGATAAGAGGTGGGTGCACTTGACTGTTCTTAGGCAGATCCAAGTAGACACCACTTTTTCGAATATTCCTAATTGCTCTATTATGATTATTATTATGTTTGTTTTTCAGGAGCGCGTTTTCTTTCCTTTACATTAATTTTTATATTTAAAAAATGGTTCGCTGGGATTAATGGCTGCTAAAAATTTCAAATAAATACTTTGTGTTTCTTGGTACCAATGGTTTATTTATAAAATATTTTATCTTCAAATCTTAATAGATGTATGTGTTTTGGCCCTCGATAGCTCAGTTTTTAGAAAACTCAATCACATATAAATGAAACACAAACTCTTGGACTCTATCTCCATTCCTTTATTCTCAACACTCCCAACACACCCTCTCTCTGGAATTCACACATACACTCAAACGGTTATATGATTTCACCACTTGGTGGTGCTACAAAATTAGTAGGCGGAGCGTTCTGCTGACTTATTGGCGCCAACATTCCACCCCCCCCCCTTGAAATATCATTTCAAAATCTCAACATTACAGAAATAAAAATTTAACACATTATTTAATTAGGCAATGCAAAATTTCAACAATTATCTAGTACAAAATACAAAAAAAATATTGCACTTTTAAAATAAATTTGAACATTGTATACAAAACAGTTTTGAAAAGAAAATATATGCGATATTTCAATATGTACAATGAACAACTTAAATATACATTATATCATTTTAAATACTAAATACAATAATTACACTAGATATACATTGATTTTATTCACATGATAATAAACAAATCTTTGAAATTGCTCTTTTCGTGACTCCTTGTGGAGTTTTTATAAGTACTACTCTGACTTTGCCGTCTCATCCATAAATTAAATCTTGTATTCTTTCCATTGTCCACTGGCAAGGGAGAAGATTATCATCTTTTAAAAGAACCATAGAATCCTTTGAAATGTTTTGTTTCTCAAACTGCCATTTGTGTCTGGCTTGCAAATTATTTAAGTAATCTAATTTCTATTTTTTTTCCAAATTATTTGGACCATTTTGCTCAGTTTTTGTCATTGATATAAAAGGTTATCTTTTCTCTCTGAATAATCTGGATCAGGAATACTATTTATGGGACGGCCGATAAAAAAATTGCCTGGGGTCAAAATTTCAAAATTGTTTGGATCTGATGACAAAGGTGTCAGTGGGCGACTGTTTAGAATACTTGCAATTTAAATAATAATAGTCAAAAACTGTTCCATTGGTAAACGCTCATTACCAACAACTCTCTTTAAATGGTGTTTGAAAGATTTAACACCCGCCTCCCATAAGCCACCGAAGTTAGGTGACCTTGGTCGAATAAATGTCCATGTCACTTGTTCAGTGGTTAAGTAATTAGCTAGTGGCTCTGGGGGCCTACCAATCATATTTTGCAAACGTTTCAAACCTGAATTGGCCCCTTTGAAATTGGTTGCATTATCAGAACAGATAGAGGAACTAACACCTCTTCTGCTAAAAAAGCGCTTTAAAGTGGCAATCATTGCCTCTGCAGTTAAGTCAGTGACTATTTCCAAGTGGATTGCCTTAGTAGCAAAGCAAATGAAAACAGCCACATAACATTTTTGATAATTGCCTTTCCTTTGACCCTTGTATTTAATATAGAAAGGACCACAAAAGTCTATCCCAACATGAGTAAAAGGATAACTAGGTTTAACTCTATTGGTTGGGAGATTTCCCATAATTTGGGTTACAATTCTAGGTTTAGTTTTAGCACAAATGACACAATCTTGAATAATTTTTCTGGCTGTATTTCTGTCAGATAATGGCCAATATTCCCGTCTTACCAAATACCACAATGTTTGTGCACCAACATGTAAATATTTAAGATGAAAATATTGCATAACTAACAAAGTGAATTTGTGATTCTTTGGAAGTAATATGGGAAACTTTTTATCATATGACAAATCAGAATTACTTAATCTTCCTCCAACACGTAAGACACCGTTTGGGTCTAGAAATGGGTTCAAGCAACTTACCCGACTCTTGTTAACATTTTCACCTTTTTCGAGGGCTTTTATTTCACAATTAAAGGTAGCTTCCTGAACAAGTTTGACTAAAGTTAACTTGGCCAACTGCAGTTCCTTGGTGGTTAAAGGACCTGACATTTTGCTCAAGTTTCTCAAATTATTAATAAATCTGAAAATAAAGACTAAGATTTTAATTATTTTATACAACTTATTTGACACACTAAGAATATTATCTAAAAATGATGAGTCCACAGCTGAAATTAAACAGCAATTAGTCGAATTTTTGAGTTCTGCTAAATAAAGTTTCTCAGAAGAAACGTCCCTGTTCTGCACAGAACTGTCCAATGGATCGTGGATGTCGTCGCAATCGCCAGGAAAGTTCACAACCTGTTCTTGGAGAAAGGTTGGAACAAACCACCATAAGTCACTTTGTTGCATTCTCGTTGGATCAAGTTCCCTTGAAATGACGTCAGCGGGATTTTGTTCGGAAGGAACATGATGCCACTGATTCATTTCTGTGGATTCTTCAATAATAGCCACTCTGTTTGCAACAAATGTTTTTAAGTCTCGTGACTCTTTTCTCATCCACGAAAGCACGATTGTAGAATCCGAATAATATGATACTGACTTAATATCCATTTTTAATGCACTTTTTACCTTCTGCATCAAATAGGTAAGCAGAACGGCACTGCATAACTCTAAACGAGGTATAGTTACATGCTTGATTGGTGACACACGAGATTTACTCGCGATTAGCTTCACTTTCACTTCACCCACTGAATTGACTGTTCTGGCGTAGATTGCAGCACCATATACCTTTTCAAACGTGTCACAGAATCCATGAAGCTCATTCACTTCCGCGTTTGGAATAACAATACATCTTTCTATGTTAATGTCGTTTAAGTTTCTTAAAGATGTTACAAACTCTTGCCATTCACTAGCTTCTTTCGCCGGGAAGCATTTCACCCCAATCAATCTTGAGCAACCACAATTGTTGCATGAATATTTTTGCCTTCGTGATCACTGGCCCAAGTAACCCAAGTGGATCAAAAAGTCTGGCGATAATGGATAAGACCGACCTTTTGGTAGGATGGGCATTATACTGTAAATCTACTTTAAAGGTAAAGCAGTCAGTATTAGCCTTCCAGGCAATCCCTAAAGACTTAATTTCATCAGTAGATGAGAACTCATACTCTTTCTCCATAGCAGGAATAAGCTCAGAAGTATTTCCCCACCACTTGTATAATGACATCTGAGCGGTTTTTAAAATGCCAACAAGTTGATGTTGCAAAGTTTTTGTCTCTTCCAATGTACTCGCTCCACTTAAAACGTCGTCCATATAAAAGTCATGACACAAGACTGATGCAGCACTTGGAAAGTTTTTTCCCTCGTCAATGGAAATTTGCTTAAGTGTTTTCATGGCTAGATATGGAGCACTAACCGTTCCGTAGGTAACCGTATTTAGTTGATACGTTTTAACGTGCTCATTAGCTCCCTCTTTCTATAAAATTCTTTGGAGATTTCTTTGACTCTCATCTATATTAATCATACGATGCATCTGACGAATATCTGCAGTAAATGCAAATATATGCTTTCTGAATCTAATTAGCAATGTAAATAGATCGTCTTGAATCACTCCGCCGTTATACTGAATTGAGTTGAGCGATTTTCCACTACTAGTCAAGGTGGAAGCATTAAACACGGTACGTAGTTTAGTTGTCGCTTTTTGAGGCCTATAGATGCCATGATGAGGCATATCGGTATGAACACTTTCATCTTGTATCCCGCTCATATGGCCTAACACCTCATACTCCTTCAGAAAATCAGAATACAGTTTCAGATATTTTTGGTCTCTAGACAGGCGAGTCCACAGCGATTCATGTCGTTTTAGAGCAATATCCCTTGAATTCCCTAGACATGACCAATGCTCTTTAAATGGCATCGCCACAATATATTTTCCTGTCTCATCTCTTCTATGTATTCGCGCATAATGATCCTCACAAATAGCATTCTCTTTACTTTTAGGTAATTCATTACTTATTTCCTCAATCTTCCAAATTTTTCTTAAATTTGAATTTAATTTTTTTGCTCCACATATTAAACCACAATAGTTAGAATTTAATTTATCTGAACTCGAAACACTACCTCCTACAATATACCCAAATACAGAGTCCTGTAACGTCAAATTCTCATTTTTAGCATTTAATTTTCCAGGCTTTATTATTTCATAAAAGTATTCAGCGCCAATTAAAATATCTATTTTGCTCGGAATATTAAAATTAGGGTCTGCAAAGTCAATTGATTCTGGAATATGTACACGCATATCTATCATCTTATTCGGTATTAAATCTGTTATTTTTGATACCACTAACATCGAAATATTTCTTTCGAAACTTTTATTTTTATTAACCACAATTGCTGTAACTCTGCGATTAACTACCAGCGAGGCATTATTAATACAGGAAATAGATTTATTTATTTTTTCACTTTGGAGCTCTAGCCTCTGCATACAATTCTGACTCATGAGGCAGCACTGTGAGCCGCTATCTAAAAGGCACCTTACTTCCTGCCATTGCGAACATCCATCTTTTATTATACATCTTACAGTAGACAAAACTACATTTTGATTTACGATTAGATTTTTTGCAACGAAAGAAGGACTCCACTCACTGGGGGAAACCGAACCTTGTTCCGAATTTTTCCCCCTCCGATTGCGAATTATTTATGACTTCAGCGGTTTTTATATTCGAAGATGAAACATTTTTTGCTTCTTTCGAAAAGAGTATTAACTTATTGTGAGCTTTGCCCCAGAAAGAATTTCTAAACGAACACTTTTTAAAGCTGCAATTAGACGATAAACATTTGAAGCAGTCGTTTTTATTTTTCACTACCTCTACGCGTTCAAGAACCGAAAGTCTCTTAAATTGAGGACAAGGATACAAAGGATGATTTTCGCTCTTTAGACATAAATCGCAATTTTTATTTTTCATTTCATTAAAAAATACTTTTGACGCTGATTTAAATTTATTACTATAATTTTGCCCTCTTTTCGTCTCATTAATGGTTTTACCTTTGGAAGCAAAATACAGATCACATTCTTTTCCTAACTCGAGAGGTGTAAACCCCTTTTGATTTTGTCTAATATTAATATGAGTTGCTGTTTCTTTATCTAGCGTTTGGAATAATTTATCCTAAACTATCAATTGTTTTAGGGTCTCAAAATCTGTAACACCCCTTAATTTTAAATAATATTCAAAACTCGTCATTAAGCGTGACGCGAATTGCACATGAGTTTCGTTATCTCTAGAAGCATATCTAAAATTCTCTAAAACCGCTTGCGCTTTTGGCTCGAATTCTCTTAGTACAATTGATTTAATTTCTTCATAATTATTTAAGTCTTTCTCAGCAATATAAGTTAGGATATTAGAAGCTCTTTCTCCTAATAAATTTAATAAAATCTCTGCTTTAAATTTCTCAGGAACCTTTTTAGTACTAAGTGCTCTCTCTAACGAAGTAAAAAAGAAACCCCAATCCTGAGCTTTGCTCGGTGGTTTAATACACAATATTCTCACAGACTTTAATAATCTATCCAGTGACTCTTCTGGTTCGGTTTTACACTCTACATTAACGGAAGTAGATTACCCTTTATTTGCGCTAATTGTAATTCTATTTTAGTTCTCTTTAATCTAAGACGCTCTAGTTCTATTTCACTATCCTGACCGGATTTTTTATTTCTTTTCCCTATTACTCGATCTACAGCATCTTTAACAACTTCGTTGTCATTTTTGAACACATCACTCTCCTCAATTAAACGTTTTATTTCACTCTTTTTCAAGCCTTCCGCAACAACCAAACCTATCTCCTCGGCAACGAGTTTTAATTAATCTTTCTTTAATTTTGCTAAACCCGCCATTTTAAATATATAATTCAAAATGATTCAAGAGAATAATATCACAATTTTATTCTAAACTCATTAAAACAAAATTAACTTCATCTCGGGAAATTAATTATAACTCAACAAAAACAAAATTAACTTCATCTCGGGAAATTAATTATAACTCGTCAAAAGCAAAATTAATTTCATCTCGGAAAATTAATTATAACTCATCAAAAACAAAATTAATTAGTTAATAACTCAAAGGATAATATTGCCCATACCTCTTTGCTGGGACTACTGTCACTCGAGACCAGTTATCCACAACAGAATTCTCATTCTTGGTATTTTCGCACCAATTTCGTCATTATCGACGATATCTCCACTAATAAATCACACATTTCAAATAATGAATCACTATACAATAGATGCATAGTCGTCTCCGGCGAACTGGACCATGTATTGGCTCTCGATAGCTCAGTTTTTAGAAAACTCATTCACAAAACTCTTGGACTGTATCTCCATTCCTTTATTCTCAACACTCCCAACACACCCTCTCTCTGGAATTCACACATGCACTCAAAAGGTTATATGATTTCACCACTTGGTGGCACTACAAAATTAGTAGAGGGAGCGTTCTGCTGACTTATTGGCGCTAACAGTATGCTCATAATATTTTAGTAGTCTTACACTATTCTGTTGATTTCGCTATGCCTTTTGTTAACTTCCTGTCCATATTTCTATTCACCCAATAATATCGCAAAAAATAACATTATTATTTAAAAATTGTTGCAGTTGCCTTGTTCTGAAATTAAATCTGAATTATACGTACAATACATTTTGAAACATTAAAAGTGTACCTTATACAGAAATCTACTAACCATAGTTGAAAACGAATATGAAAATCTTGATTATTAACGGTAGAGTAAGAAAACCAGACTGAAATACTATTAGCAATGATGAAAAGATTTGAGTTTAGCTTCAACAATTTAGTATATTGTAAAACTGCCTTCGACGACCAGTTGATCCACTGGAATTTATGGTAGTTAAAATTTCCGATTGAATACTTTATGTGGCGTATTCTTTATGGCGTCTTCAAGAAAGTATCTTTTTTTTTTGTTTATACTAAAGAAACATTTGGCGGCCATCTTATTAGATATCGGAAAAGTGTACAATCGCACATGGGGATATGGAATCTTGAATGAACCTGCGAAGGAACTTGCCAATTTATATTCAAATTTTTTCAACATTGTGACAATTCAAAGAGGGATATGAATTTTCTGGTATGAAGCGGTCCCGCAGGGCAGTGTTTTAAGTATCACATCTTTCATTATAAAAATTAAAAATATTTTAAATTAGCTCCTACCTAGTCAAAGAATAACTACCTTCTAAACTAAAAAGTTAAACTAGCTTCTTAACTAGTCAAAGGATACCTTTGTGTAGACGATCTATATATTTCCATTATGGGAATTATATGTGTTTTATAGAAAGTCGATTGCAAACTGCAGTGAACAAAATTAAACAATGGTCAAATTTAAATGGTTTTACTTTCGCTACGGCAGAAACAGCGGGGAGTGAATTTTTTAGGAAGACCCTGAAATTATGTTAGACAACCAAAAAATTCCTTTCCTTAGTGAAATTCGTTTCTTAGAAATCATTTTCGACAAAAGGCTGATATTTCAATCACATCAAACTTCTTTACGAAAAAAAATTTAAATAATGGCGAGAGGGCTTTAGATATCCTGAAAGTTCTCTCTTATACATCTTTTTGCTCTACCATCAGTGCTGGGGATTTATAGAAATAACATCCTTTCGAAAGTAGATTATGGCTGTGTAATCCATGGGTCAACTAGGAAAAATATACTAAAAAAATTTGACCCTGTTCTCCAAATTGCTCTTAAAATATGTTCTGGAGTTTTCTTCAGTTAAAAATTTATATGTTGAATGCTATGAGCCAGATTTACACCTTCGAAACAAATGTTTTCTTTACATTATCATCCTAGCCATCCATATTACAATTTTAAATTTCGTCCTTTTCTGCTTCATTTGCAAGAGGCTAGAACCTATTTTGTGAAAGAAAAAGGCTAAAGAAAGGCCTAGAAAGTGGCTAAACCATTTTGAATCTATATATATATTTTTTTTTACCAGAGTGCGCACTATCTTATCAGAAACTAAACATGAAGCTTCTAGAAATATCCCCACACCCATTTAACAGTAACCCTCCATGGAAAATCCAAGTCTTTTATTTTCTTAATTATTTTGAAAATTTCAGCAAATTGGACACTGCAGATATTATTTATCAACAATTATTCTTGAGTACAGTCTTATAATCAATCTTCCGTTTCTGTTTACACTGAAGGATCTAAGATATCTCCCCACTCCCTATACCTCATTTGCTGTGGTTTTTCCAGATAAAATTCCATGTTTCCATCATACCTGTTGTCCCGTTTTTACTGCTGAGACCACTGCAGTTTTGCATTCTTTATTGGAGATTTTAAATAGACGCTTTGGAAGCTATATTATTTACACTGATTCTTTAAGCATTTTACAGTCTTTAAAATCATTTGAAAATCATACTTATAAAATGACTCTTAAGATTTTAGACGTATTATAAGATTCCATCTCGAGTCCTAAGTTTTATTCCTCTGGTATCATCCAATGTGGGAATATGTGGTAATCATCAGGCTGATTAATGTACCAAATCTGCAACTCTTTTTTTAAAAGCCCAATACCTGCATGCGATTTGAAGAAAAAAACAAAGCACAGTCTTTACATCAACTGGCAAACTCAATGGGATTTGGAAACTAAACAAATTTAATACTTGCAAGCTTATCATAGAAAATTGGCCCTCTTTAAATAATCGAAAACAAGACGCAGTTTTACCTCGTCTCAGAATCGGTCATACTAGATTCATACATAAACATCTGTTATCAAATGATCAATTGCCGATGTGTTCATATTCATCTGTGATGTAACAGTTTATCATATCCTTATTGAATGTCCAAATTTTAATGTTCAGAGCTTGTTTTACTTCAAAACAACTTTTAATGGTGACTTTTTAATGGTTGCTTGGCAGGGACCCACACGAGAACGTTTTTGTCTTTTTAAAATCTATTAGATTTTATTCCTTAATTTGAACTCACTATCGTAATTTTATGACTTTTTGTAGTTTGTCATCATTTTACCAATGGTTAGTTTTGCATCATTTTTAATAGTAACTGTTTTTGTTAAACTTTGAACTGAAAATATACTTACTTGGCGTAGTATGACCTTCATATTATTTCTTGCACCTTAAAGCCTTAAACCAAACTAATAATGGACATGCCAAATTTTTCTTCATCGATCTGAGTTCCTTATTTTTGGGAATCACATGGTGACAATTTCTTTACTGTTTGTTTATTGTTTTGAATATTTCTACTCTCCCCCCCCAAATATGTGCTACTGCAGTATGGTATGTTCTCTATGGTTAAATGTATGGTATACCTCTAAGCGATATGCATTTTTCTGCTCCTTAAACCATTTTTTCCCTTTTAGTACATTATGTAACCTGAAGTATAATCCTTGAACAGCATAGAAACTATCACATTTTCTTCGATAGTATTTCTTTTTCTGGTATAGATTCCCTTATCTTATTATAGTAAAATATACACTATCGACTAGTAAGTAATTGGGCACCTGTAATAAAAGAGATAAATACAATTTATTTATATCCACTAGTTGGTAGAGCTTCAACCTGAGGCAATTACAGCCTTAACCCTCTAGGGTATGCTTTTCACAAGTGTTTGTACGATGGACAGTGATATTTTCTCCCACTCTGCTTGGAAACGACATGTAAGTTTTGTTCACCGACTTTGGACGGTTGCTGCCTCCTTTAATTCGGTGATCCCACTCCTCCCAGAGATTTTCTATAGGATTCAAATCTGGACTCTGGGCAGGCTAGTTCAGTCGGTTCAACCCATTGTCATCATACCAAACTATGGTGGACTTTGCAACATGACAAGTGCGGTTGTCATCCTGGAAATAACAATGATCCAACCAGTAAAATTGACACAGCTTAGGAAGCACATTGTTGTCTAAAGTTGTGGAATGGGAGTCGGCGCTGAGCTTACCATGAATTTTTATCAAGGATCCCAGTCCATACCAAGAGAAACATCCACTGACCATAATTCCATTCCCGCCAAACTTTACTGTAGGCACAATACTTTCTGGCAAAAGGCGTTATCCCTGCATACGCTAAACCAGACTATGCCATCCGATTGGAAGAGATTTAACCTTGATCTATCACTCCAGAGAGCCTGTTTCCAATCATCCACGATCCAATTTTGACGTGTTTTACACCACCTCAACCGAGCAGTGCGATTAGATTTTATAATCAAAGGCTTACGGACGGCGGCATGACCATGGAAACCAAGCAAATGAGCTTCCTTGAGGAGGGTATTTATCGAAATATTAGTCCCGGATTTTTGTTGAAACTCCTAGAATATGTTTCAGGCGGTTTTTTCGAATTTCTTTGGACAGCACTAGCCGGTCTCTATATCTTAATTTCGTGGGTCTGCCGGATCGAGGCACATTTCGACAATCATCACTCACTTTCCACTTCTTAATCACAAAAGCTACTGTCGATTTTGGAATGTTTAACTCACTTGATATCTCCTCTAAGGATCGGCCATTTCTATGATATCCTACAGTTACGCTTTCTCGAAGTCAGACAGCTCTGAATTTCGTGGTATCTTGCATGTCACTAATGCTAATGCTGTTTCCTATGCAATATTTAAGTGCAGAAGGTGTGAAGTAGATCAGGACCGCAGTTATCCTCATTTGCATAGGTGTTCAAATACTTATTGGTAGATAGTATATATTTCTGGGTATGGTTGGGACAGCAAATACCATTTCATGGCAATTGTAATATTCTCCTTCATTTTATTCACAATTTCTTATTTGAAAAATTATAGTTTAGATATTACCTTAATATATTTGTATTTTAGTACGTTATTAAACTACAAATATTACTTTAGTTTATTTTTAATGGTATTGAAACTGAATTCGGTGAAATGAATTTTTACCACAATTAAATGACAAAACAAGATTGAGTTAAGCAGTTAAAATCATAGTGTAATTTATTTTAGCTGCCCCTTATAATAGACACATGATTCTTGATTTGTTTAGCTTAGACAGAAAAGATAAAATTTTCTATTTTCAATTTTGAAAACGTCATGTGTTTAATTTTAAAAGTAAATAGCAAAGTGAAAGCAGAACATTTTATTTCCTTTATAAAATCATCATTATCAATTCAGATTTGTTTTATAAGAATGTGTTTAGAAATTGATGCTTCTGGCAACTAATACTTCGTAAGAATCATGAGGACATTCATTTCCACCATACGGCACGTACAAAACTCCGTGGCTGGGATGAACTTTGCCACTGCACATGGCACCCTCGTGATTGACTCGTCCAATGAACAAAGGCTCTCCATCAGCAGTAGATCCACCTTGGATGGCACCAGGTGGAAGGTCCGATCCAGAAGCGAATCTCCACTCCAAACTCACTCCGTAAGGGGCAACCAACACCTACAAAAAATACAAGCAAACTGTAAGCCTCCCTTAAGATAAATACTTCTTCTGATGGTTTTTGCATATTTAGCCAAGTTATTCACACTACAGTAATTAGAAACTGCAGCAAAAGTAACCAGGTTTCAGTTCCGCCACTGTACATCAACATTGGGGAAGGTGGTGAATTGTCCTGTCGCCGATGACAGGATGTACCTCGTAATGGCGCAGTTCTATGAGGAAAGATATTTTTGACATATTTACAATATCTTTTATTGTTTTCCAAATTTCCATTTTCTGAAAGGCGAAAAATTTTACTACTGTTTTTTACTACAGTTTGAGAATTTGAAGCTACTGTGATATCAAATGCATAACAAAATGAAGCATAAAAATCGCACTAATCACAACTAGGTACGATTGCACAATCATATAAATCTTCAATAACTTACCGAACCAGTTCATGCAATGTTATTATAGAGTGAAGACATGTTAATGGTATATAACTAATTTTAACAATTATATTTTTAATAAATAATATGCTTTTACGAATTATAATAATATAAAATTAACTCAAATGAAGCGTTTTTATCGATGCTGTAATTGAAACAAAGTAACTAAATCGGTAACACTGCTCAACATTGATTTTATTGCTAATGATATTACAAAAATTTTAGGATAATTATTGTGGTGATTCCGGCACAATTTTTGTAAAATTGGCTCCAGTTTTTGCGATAAAATAAGAATTACAATTCAACAGTCATATATAAGTGGTATATTTAAGTATTCTGCGACCCTAGATAGTGTACATTATGTAGTCTCTTTCTATAAATTGGTCATGGCAGTTTCACATTTCAACATGCTAAATGATTTATTTTAAGTTAATATTTTTATTTTATTAACATTGTAAAAAGTTATTTATTATTTGTCTGTTATAACCCCAGAATCCATATTTGTGCCCAATATTGAAGCAAATATTCGAATAACTATGGGAACATGAGGAAACATATAAGAACCAGGAAATTATTCTTCATAAAGAGTTAATTTTATCCTAATACTTATAATTCATAGAATTTATATTTTTTTAGAAACGTATTTGTTTGGCGACTAGGAAAATAAAATTTTAATGCACTTTTGATACTGCCCCTTACGTGTTATGGAATGAGTAATTGGCCCTAGAAGGATAGTGATTGCTATAACTCTTTTCAAATTTATAATGCAGTGGTCGGTAAATCGTGGCTCGCGAGCCAGTTTGAAAGCCATGAGGTACGTTGATCAAATTGAGGACGTTCTTAGTAAAATCCAGCCTAATTAACCTACCCAAATTAAGTGAATGACAACATATCTACCTACATAATTTAAGTTTAAAAAAAGATCTCTCTCAAAAGAGATTTCAATCATTAACTGTTGATAATTGGATCTGTTGACTAATGAGTTTACCGACCACTGTTCTAGTGAAATTGTGTTTAAGGCACTTTCAGTCTCTTGTTCATATTCTATTCCTGTGTAAAAAAGAAGCTGAAACCATTATTTGAAATAAACCTAGACTGGCTAAAGTATGGAAGAATTTTTTTCTTCCTTGCTTCTCAAACCTGAATCGGACATTAGATTTTTCCTTCCATATAGATGCTAAAATTTCAGTTCATTGACTTCTCCTTCAGAGAAATGTTGATAAACATGCTTCATATTTACTTCCACTGTTAAATTCAGGTTTCTTTGTATCTTCGTTTGAGGAAGGAATATCAGATAATGATGCTATATCCTAACAGGATAATTCCCCTTACTTTTCTTCTTATGATTAAAGCATTTCAAATTGAAAATACAAAAATTACAACCATCGTAATAGTTAACAGGTTCTCTCTACATTATTTATATGTTATGCTCAATAGGTTTAATCGTTTATTATTAGTAATAAAAGATTGTTATTATTAATAATAGCCGATCAATTTCATTTATCATGACAGATTCATCAAATTTCAAAATCTCCTTTTTGTATTTTCTTTCATTGCGTAAACGGTTCCTCAAGGGCACATTTTCTTCAGGTGTGGCGATTTTCATGACCAAATCACGGGGTACCAAGTGATCTGGCTTGCATTCTAGTTTACACCCCCTCAGCCTCTGTTTTCTACTTTTTATTTCTTCCCTTCCTAGACGTCAAGAGGGAACTCTGCGTGAGAAACTGCCTCCGCTCTCTTTGCTTCTTACTTCTCATGGACAGCCAAAAACTACAAGTGTTGAACGAGCGTGGCGACTCTTTAGACATGTAGTACCTTTCGGTCTCCGATATATCATTCGACCGATATCCTAGTCACTTGACTGGTCTAATCAAGGGGATCAAGTAATCCGATATTTCATTTACAATTGCAGATACTGACTCGGATCCTCGGATCACAATCCTAATCTTGTTCCAATGAAAACCAAATGCACTAGAAAGAAACTCAGATCAACTTCTCGAAAATCTCCGCAATTAAGCTTTCGAAGAAAAATAAATCTAAAACAGATGTGTAAAAGTTGCTTTCTTTCACTGTAAAGAATTCTGTCACTTTGGAACTTGGGACAGAGGGCTTAGTTCACAAGGACTTAAAATCCTTATTTGTCATGGGCAATAGTCCAGATCATATTTCACTCTATCCGTCAGAGGATTTTTTTTCTAACCTTACGATGCTTCGCACGCACCCACACACGGTGTTTTTAATGACAAACTTCCCAATCCACTTCTTGATGGGTACCTTGTAAGGAACTGACATAGTCTTACGTCCAAAATCAACGACATAAAGGACTTCCATCCTTTTTGTTTTGCAATGTAGGAAACTTTATTAAACTCCAAAATTTCCCTGAAACTCCGTGGTTACAATATTGCTCGTACGGATGCAAACATAGGAATAAATAATTCTGGAGGTGCCTGTATTTTAACTTTTAATATTTTTCCTAGTACACCTCTAAAGTTATACACTTCCTTACAGGCTGTAGCAGTTCAGGTTCATAAAAGAACACTTGTTATAATCTGTTCTTATATTTGCCAAAATGTGTGATTATCAAGAGAAATTGAACAATCTAGTTGAACAGCTTCATTCTCCCATTCTAATACTCAGATACTTCAATAGACACAACACTTTTTGGGCTTCGGATAGTAAAAATTCTCGAGGTCAACAGATTGAACAGTTTATTACTAATAACTGTCTCTGTCTGCTTAATAATAATGAGAAAACGTGTTTCCTTGAACACACACATAGCTTCCATAGTCTTGACCTGGCCACTTTCTCACCTGATATCCTACCATTTCTGAATTTCCCAGTTGGATATGATCTCCATAGTAGTGATCACTTTCCATTAATGTTTACCATGCTGATAGAGGCGGTGTGATTCCTTGTAGTCCGCGTTTCCTATTCCATAGGTCAGATTGGAATGCTTTTACGCAACAAGCAGAGATCACTGAGACAATGGTTAAAGTTTCAGATATCACGAGAGCAGTGCAGAAATTACGGATTGCATTATTTATGCCGCTAATACTATCTCCATATATTCCCCATGCCTATGAAAATTTCTATGTCTGTAGTTGCCTTTTGTGCCATTAAAACCAACAATTCAATCCAATCGTAGACCATGGTGGAATGACGCTTGCCGCGACAGTTGTACGAAGAACAAAAGAAACGTTTTTCGTTGGTGCGCTTCAACAGAAGACTTTATAGTATTCAAGATTGCCAGAGCTAACGCAAGACACATTCGTCCGCTTAGTTAAAGGGAATCATATATTAGCTTCATATCTTCAATTATATCCTCTATTTCCAGCAAATTGCTTTGGAAGAGCTAAAATTGCAAACGGGATCTATAAAGATTTTTCTTTCAGTATTCATAAAACTGGTTTTGGGATAACTTCCTCAACCCTAGGTATTGCTAATACTCTCGGGCATGCATTCGCATAAATTTCCGCTACTGATTCATATAAACCGTCTTTCAAAGCTGTAAAGAATCGTTCGGAATGAAAGAATTTGCGTTTTATAACCGAAGAATCCTTCCATAAAACTTTGAGTTTAGGATGTACAAATTGTTGTCGGCTCTGACTAAAGCACATGATACTAGCTTCGGCCCGGATGGAATCGTATATAATATACTTCACCATTTATATACATATTCTCTATAAAATTTGCTATATTTATTTAACTGTATGTAGATTGAACAGAAGTTCAATTCACAATGGCATGAAGCTATTGCGGTTCCAATCCTGAAACCTGGTAAAATTCCTTCTAACCCTCGGAACTACAAACCCATTGCATTCACCAGTTGTGTTTGTTCAAGGTACTAGAGCGTATGGTCAATGACAGGCTTGTTTTTTAATTGGGAAAGAGGCATTCGTTCCGCAGTTTCAGAATGGTTTTCGCAGAGGATGTTCAACTTTTGATAATGTCATCCTGCTCGAGAACAAAATTCTCAATGCATTTGTTCGACGGAATTATTTAGTCTCCATTATTTTGACGTAGAAAAAGCATACAATCACACTTGGCACTTTGGCATAAATTCTACTCTTTTAAATCTTGGTTTTAAAGGAAATTTACTTATTTTTTTAAAATTTTTATCGTTGCGAACTTTCCGTTTAAGTATTGATAAGTTTTATTCCGACTGTTTTATTCAAGCTGAGGTGGTTCCACAAGGAAGTGTTTTTGTAAATGCTTTTTACTACTCATTTTATCCAAATATTTAAATTTTTATCACCATACGGCGATGGCACCTTACATGCGCATGATCTTCAGATCTTCTGCCAAAGGAGCAATATGTGCTTAATCGAGAACCAGTTACAGTTTGCCGTGAGCAGGCTGCTATACGGGTGTGATGAAAATTGTCATACAATTACTCCTGAAAAAAGTTGATTTGTACACTTTTGCAGGAAGTGGGGCATTCATTTGGATCCTACAATCCATATTCAGAATGCTACCATTCTTGTGGTTGATGAAATTAAGTTTTGGGGAATAATTTTTGACCTTAAGCTCCCTTTTCTTTCTCGTACTTTACATCTACGAAAGAAGTGTGGCAGCTCATTGAATATTCTCAAAGTACTTTCAAGAATCTCATGGGGAGCAGAGATTACATCCTTGCTTCGAATCCACGAAGCAGTTATTTTATCACACATTGATAACGGATTCATGGTATATGGATCAGTAAGATCTTCCGTTTTACGTTGATTGGATACCATACACCCCATTGCTTTAAAAATTTGTTCAGGGGCATTCCGAATATCACCAGTTGTGAATCTTTACGTTGTCTGTCACCTGTTGCCCTTAAATTTAAGGCTCCAAAAATATCTGTCCAGTACTACCTCCGAGGTTTGTCTGCCCTGAAAACATCTATGCACTCTTTGATGCTTCCTTTTGCCTTCGACGATTTTATACAGCTCGATCCACTCGCATTCTTCCTTTCTGTGAGAGAGTTAAACTACTCCTCAGCGATTCAGATCTCCAGGAAGTGAGTATTCAGATATATGATTTATTTTCATTTCCTTCTTGGGGTAGTCCTCATTTTTCCTTTGTAAATCCTTTTCAAGGGTTTGAGACCAATATTATCGTCATTATTGTTTGACAACCGACTTTTATCGTCTAGAAACCTTTTAGTTCTCATCGCTGTCAATTTTTATCGTATTTACCTATTTCCACAGATGGTTCCAAGTCAGACGGTCATGTTGGTTGTGGTATCATTTGTAATACACAGAGAATCCGTTATCGTTTGAATACGTCTTTTTCAGGTTTATCCGCTGAGTTAAGGGCAATTCTCTATGTCCCACAAGCAGTTGCTCTCTCTACTGAACTCGAATTTTGTACTTATACTGATAGCATAAGATCTTTGAAAACACTTTCCCATTTTCACAATCGAATTCCACCCATCGGCCTGAAACTCCTGGATCTTTTACAACTCTAAAAAACAGGGACTATGAAATTTTATTCTGCTAGATTCCGAGTTATGTTGTGTTAATTGGAAATGTTCTAGCAGATAATGCTTCTAAAACAGCGTTTTTGTTCATGCAGCTTGAAGTACCATCCTACGAGGCGAAGAACTCGTTTGCGCGTAATTTATTATTGATCTGTTGATCCCACGATATGGCATGTATAGTGGGATCAACAGATCAATAATAAATTGCATTTTATCAGACCCACAATTACATTCTGGCCTGGTTTTCCAATGCATGACCTCAATGCCAAACTGATTTGACTCCGTAATAGTCACACTCGTTTAAGGCACAAATGTCTTTTATTCGGTGATCGAGCTCCTTCCTTCTCGAGATGGCAAGTGATTTTAACAGTCCTTAATGTTTTAATTGAATATCCTGGTGTTTGCCTTTATCGTTTACATTTTTTAAATTCCTCATGACTGAGCATACGAAATCTTGTAGGAGCAAAACGCAAGTAGGAGTACGCAAAAACTTTTTAAAATTTTTTATAAGCAGTTTTTATTTACTATTTCTATTTAACATCTCACTTTTTGTCATTTTTAATTTCTTATTTTCAGTGTTAAGACATTGCTATGTTATGTTATTAATGAAATTCTAGTTTTTGCAGAATTTTAACTATAATTATTCTTTTTCGCCTTTTAACCATATGTTTGGAGCAGCATGGCCAACTAAATCCCACAATCCAGTCTAATTCAAGCCATAACCTATTATCAGTGGAGAAGCAGGTCTTAATTGTTATGGTAGGTAGTGGAAGGCTGGATATCCAATTCACTCCTGCTTTCTTCACTCCATTCCCATTTCAAATGAGTGGAAATGCGGGGAGAGTATTTAGGATGTGGAGCTTTGAATGTGAAACGAAGAAAAATATACTTTAACGAGGAATTAGTGAATTCGCATTTTGAAAAGGAGAGGAGTTTGTGTGAACAAATCGAAATGGCTTGAAATATCATGATCACCTGGAATATCGAATGGCAGCAGAGGAAAATGATGACACATAGGAATAACATTTTACCTACTAATTACTCAATGAAGTAACATTGCTGTTGCTCATTAAGTCTCGATTATTTACCGTTTGTAGATATTTGCTTTTATGTTTGAAGGAAAGAACACATGACTCTACTTTGTCCCGAGACTTACAGGAGGAATGCACAGTAATAACTTTTATTCTTCATTTAAGCAACAATATTCTGCATTAATTCAATAAACTGATATTGAATTTATAATCTTCTGGGGGAAATAAATCAAAACTTATGTGAATTTATGGGATTCGTCTTTTACTCAATAAATTGTTGCTAATACCTTCTGTAAAAATATTGTCTACTAATTAATATAAAAATTGGACAATTTCTTTTATTAAATTTCTTTTAGAATATTAACATGAGTATTTTTTTTCGAATTCCAATAATAAATGTCGAAATAATTTATTATTAAATTCATCAAAATAAATTTATCTTGATTACAACTAAATTATAAAATAAAATAATAGTATTATTCTTTCTAAATATTTGTAAGATCGAAATATACAGAATTTTGATTTTCTTTTCAGTGGAATATTTGTGGATATTATATAATACCTCCCCCACAAATATTAGTTAATTTTAACTGTTTTCATACCGATAAAACAAAAAAGTGAATTTACTTTCCTAGTAAATATATATTAAATATAAGAGATTTTAAGAGAAATATAACATATATTATTTTTCATATTAAAGTAAAGAATATTTTCATATTGCTGTAATAGTTATTGCGTCATCATATTGTGGTATTTTAATTTTTAAATTGAATTCTTTTTTATTATCAAATACTTTAGTTCATGTTATTCTAAAATTTATTAGTCTAATATTAATGTTTAGTCATCTTCTTTCTTTTCTTATAGAGAAATTTGAAATTATTATACTTTAAAAGCGTTTCTTTCTTTTAATCTCAGTTGTTATATCTTAATATTAATGTTTAGTCATAATATTAATGTTTAGTCATCTTCTTTCTTTTCTTATAGAGAAATGCGAAATGATTATACTTTAAAAGCGTTTCTTTCTTTTAATCTCAGTTGTTATATCTTAATCTTAACTCAAAATTTTATCCTCGGGATAAAATGGAATGACCAGCTAATATATTACCCATTCATTATCAATGACATTATCCATTTTTATATAGTCAAATCATTTATATAGTCATTTATTATATAGTCAATTCATTTATTGTGCGAAATAGCAAAATCTTAAACCTAAAATTTGCAGATGATTACTTTGTTCAATGAATAACCGTATCTTTCTTTTGTATCCCGATATTGAGGGAGCATGGCGTCATTCTAATGCATTTTTTCATTCGTATAATTGGCATATTATGGTCAACCCTGTATACATTTATTACTATCTATATTAGCCCATCACCTGTCTATATATTAATTATTTAGTGTCAGAAACTCGAGCAGCTACATGACACCTTCATCAAAATCATTTCAAATTTTATCTTGGAAAATAATCAGAATTTTGATGAAAGATTGTTGCTGATGGAGGAAATACTAGTAAAAATTTGCTGGCTGTCAGGTATGAAAGATGAATGGTCTTTCTAAAGAGTTTTTTTCCCGTTAAGTTGAAGAATTATAAATAAATTCTTTAACTATCTTAGTATGGTTATGTTTGATATATTACAAATAAGTTATTCTATTAATCAGTCAATGGAATGGATTTTTAGGTGTTCCTTTTATAGATGTTAGAAAGCACAAGCAAATTCTAATATTTAAACTAGAAATGGATGTGAATAATAAGTATCCATTACATATAAAGTAAAAATGAAATATTTCCAAAAATTAATTTTCAATAATAATAAAATATATTCTAGTATTTTAAATAAATAATAAACATCAACTTCTATGTATTTCTCGCTTTAGATTATTACTGAAATAGCAGGAGCCCCGTTGATTAATCGATACTTATTCTAAAATTCCCATTCTAATGCCTTAGATTTGTCATATTCAGTACCATTTTAGATGTGAAGAGTGCTATTTATTAAAATATTTACTTCATATTGATGGTAAGCATGTTCTTCTCCACCCCATGCAACATAGCAGCTTCCATGCGCAGGGACCAACTTTCCAGGGATGTTGTCTCCTTGGTGATGAGCTCGTCCGACATAGATGATATCGCCTCCGTCATAACCAACTTCAATAGCATTGGGTGGAA
Source organism: Argiope aurantia (assembly GCA_026543865.1). Lineage (NCBI taxonomy): Eukaryota > Metazoa > Arthropoda > Arachnida > Araneae > Araneidae > Argiope > Argiope aurantia. The sequence continues at coordinate 65,276 of JAPMOR010078330.1, forward strand.
CACTTCCATTGGAGGCTGGCACCCATTCGGCCACAGGTCGGTAAGAGGTCGCTGGAAGAACAAGAAATTCAGTTTAAATTTTGGATTCAAAACCTTTTTTTAAAATTGACAATATCAAGACTTTCAAAAAAAGAAACGAAACTCGGAGATGAAGAAATTTACGAATACAAAAAAAACAAAATGTCACCTTTGGAATGCGGATAATACTTATTAGTAAGTCGAAAGCAGTTTTAGGATTTATATTTATAAAAGTGAGGCTAGTTAGTATACAAAAAAATCAAAGGAGGCGGGAGAGGGTCCTTTTATATCAGGTTGAATCCACCATTATCATTTAGAATATAACAAAATCTAATGAGTTTTCTGTGTTAAAGAAAAGGAAGCATTATTAAACAGACTACAGCATACAAAAGGATTTTATTCAATTAAGAGTAATACTTCTTTTTTACGGAAACAAAAAAATAAATTAAATTAGTCAAAAAAATAGCAAAATAGTCAGCAAACAAAGCCCTTAATTCAATAAGCAGGCATTATATCGGGCCACATTTAAATTGAAAAAAAAAAGGAATCATGGGAGTTCAAAGTTTATAGTTCTTTAGATTTGACTGAAGAGAAATAATATTTTTGCCCCTTCAAACAGCTAAACACAAATTTTAACAAAACAAACAAACAAACAAACAAAAACAAACAAACGCAATTAACCGACAGTCTATAAGCATAAGTAAAAACAAATAAACTTTAAAATAATATATTTATTTATATTCCTGCTTATAAATTAGAATAATCGTGAATTAGTTATCATGAAATAAACATTGTTTATAAAAATATTATTGCCTCTATGCTCTTTAATACCCGACTGAATACTGCATTACGCTAAGGAGAAAACTTATGATATCTCTTGAGAGACGAAAAGCGACTAATAAAGGGAATTACTGAAAACATTACATAATTATCAAAACAAAGAATAGAATTTTAAGAATTAAAATAACTTTGCAAGCTTACAATAGAACCTCAAAAAGTAATAAATCTCGATATGAGATTGTTTATTGTGATTCTCTGTATGTATTTATGAGAATCTAAGAATTTATGGACTGTCGAACGCTACCTCAGTTTCAGCAAGGTGTTTGATAAACATAATTTTCTGCATTACATCACGTGAAAATACCAACAGGCAAAATATCCAAAAAATCTTGAATTCGCCTATTAGATTTTGGAAATACAGTGCTTTGAAACAAAATTTTTTAGTGATACGTGACTTCAAACAATTGTCGGACACCCTGTTTATTCAAAATTACGTTTACATAAAGGAAAGCTCTTCTTGAAAATTTATGTAAAATACTCAAGCTAAATTTTCTTATTAATTAATATAAAAAATACAAACAAAAATGAATTGTTCCAAATCAAAAATATGAATATCGGATTTCAGTAAATAAGCAGCACAAGTTTTCTCATCAGTCGAAATAAATGGAAACATGAAAGGAAAAGACAAAAGAATTCGTTTGATGTTTACACTGTTAAAGAAGGAGATAAAATGAAATACAGAATTTATAATATTTGTGATGAGCAAACGAATGTTAGAAGAATTGATACCATTCAGGCGGAAAACCTTCGTTAAAAACAAATCATTGATTTAGAAAAGTATGCTGAAAATAATATTAGAAAAAGAAATCGTGTCTTCTTTCATAACAATAAATAGGTCCTCCTTTTCCCTCCCTGGGGTTGAGACTAAATATCCATAGCGCATAAGAAATATTTCCTTTACAAATTAGTGCTATTTTTTTATGAATCTCTCAAAATAAATAATGTTTACGATTTCCCGTAGTCGTATCTCTTCCCAAGACTAGCAACATTCTTTCTGTAATCTGATTGATTTCTCCGTGAGTTTAATTAATTTAAAAGAGTATATGGAATAATCAGAATTATTTGGATTAGAGATTAATTTAATTTAGAATTTTCTCTTAACGGTGCAGAATATAAAAAAAAATTAATTTTTTAACTCTTCGTTGCCAACTCTATTCTTTATTGTTGTTTTTTTAATCATTAATTTGAGCATAAAAATGAAATTTTATAATGTTCGAACTTTACTGAACAATTCTGGATATATAGTATTATTTAAATGAATTAAAAATGCCACCTAATCATTTTGATTAAATCGCATTGTATCAATCAAATATCGTGGGATATTGCTACTATTATCCCATAATATTCTACTTTACTACTTTTTCGTTGATTCTTATTTTTCATTGTTTATTTCTTATTCTTGAAATCAAAGATCTACAAAGATATGTTAATTAGTGCAGTAGTTACATAATCGTTATATTTTGAAGAATACCTTTGTTAAACTGCATTGTTCCGGTGGACATATAACAATTTAAGGATATATGGAACGATCTTTGAAATTGATGTACCTACTTCCATACCTTTTCTTAACATTTCTCTACACATGGAGAGAATTAGTCTTTGATTTAAAGTCATTTTTTCTTTGAAATTTTATATTTGCTTTCATGTTTTAAAATTGTGGGTGTGTGTTTAAATCTATTCTACTTTTACCATTTGATTGGCACAGCATGTAGCTTTTGCCCCATTAACCCATACTCAAGCAACCAACTGAAATCTTACAAAACAATTGTTTCTGAAGTGGAAGTTTCCTTTCGTATCGCTGAAACAATATTACTCATATCTGTCGCAAGCTCTTTTTACCGATAAAACTTTATCCGCCAAGCAAACGTAACCTGATAACATTTAAGATTTTTTTAAATACATTTTTTATCAAAGAATATGTCAGTCGAATTCTTCCTAACAGACAAACCTGTATTACAGATAACAAAGCACTGATAATAATTTTTTTCACAGAAATAAGACAAACAATGAACGTTCTTTCAATTTAAAATTATAGTTCCAGAAAAATAGACAAAAGAAAAGTTTGTTATCGGTTTTTTGATCTATTTTAAGAGGATGCAGCTCTTGAAATCATTTTTCTAAGTATTTTCATTCATTTTCATACTTGCTTGATTTTCTGCAACTTTGTTTTCATGTTACTCAACCAAACAGGAGAATACAAATAAATATTCAGATATTTGAATAATTCTTTAATAATCATTATATTTTGAAATACCGAAGGTGATCTCCTTTGTTGGCTTCAACTTAAGCACATTCGATAAATTTCCAGTTTAAGTCTGTTGAATAGAAAGAAATGAAAACCAGTTGAAATTGGTGAATCGAGTCGATTTAGCTAATATTTAAAAAAAAGGGAAGAAACGTTGTACATTTGGCATCAATGATGAAAGAGGGATATATATTAATTTTGCTGTTCAAAACATAAAATAATAACATTTAAAGACTTCATTAAGGAGAAATTATTTAATATTACAAATTTTTAAATCCTAACAGGAAATTTTTAGATGCAGATAAGTTTGAAAACAACTATTATAAAGGTTTTATGCTATATGAAATCTATATATTTCAGATATAGATGAGGAAAGGAGACGATGAAACAGCTGTGAAAATTACCGATGTATATATGCATATTATTGCATCATTTATTCTTTATTCACAGCAAATGATAGATGATTTCAAATATTTGCTAATTAGATTTTTAGAAAAGTTTTAATAAAGATATGCTAGATAATTTATTTGTCGGAGTTAAGTGCAATTCAAGGGGATATAGAGTATTAAGGGAAAAAAAAGTTGACAAAAGACGTTTCTGGGTGAATGAGTATAAAAATTATTTCAAATTAATTCTCAATTTCTAATCTTAATTCACACATTCTGCTCTTTAATAAAATTTTAACTATTGATGGTTTTCAATCTACACTATGGTTTTCCCTCTTTGCCAAAAATAATTTTAAAAAAAAATCTATTTATATAATAAATTTAGTGCTGCTTTACCCAACAAAAAATCTGTATTAGTTCTTATTGTATTGAATGAAACAGCACATTAATCAGCCTTAGACTAGGTATAACATTTAAAAAATATGACCGCATTCATTAATAATATATATACGATCGGTCATCGGAAATATATATGCAAAAACATGTAATATTTTTTCTAGTTATATTAGCAAAAATGGTTCCAAAGTTAAATTTAAGATTAGAAAGTATCTTTACATGTTGGGCTGTAAGCGCATTATTTATTTAATTAAAAAATATTGGTAGATAACATAAAATACATTGATCATTCTTTTATAAACGTTGATAAACTGGTTACAACGAATTAAATTTGATTTTGCTCGTTTGTGTCTTTAACCAGAGAATTTTTTATGAAGAAAACTTTAAGCAAATAACGAATTCTTCTGAGAATTCTGCTGAGGAATTTTACTGAAGGATTTTATCATCAGAATTTAATAGTAAGAATAAAACAAAATTAATTTTATTCGAAAACACCATTCTGCCATTCCCACTTGAATAAATTCCGAATTAATAATACATTTTTCTTTAAGAATTTAAAATATATGAGTGTATTCTCATGAAATAATTAAAGTTTCGGTTCTCTAAATTTAGATTTAAATGCATGAAGTTTGGCGGGTAAATGGGTAGACAATAAATTCAATTCCATTTTGTGCTATGCTTCCACGTTATAACGATGTTCTACGTGCATCCGAGTCACCAGTTTCTGGCGAGCAGTTTTTGTACTACCACACCATCATGATTCTTCTAGAGCAAATGATATATAACATAAGATAAATAATCTATAATACAACTGTAAAAATTTAGATTGTTCTGGATGAAACATAAATTATTAAAAATTGTATACTGACATTCAAAGAATGTATTGAAAGAATGCTAAGTAATGAAATAAACTTCCACTTTGTGCAAGAAAGCGTTAATTAAATTCTAGAAAGCATTATCTAGCCTTATAAAAGCGTCTCTGTTTTCAATGGAAAATTGCATACATAATTGAGATAAATTAAAGTTTCGAATAAAAAGTGCATCTCGTCCTCAAATTTGTACAAAATTTCGTGTATTTTGCTTCAAATGTTTGAAATATAGAGATATACAATTTTATCACGCCCTTTTAATCTCAATTGCCTTATTGGTAATGTATTGTTTTATTATTTTCAAATTAATATTTTCGATTAATTATCAGTTCAGCGATTATTTTAATTTGTATTCCATACGCTTGGGGCCATGGGTGTATTAATTAATTTGAAAATATATTTATTATAAGCTTCCGTTATATTTATAATGATGAATTATAAATTAAAGACTAAAAATCAGAAACTTAAAATAATAATTCTTTTTAGTGCATTAGTAAAATTAAGTTTGTTATTATTTTAAATTTATTTATTTACTATTAAAGATTTTAAAATTACATAATTGGCATTACAAATCTTTATTTAACAATTTCATGATTGTCACAGTGAACGGGGGAGTGCTTATCTTAAATCGAACACCTCTTTATTTAGGTATTTTTAATTTTGCTTTATTTTATGAATTTTTCGTAATACAAAATGAAATTTTGAAATTATGAAATGATACATATGAAAGTTTCATAATACATTTCATAATACAAAATAGATGGTTTTATTCATGTAGGTAAATATCTTATAAAGAAACCAACAATAAATTTTAATTGATTCTAATTAAAAATTCAGCTTCGAAATCGATATTTTTAATTATATTTGTTGAGTTTCTTACTCTCGTTTTTTAAAATTTGCACAACTCCGGTTGAACACTTAAAGAAATTATAAAGTGTACAATTAAAATATATACACAAGTGGAAAGATTATTTTTGTATTTGTTTGCAAGAAAAATTTTCAGCATAGTTAAAATAAAAAATACGTAATTTGATATAATATACTTTTTGTTTTCAATTATTTTTCTACTAGTATTTTTTCCAACATGCGATACTAAAGTCGTTGCATTTGATATTCTTTGTATTCTTTGAAAATACTCGTTTTATTTTTAATTAAATTATGGGTCGTGAGCTTAAATAGAATCGTTTAGAGAACCAGGGTTAAAAAAATCTTGAAAAAGCCATCTTTCAAGTTCTTCAAATTTGTAAATCAAAACAATCGAGATAACCATTTAGGAACAGCATACAAATTGAAATATTATAAATTTAAATAGCTTTTATTTATCATTAATTTTTTCTCACTTCCTATTTACGTTTCAGGCTCATAGTAGAAACACCTCTGGAAAAATAATTTTTCATAATTCAATTTAAAAACATTATAGAAAAAAAAACTTGTTACTACGCATACAAAAAATTCAGGCTGCTCTCAAAGGCAAATTCTTTCTGAGATAAAAAGCATATTAGTCTTACTAGTCTGAGTATTATGAGTTAATTTTTAACGGTGAAACAGGAGAAGGATCAATTTCAAATGAGCTACATACAAATAAAATTAATAAAATATTTAGCCGCTGAAATTTTATTAACAGGACTACTCGAGTAACGTAATGCTGAAATTATTTATTTAAATGTTTCATACTTGGAAGAATGTCATTTAGAGTGATAATGTAAAAGAAATATTTTATATACAGTGATCACGCATTTTTTTAAAAAGCAACTCACACACAGTCAACATTTTTGGTAATACAGAATACCATCGAATAGAAAACAATTTTTTCTAAATTTCTGAAATATTTTTTTTGCATCAAAAAGTTTTACGTATAGGTGAATTCAAAACTACCTACCTACCTATGTTAAAAGATCAGATAAGTTATAATGAGTTCAAATTTCTTGACAAATTTCTGTTTGGGAGTATGAACAAGTTACTGTACCTGCACTTTATCATCGATGGAAAAACGATTTTACTTCTGTGATTTAACCGATCGGAATACAAATTGTCAAGGATATCTTAACTATTTTAAGCTAATATACTAAAAGATAGAAAAATTAGCTACTAAACTTTCATCACAGTTTGAACATAGCGAGAATTTAACTAGCATTAAAATCAGACTATTCATGAAATTAATTATTAAAAATTTGTTGAAACAGAATGACAATGTTAGTTAGTGGATATATGAAGAAAAACAGGTTTTGGCTATACCATATGATAAAGATTATTAATAATTATGATGCTTGTATCTCTTTTAGGAAAATAAAAGCGTTTATAAGAATAAACGAAAAAAATCGATATTAATTAGCTTTAAAAATATTTTTCATGTATTGTTTCGCCTTTTTATAAATTTATAATTTTTCAAAAAAAAATATGTGCATGTTTTTTTTAAAAAAATGAATTTATCACTATTTTTGAAGCAAAATTTAGACTAAAAAAAGTAACATTTGTAATTACGTGGCTAAAAATACAGTTCAGTCTAAAATTTTAACTACTATTCTTGCGACATATTAACCTACAAAACGATATGATAAAATATAAATTTTAAAATCGGAGAAATAATAATTTTAATGTAAGTATTAAAGGAATGTATATTCACGAATATATTTTACATTTAAAATTCAAGACACATTTGAATGGACTAACAATAAATGCAATTTGAACAGTCAAAATTTTTCTGCTCTGAATATTTTTAATAATAGTTCTATAAGTAATAATGAGAAATCAAACTTACGTCCACAGTAAGCCATTTTCGTATTAAATGACAGGTGAGGCAATCTAACAACTAGACAGGAGTATCACCTGCGCGGCATATATAGTGTTTGCAGTTCCACACCCTGAACTTTGCACCTGATAGAGGAAGAAGTAACTAACAGACTTTGTACATGTCTTGGGGATGATCCATTGTCACGCCTCATCTGATGATAAGGTCAGAAACTTAGTTGAATATGATTCTTCACATTGTATTTGATTAATATATCTGCAGAATGTGCTTATCTGGATTTAAATATCATCTCAGTTTTTGGGAGGTTCATCATTGGCAACCGATATTTATAGATATATTTTAATTTTAGTGCATATTTTGATTTCTTTTTTAACTACTATAAAATAATAGCTGGATTTATCAAATTGGGTTATTTTTAAAAAGAGTGAAAGTTTCTAAAGGTATGTGTAGTTAAAAAAATATATCAAAATTTTCGATTTTTCAACGTCTCCCAAATAGGAAAAGGAAAAGATTTTTAATCATGTTATTAATGCAGATTCAAAGTGATTCAATAACTTTTTTCAATAGTGTCGAAAAAATTTCTAATGACTTTTCTATTAATTCATTTAAAGTTAAATGTTAACTTAAAGAACAATCCAATAAATAATTTTGTGATCTATATTTTTTAAGATAATGGGCATTAATTATCAAAGCAATTAGTCATTTCACCTTAGTCTTCGTTTAGACGGCTTTCTCCTTTTTCTGAGAAATGTTAAGGAGTCAGTATTGGTGTAGATTAAATCTAAAAACGATTAAAAATTATTCATTTTTAATAGTTAACGTCTATTTAGAATATTTCTGAAAGAAAAATCTCATTTTGGAAATGTGCAACCTATTTAAAAATATTTATGTTCTTAAATAGATCATTATTTTATCTAGTTTAACTTAAAAAATAAAGTAGTAAATTGTTTTCAAAATTTAAAATCCATCTGGCTTGTTTATTAAATTTTTAGTATTTAAGTCGGTAAATGTAGCAGTAAATTATTTCCTAAAACACAATATTTTCCGAAGCTGTTAAAAGGCTTAGAGAGTTGTTAATATATTTGCTCCTTTGAAATGAAATATATTATTCATACATGTTTCCAACACATCTAACCCCTCAGGGGTACATCTACAGGTGTGACGGGATTCGCGACCCCGAGGTACTCCAGTGATCTGGTATGCCTTCCATATTCTCCTCCCTGTTGTTTTTCGCTTTTTCTTTCCCTCGATGACAAGACAGGGAGGTGTCCATGAGAAGCTGTCACTGCTCTTTTTGCATTTTACTTGAGTTGGCCGTGCGTGGCGATCCCTTAGACAGGTGGTGCACTGAGATTCCTTTTGTATTAATTGGCCGGTAGCTAACCACGTTATTGGTTAGTCTGCTAGAGACAATTTGGCATTTCTTGGATTGTTTTTAAGGGTGGTTATTGTTCCCGGAGATGACTCTGAGAGTATAAATTTCTGTTAACGCCACAGCAAGCGCCTAGGCTGGTAATTTCCAGTGGCAGTGATTGTTATCTCTTATTAGATTCCATGGGGGTGGCGCCGTTGGGCCTGAATTCCTATCAATATCATATGGACAAAACCAAACGTGTTCCCTTCAGTGAGTAACATATTGCACCGATTTCTCAAAATAACGTCCCAATGTACTTCGTTATTCACAGGAATTCGTATTCGAAAGAAACTTTTCATGATGTGTTTCCTTTTCTTGTGGAAGAGGATTAAAAAAAATTTAAATCTGGGGATTTTCTGGTCGAAGTTGGATTCTCAAAATAAGCTAAACAGGTTGTGAGCCTAAATTGATTGTTAATTATACCCATTTCTATTATTCTCACCCAACATTAAACTCAACCAAAGTAGTTATGTCCTGAGGTTAATTATTTAATGCTCACATTGACGAAATCACTGAAAATTGAGAAATCCCTGAGAAATGAGGTGACCCATGTCCGATCTATTGCAGTAAGGAGGGTTGGCCAGATGATGAAAACAGAGTACCTTGTGTTAACTTTTATCGATTCAAAATTACCCGAATACATCAAAGCAGGACATGTGCCAGAGAAAAATACCGAATCCTTTGAGATGCTTCTAGTGCCAGCGTTTTGGACATTATAAATCTTCCTGCCTCGTTACACTGATATGCGCCCGTTGTGCGGAAGTTGGCCATAACAGCACTTTTTGCATTGCTAAAGAGAAGTGTGTCAGTTTTAAAGGGGGTTCACTTCATTCTCCAGAAACTGTTTTGTCTGTAAGCAAGAGGAGAAAATTATAAAAAAAATATCATTCCCTATACTGAAATCAGGAACTTTGTAAAATCAAAAACACCTGAATGTGGAAATGGGTATGCTTTGCCGCTTTAAAAAGTGTTCGCTGCGATATCCACGCAGTGGGATCTTGTCGATTTTTCATCTGGTACCAGCTTAAAACTTTCAAACTTTATAATAGCATCACTGCGTTCCTTTACAGAATTGTTCCTCTGTATGCTGCAAACCAATTTCTGTAAAAGCTCCCGATTCTGACTTACCTGATTTTCAATTTGCAAAAAATCTGGGAAAAGCTTAAAAAAGATTCACCTATGAAAACAAATTTATACAATCTATGAAAAAAGTTTTATGAAACTTCGCCTCGTTTAGTTTCCACTTCTGTTGTACAACAGAACTTTATTAAAACTCCTACTGTAGAATCTGCACCACAATCTACGCCTGTTATTCAAGTAGAAAATTTTTACAGTTTCGAGAATCCGATGCCGATTATGAAATGAGCTCTTCTTCTGCATAGGAGAGTGATATTTTAGAATATAACATGTCAGAGGACTTGGAAGATTCGGCAGAAATTAGCCCTGAACTTTCAATAAAGCAGCAAAAAGATAAAAGAAAATACATAATTCCCACGAAATATAAAGCATTTTTGTATCCCCTTTTGTTTTTTCTTTCTTGGCATGGTTTTTTTTCACCTTTTAACCTAAACAGAAAGATTATATGTAAATTTTAGAAAATTCTAATTTGTTCATTTATGTCGTGTTTTAAGCATTTTATCAACATCTTCTACGTCTGCAATATTTTACTTGTTACTTATCCACCAGATATTTTAGACATGCTGTTCAAAAACATAATACAACTTGCATTTGGAATCTTCTCTGATTATTCCCGTTTGGCATTTTTGCTAAAATCTATTTTATTGTTTTTAGATTTTATTTTCAGGAATTATAAAATGTTTTTAAATTATTAACCTTTTTATGTATAATACCATATGTTTTATCACTGCAGTCCTGTTAATCCACCAAACTCTTGACACGGTATGGTTCTTGCGCCATTACAATCCATATTAAGCCGCCCTACTCCTCGAAATGAATCAAATACTCCTCGAATTTTAAATCTTATAAAGTGGTTTTACGAATATAAAGAAATTATCATTGTGTTGATACTAATAAAAATCTTACATTTAAATAAATTTTTGAATAAGAGTAAGAAATAATAATACACACTTTAAGGGGTAAAAAGAAATTTTCTTCGTCTAAGATTTAGCGAGTTTGGTTTGGTTATAAATTCTGAAATGGTGGCTTTAAAATAGCTAAGAATAAGCAGCAAAGATGGCCGTTTTGCTACATGGAAAGTACCTTTGCAAAATTAATAACGTTATAGCTTTCTCCTTGCATAATTAGAAAAATGTTTTTTCGCAACAAAAACATTTTGTTAGAAGAAAAAGAAAAAGTAAATTTTTAAGATTATAGCTTAATTTCAAGTAAAACAATTTTCTAACATTCATCAGTAACATGAGTTTAAAATCATAATGCAACCATAAAATATCCAAAAGTGTTTTTAATATAGTTGCTAAACAGAGGTCTAATTTATTTAGGCTTTTATTTCAATCACTGTGATCCAGAATCTAAAAGTCATATTAATTTTTTTTTCATTGTTTCATTCCAAAAACATTTACCTGTGGATACTTTTTTAGTGAAAAGGAGTAAGAAGAATACAGAAGAAGCTTTTAAAAGAACTCAAAAGAAGATTTCCACCATCTTATTGTTAAATGCAACACTCCAGGACCTGCATTCAGCAATGGCTATGATCTTTTCCGTTTGTAACTTGATGTCGTGTCATCTCGACTCATACGCTGTAAAATCTCAAGTCTTCTTGCAGCGACTATAAAAGCTAATAATATACCGCAGAGAGAGAGAGAGAGGGAGGGAGGGAGAAAATAGAATATCGAATATTTTCTGTAACCATAAATTATTTATTAAATTTTCTGCAATTGAAGTAATTCCTAAAAAATTTTTTATCAGTACAGCTGGAAATAGAAACCATTATGAAATGTGCCGTAAACATATGTTGCAAAGCATTGCAACACAAAGGTTATTAAACCTACACAAAGGTAATCTAAAGTTTGGCTTCAAAATATATTGAGCAAAAGTTTGAAAGGTACTTCGAACTTATTTTTTTTCTCTTAAATTCGAGCTGAAATTTTATTAGCTTCACACCTAACCATCATTCGACGTTTTCTTAATTCTTCTCAGAAATTTAATTTACACAATGTAGCGGACCTATGTTTGATGAAAGGATTTGAAACAAATTTTTCATTATTTTATTTATTTATATTGGAAAATCTTGAAATACAAACAGAAAATTCTTGTTCTGAAAGAAAAAGATTTGTTTCATTCAAATAGGATGCGCTGATATTCTAGCAATGAATTTTATTTATTTATTTTAGTTCTATCTATTCTCTCTGAGGATATTATATGCTCTGAAAATTCTCTTCTCCAAAACAGAATTTTTTGCAAGCATCTTGTTTCTCAATAAGGCTTCATGAATATTCTTAGAATATCTCTTTCCGTGGCTCAAATGATATAAAACTTATGATAATAGATTTATATACTCAAATTCGTGAATTCCACTTCCGGCTAAAAGAATCATGAAACATTAATACCAGTGTTCTAAGAATATATAGCATCTTGCTTCGATCATTGTAGCAACTCCTTTATTCATTATTTCATATAATTTGGCAAGTTATGTTATTAGTTTATGTAATAGCAACTCGTTTTCATTGTAAAATATTTAGACACTGTAATCGTTGCAAATCAACTGCAATTTAAAATAACCAGTATTTTCCCCAGATGGAGTACCCAAAAGGTTCTTAGTCTGGGAAATCATTTAAAAGAAGAAACAAACAAACTGAGAGTTGCCATTGGAAAGATGACATGAAAATAAATAGAAAAGCGGTCTCTCATGCAAATTCGATTTATATGTTCAGAGAAGACATGTTGTTAAATCCAATAACACATTTTGTTTGATTTTAAAATTTATATATTGCGAGCAACAAGGAGTGGTCGGATAAATTTTTTATAGAGTGTAGCACGAACTAGTTTATTTAATTTTTATGTATGATGACTTAGAAGAAAAATATTGACAGTAGCATGTATCCAAGGTTTGTACTGAATTTTTTAAGAAATCCTATATACGACGCAACGTAGATCTTATGTGTGTGTCAGTGTTCTGGAAAATATTTTGAGTCCCACTTACTATATAATTATCCTTAAGAAATTCACAGTATTTCTTCGAAGTGAACAAAATAAAATTCGAAATGAGACCGGAGTAAAGAAAAAAAACTGATAAGTATCTGAATAAAAATATGAGGAGGGGAAATAAAATACTGAAAATAGGAATATACAAGAAATGCAATTCAATTAATGCTGTCCCCTCAGGGACACATCTTCAGGTGTGACGGGCTTCACGACCCCGAGGTTCCCTAGTGCTCTGGTTTTCCTTCCGTATTCTCCCTTGATCCCCAAGAGATAAGGCCTGCTGGCTCTACCACTCACTCCTGCATGAGTCATCACGGTTGGGCGATCGAAAAGCCGGTTAACAATCGTCACTCTTCACGTTTTCTGCGCGAAGTGAACGACGTCTGGCGTTTATAAGCCTTCATTTTTTTTCTATTTTTATATTTATTTCTTGATCCGAGATGGTGTTATATTGAAATGGATGAGATGCAAAAGCACGTTTAGGATACAAATTATTGAAGGTAAGTGTATTTCTTTTATAATCCTCAATATAAACTTAAAGTGTTATTGAATCTATTACTGTTAAGCCTGTTTGTTCATCACGTTCTGTTTTAACAACAAATTATAATTATGATTTAGTTTTTCAATATTATTTGTTCTCTCAATGATGTAGCGTTGATTAAGAATAAACAATGAAATAAGAATAAATAGCTGTAATCTATTTATACAATTCTCTATTTCTTTATGTCAAAGATCGAATCGATTTTTAGGCTATTCATTTATTTATCTATGATAGCCTTGCCAGGTGTTTACTTATTCGATTCTTATTCATAATTTTGATATAAAAATTCTGTTTAAATAAGCTCTTTATTAATTTTTTTCATCAATTAATCTCAAGTCAGCCTTTTATTTACTATTTAGTTACATACAATTTTATAAAGTTGCATCCATTATCTCTTAAGTATTTTTAATCATGACAGTGAGTTTTATTTTTAAAGTTACGATGTAAATTAATATCACTATGAATATCTATAAACAAAGAAATTAACATTACTCTATTTGAATTTTTATTTAAATTAAATCATTTATTTTTTTGATAAATAAACTTTACTTTTTCTTTAAAAAAAAAAAGATGCCTTGTAAATTCTCAGTTTCAGCCTGTCGTGGAAGTTATGATGAAGAAAATAAAGTCGCTAGTTTTGGATTATCCCACTGATGCTTTAAGAGAGAAATGGCTGCATGCAATTCCAATAAAGAATTTTACCATTACAAAGAATTCCAAGGTTAGAAAAAATTAGCATTGATAATTAATGCGTTTTAATATTTTGAAATAGTTTCAATTATTTTTAGGTGTAAAATATTATAATTTGTGTTAGTCACAGTCTTAATTTTGTAAAAAAATTTCATGTCATTCTGAATTAAAATTTATTTAAAATGCATTAATTTTAGTTCAATCCTAGCTTTACTATTTTGTTAATGTAAAATATAGGCCACTCAGATTTATTTTAAAAAAATAAAGCATGAAAATAACTGATTTTAATTTAAAACATTTTTAGAACTTAAAAAAAAATTCCTCTTGATTTGTAGGTTTACAAATATAAAAAGTTATTCTACATGATAGCAATTTTTTTTCTCTTTTTCTTTCAGATATGTGAAAGACATTTTAAAGATGGTGAAATGCTTTACAGAACTACAGAACTACTTTCTACAATGAAAGTGCTGGGGAAACATTATCTGCTCCTCTGAAGAAGCCCAGGCTAAAAGAAAATGCTGTGCCAAGTATTTTTTTTTCCTGGCTGCCCAACATATTTGTCATCATCAACATCCTCAATTCGAGAGAGTCCTTCAAAAAAGAGGCAACGATTAGAACAAGTCCAAATTGAACGTTCCATAATTGAAAGCTTAAATTCCAAACAGAACTATGACAGCAAGACTGCATTTACTAATTTTAATGAATTAAAAAAGTGCATTAAAGACCATATCTTTTCTTCCTTTTGGACTATTACTGAAAAGAATGAAAATGTTATTCGTCCACCTATCTGTTAATGATGGCATTGGTACCATAACATATACTATAAGTATTAACAATGATCTATTTTTAAATGCATCATTTAAGGAAGAAAGGATTTTGAAACACGAGCAATTCCCATTACCAATTAAAGTTAATAATATAAATCAAATATTTGATATTCTTGATTATTATGAAAAGGATCCCTGTGATAGATTATCAAGTTCATTGGATGTCAAAATTAATATTATTGAATCTATCATCAAAAATTCAGAAGATGCATTTGCTGACAAATGTAAGTTTTCTTTGAATTTTTTCTTGAGTTATAGCATCTGCTGAAGTGTAAACCTGAACGTTACAAGTATTCACCAAATATTATCCTATTTGCATCTTTATTATTTTAAATTTCTCCCCAAGCTTACAAATTTCTCAGAAACTCCCATTACATGATTCTTCCAGATCGCAGTACTATTCGAAATATTGGTGCTAATTTAAAAAATTCTCCACAAACAGAAGAAAACATCTCAAAACTTATAAAATGATGATCACACTATAATTCTGATGGTTGATGAAGTACACATTAAGCCATTTCTTGATTACAAAGGAGGGAACATAGTAGGAACAGCATACAATAATAGCATATTTAGCTGGTTACTGTTCTCGTGCTGCTTTAAAAAAAACTAAGTGTTTACATTGTCGCCAAAAATTAATAACAGATGCAAATTCCATTCCTCCTAATTTTAAATTAATAGATGTAAAAGATAAGGGTGGGTTATTATATACTAGTAAAATAGTTTTTAATGCTGTTATCTATACATATATAGTTGTTCAAAAATTAATTAGTGAAAAATATGAGAATAAATTTATTGAAGTTCCTACTTAACGAAATTTGATCATTAACCTTGTGGAAAATATTTTAATAATTAAAGATATGTTTCTTTCTTCAGATGTTTGTGCAGATTTGCATGACATATTACCTTTACTTGTTGTAATTCTGAGGTCAGAAACTAACAGTTTATTAAATAATTATTGTAAAGTAAAAAATGATAAAGTGAAAGGTAAATATAATTATACAGCTGCTTCTAAAAATAAAAGAAAACTATGAACTTTTCTAAAAATTCTTCCATGGATAAAAAAGAATCTAGGAAAAAAAATTGATCAATTGGAAAGAGAAAAAGTACATGTTATAATATAAGTATAGAAGAGGAAAAAAATTGTTTTGAAGGAATAAAGTGGAAATTATTTTAAAAAATTTAATTGAATGTAACTGTGAAATTAAATGTATTTATATTGTTAAATATTAGTAAAATTATAACCTGTGCAGCTTAAGAATATTACAATTTTAATTGTCATTTTTATTTTGTTAGAAATCATATTTGAAGTGATATTTCTATTTTCTATATATGTGTTCTAAATAATTGTATTTTTTATATAGTACATAAAAATAATTGCTTATTAATCACATTTTAATAGTATTTATATTTTGTATATGTACGAGTTCTGAATAATTGTATTTTTTTTCTTGCTATTATGTTGAAATAAATAAATGTTTACTAATATGTGTCTTCTTCTGGTTCATATTTTATAATTTCTTAATTCATTCGTATTTATTAACTTAAATATGCTATTTCTTTATACAAATACAGCTTATGGATTTGCTACATTTTTTTAAACAAACATTTCTAGTAAAAACTTTTAAATCCAATATTTATATAGAGCATAAAAAAAAGGAATGAATAATCTCATTATGTTACTAATCAAATTTTTTGTTTACAGCAATTTTTATTTTCTATATGTAAATCTTTTACTATTGATTAGCTTCCTTTTTTTTAAAAAATAAAATTCCTGAGAACTCTTCTCTCCGACTGAGAATTCTTCTCCACTCAACTCTCCGTTAAGAATAGTTGCCTCGATTCTTGCTGCATATTGGTCTCATGATTCGGGTGCGCGTAATAGGTTACACATAAACGTTGTCTTTCGATTCCGCCATGTTGATCTTGAAATTCTGAAGCAGGTGAATTTGCAATTCGTAAACGATCTGTTTTATTACTCACTTGTCGTTCTTCATTTGTTTGAGAAGCTCGAATTGGCTTATTTCTATGTGCTGCGCTGGTAAATTTATGAAATGACGAACGTTTGGGGACATACTTTTTGTCGAAGCAATTAGCACGATATACACTTGTATAACCGAAATATTGTTTGCCGATTCATTGAATAAATAGAAAAATTACTGTTTGCACTGGAAAATTTCCTTATATATAAGTTTACTTGATCAGCATCGATAATAATAATTTTATTTTATATTTATGAGATAAACTCTGAATAATATGTGCGGTTTGCCGGAGACAAAATATTGTGCACGCTGAATGACAGCATCTTGTGTAGATGACTATTCATTAATGAGAAGAAAATAATTAGCGCTTGCACTACGTATTTTCGATTTCATTTCACTCACATTGATTGGCATCAATAATAATAATTTTATTTTGTTTGATATATATACGATTAGCTTCAAATGACATGTACCGTTTGCCTTTTATTGGTTGTCTTTTGTCAACTGTCAGTTTTAAAACATAACCTTTGAGCAAGTGCAGGCAATAAGTTGTCCAAGATTCATCGCAATCGATTGAAAGGTACGGCAGCGCATAAGGTACGAACAAACAAAAATTCATTTTTAAATTTAAGATATGATAACTGTACTATGCCTATAACCTTCGCGAAAAAATTCATTTTTATATATTAAATTTTGGAAGAAGAGAAGGATGAATGATTAAAAGCTATCTCTTTCTATTAACAGTGTTAAATTTAAAAAGTTTTTACATGGAGTGAGCACTTTCTCCTGAGTAAAGTCACATTTTTTATCCATAATATTGTTGATCTTGCTTTTCACGTTAAAGTTTTAAGGTTTTTTTAAATTAATATAGTAAGAAGAACTCTATTTTCGATACTAACAATAATAACATGCTAAGCTGTTTTAATGCATATGAAATGTTATGAAGCTCAATATGTAAATGTATTTTTAAAATTGAAAATTTGCATTGTTTATCATGCATGTACTTTCTTGAAAACATACTTTATACTAAACATGGGAAAAGAAAGCAGATGCATAATTAGTCCAAGTTTTAACATTCAATAAAATATATGACCAAGTTCTTTATTTGCATTTTATTCACAAAATATTTTAAATCTAAAATTGCTTTAAATGGTCGTGGTATGCACAACGCGTAATGAATTTTCTTAATGGTATGTGTACTGAAAGATTTGTAATGGTGGGCGGTGTGTGAGTCGGAAAATGAGTAAGCAATTTATGAAGCATATGTATGTGTAGTTATTTTGCGAGTCAAAACTGAGAAATATATGGAAATGAGATGTGCGAGGAAGAGAGAATTAGGTTGTGATAGTGGATTGTAAAAGAAGTGACTTAAGATAGTGTAAATGGAGAAACTATGGGGGTAGCAGCTGCAATAAATGTATGAATTGAATATTGTGGATGATTGCAAAGGCAATTCATAGAAGTGTGTTCTAGGGAATTTTGAAATACTTGTTAGCGTACTGTAATCAAAAGAAACGCTCCTTGTTTTATTTATAAATGTGTGGAATAGGAATTGTCTGTCAGAGTGGGTAATGTGCGGAGTGGGAATTGTCTGACGGAGTGGGTAACGTATGGAGTGAGCATTGTGGTTCGTGTGAAATGTTGCATGATGTGTGAATTGCGGATTTCAAATGGAGGCCATGGATAATGCTTAGAGAATGAATCTTGGAAAGGTAAGAATGGGTTAAGTATGGAAATGTCAAATCTGATTGTTTTGTGTGTAGAGAAAAATTTGGTGGTGCATATTGATATGCTATAATTAAAAACCTTTTTTTTATATGCTGCAGCATTTTATTGATAAACTGATTTTTGTAATATTTATTTACATTTACATATCTTAATAATTTAGATCAAAGTTTCTCATGGCGAGAGAAAGTTTCGTTTGCTGAAAGCGAGAACTGTCTGAGGATTTTTCATTCTTGCAACAACTTAATCTTAAATTTTATCTGTTGGAGATGAGAGACTAGCCTAGATCTCCTTATTTGACTGCGGTCTAATAAGTATTTCCATAAATTTCTCTCTTGTAATCTCAAAACAGGACAATAATCGAAGATCCTTTGGAATATCATACGGACATTATACGTCCTTTTGCTGCAAGTCGTTTAACAATTAACTATTAGATAATAAATCCATAATCATTTTGAAAATACAAGATGTCAAAGGACAATTTAGGGCCACATAAAAGAATTAATTTACTTTCGAAAGGTAAATTGTTCAAATTTTAACTACCTACATTTATTAAAGAGATTATTCTTTAGGGTTCCATTAACATTTAAAGAATTCAATTCCTCAAAAATTTTGTAAAAACGCTTTCGTTCAGAGGAAATCGACACCCAGATTATTTTTAGATATCACACCAGAGCTGAGAGTTAAAATGCCTCTTGGAAATACTTCGCTTTCCAGGTTTTAGGTTTTTCTAGCCGTTTGATCTACCAATTAGCATAAAATTTGTTCAAAACTCGGTATCCAGTTGTCAGGAAATTCTGTTACCAGCATTAAATCAAGCCATAATGAAAGAATTTGTTGAAAACGTGGGACAATGATATTTTGTTTCATACTTTGTTTCATAAATGACCAATTTATCAAAGACTAACAATGTTTAGATTTCTATAAATGAAACCGTAACATGACATTTAATAATTATTGATTTTAAAGTAGAAATTAAAGAATAAGTCGTTTGTTGAATTGTTTTGGAAAATCAGTTCATTTTCTAAATGAAAGGAGCCATTATGCCTTGAAGTGTCGACTAAAGTCCATTTATGTTACAATTATAATAATAATGATTGTAATAAATTTGATTCCTTCTAAAAATATTTTACTAGAAATCTTGTTTGAAACGCAAATACCGAGATGGCTGAAAGACATGCAAAACTTTGTTTATTGAATAGTTTATTTTATTTTTAGATTTACTTATTACTATTTTATTTGTAGATTTTTAATATTGCATTTATTCACCCGCAATAAGTGGTATTTAAAAATGAATATTTTATTGGGAATAAATTGTGCTTTATGAGTGCAATTCCATTTACAACTGTTGAGATTCCTAATTATAATCCCAAATTGGCTATCAGAGTTCAGCTCTATATCTGTTCTTAAAATCTAAAATTGTGACAATTTCTTTATTCGTGAAATAAATTTTGCTTGAAATATCCTTTCAAATTGTCTGAATAAACTTACTGTTACGGTCCATTTCCATTTTCTTAATCCTTTTTTTCCCGCGATTTGAAACGGAAAATTTTAGTATTAATCGTCTTTTGGTCGTTGCTACTACTCGTCCTCCTTCATGGAGAAACATACTATCCAGTAGAAAGTTTGGTTTGGCAATATTCCAGATATTCTTAAGTCATTAAAGGAAATCTATAGATTGTGTATATAAATGAAAAAAAAAAGATTTAAAAGAATGAGATTAGAAGCTGAACATACTTTTTGGATCAGCTCTTACGCATTGCAAGGCAGAAATATTTCTAACTAGTCAGTATTTGTATCCTTCTCCCTCTCTCTAAATCGTGTAGTGTTGTTGAAATAGTCGGATATGCAATTTACTTGTATCAAATATCACTTCCAATTAATTCAACTAATCAAAATAATTCTGTAGTATGAGAATGAAAACTTCTTGAACTATAAATGTATCGACTAAATCTTCTAATCTTTCGGTATAAAACTGTCTGTCCAAAATGTTGAAACTAAGATTAAAGCGATCGCGAGCATTTGCAAACCAAATAAAAAAATGATTGATTTTTCAATGTCAAAATTTGACAAGGATGACTTTGAAAACTGATAAAAGACTTTATAGTTAACTTGATCAAAATTTTTCTATCCATTAGTGATTTTAGTGCGAAGTATGGAAAGTACTAAATTCAGTTTTAACGGCAAGTGAATCATTTCCAGTAAATGATATCGTGGAATCTGATAATTTGGTAATACTTTTTCAATTAATGAATTTTAAAAATCTAATAGTTCTCATGCTATTAGAAGTTATGATTAATTCTAAGATGCCATTAAACTTGAATCTGATTGCAGAAAGGAGTTCCAAAATCTTGTGAACTTCTAGTTCAATGCGATTAACACCTGGCTGAAATATTCAGTGCAAAGAATATTGAAGTACGCAGAGGGCACCGCATTTGCGCCCAACTCTCAAGTGTTGTAAGTAAGTGGTGTTGTGTTGGGTGTGTAGTTCATGTGTTTGTGAATATTGAAGTGAAAATTAAAATCTGTAAAGGCAACATGTGGTTTTTTAATTAAGCTATTATAAATAAACACTTGGAACTGCGAAATACATGAAATTTAAAACTAAATATTTTTTTTTTATTCCAAATGCTGCATATTACTTAATTTTTTTCAATTTTGTTAATATTTTTTTTAATAATATCATTACTAAATGGAACCGTATTAAAGCAGAAGCACAAAGCCGCATTATAATGAGTAGTATCGGTTTTTCGCACAGGCGGTGGAGGCGGTTGTCTTGTGCTTCGAGATTTACAGGAGCCTCAAAATCTTTTTCGATGTATATCATCGTGCTAAACAATCTTTTTTTTTTTAAATCCATAGTGTCCCCTTCGGCCTGATTCACAGAATTTTCTACTTCTTTTTTCCCCCTTTAAATAAGTGAATATATAAAACGAGACAAATGAAATGTTAAAGGGAGTAAAAATTGATTTAGAGTAACAAAAAAAAATTACCACATAATTTCGAAAGCCATGACATTCAGGGAGTTTCTAAGATATATATATATATATATATATATATATATATATATATATGTAAGCATTATTTTATGTGAAGCAGAATGCAATTTGAAGACTGTGAAGAGACTTGCTATTTCGTGACGTCGTTTTATTTCATTTTTAAGAAGCAGGCATATGTACAAGCGATGAGCACACAGAACGACACGGAAAGGGAATGAGGAAAATGCTCTTGCACATTTTATCCCTGTAAACCTATGATTTTGATAGGGAAAACATTTCTTCATAGTGCTAATATATTACGAGATTTCGATAGGGATTTTCGTTACACGCGCGCAGAAGGCAGGGGAAACACAGGGAGATTTTAAAAAAGAATTTGCTTCATCAGCGGTATTTTGCCTCTTCACGCAGAGTGTGGGAAAGTTAGACTTTTAGCTGATTCTGCAATTTAACAAAGCTTCTCTTGAATTAATTAAGTAGAGACAGTGGAATTGGATCACGAAATAAGAGAATATTTTAGAATAAAGTTACTATGGGCTAAATTAAGATAAAATCTTGAAAATTAATTAAATTGAAATTAGAGTTAAAATATCATTACACACACACACACACACACACACACATATATAGTGACGAATGTCTGATGACAAGCGCCATCTGCTGGCCAACAGGTGTTGATGCTTGTTAGACGAAGTACAGAGTAGACGGGTCTCTGAACGAAAGACACGACGTAGGTCTGGACGAGAGCTGTAAGACGATGAATGAAGCTGACGAAACGACGAATATTGCCATGCAATGACTGCGATATTAACATGTGAATTAATCCTGCGATGTATTCGACGAAATCTGTTTAATGTTCCTTTCCTTTATATTAATGTAATTGTCCGTCCTAAATGTAATTAAATGTGCGTGATTCTAAAATAGTAGTGATTCCTGAGTCCGATATATATATATATATATACAGTGGTGGCCAAAATTGTGGACACCTTTGAAAATTTTAATGTCTTCTAACTTTGTATGGTTATAGAAAATGTAACGTTTCACAAAATGGAAACACTTACATATCATTTTAAAGGGAATTTAATGCTGATTTCAATACAAAAAGTAAAATTCAAATATTTGGAATACAAAAAAAGTTGAGAGGCAATAATTATCGAGATACGTTAGATGCTGATGACTGCAGTAAGTTACCAGTGCTTAGTAAGGTAGCCTTTATTTTTTATTACAGCTACACACTGTTGTTTCATTGAGCTGACGATAGTTTTAAGCTCTTCCTTCGCTTTTGCTTGATGCCAGGAAACAATTATAGACTTAATTAATCCTCTTTTATTTGATGAACGCTCCATATGTGCAAGAGTTTTCAAACGGTGTCATAAGTTCTCAATAATTTTGAATTTAGGACTGTTTCCTGGCCATGATAACAATTCAATGCTCTTTGTACTAGATCACAATTTCGATATTTTTGCTGTATGGCAAGGAGCTGAATCCTACTTAAAAATAAATCATGCATTGTTGGGAAAGAGATCACTGATGGAAGGTGTAAGTTTTGGCTAAAGAATAGTGTCATTGTATTTTCTTGCATTTTGTGTCCCATCAATAACATGAAAGAGACCAATACAGTCTGCTGACATGCATGACCAAATCATTACACTAACTGAGTTCTTCATAGTTGTCTGAATGTAGCCAGGATGTAGCTCTTCGCCTATTCTATGTCTTACCTATTTTCGCCATCGCTACCAAATAACAATATCTTTGTTTCATCACTCCGTATAACTTGTAACCACTGATCATCTGGCCAATTAATGTATTCTTTTACCCACTGTAATCTTTTTATACATTACTGTAAATTTTTTCGTTGAATTCTACCTCTTAGTCTAACATCTAATAATCTTCTCCTGATTGTTCTTGAACTGACATAAATGACAGGCATCATTCAATTCATTTCTGGCGGACGTTGATGACATAGAGGCATAGTCTTTTTTATTCTTCTGTCATGAGCAGATGTGGTGCACTTTTTTCAACTTCCTGCTTTGTTTTTTATTGAATTTGTCTCCTGGTATAATAAACAAAACTTTCGGACGCCATATGTAGTTACTGAACTACCCATATCTTTTGCAATTTCAGTATTGGAAAGACAATATTCGTGTAATACAATAATCTTAGTTCTCTTTCTAAGTGTCCAATATATTTTTTTATTTGACGACATTGCTTCATGACTGCATATTAGAAATATTTACAATTCCTACTAAATATTAAAAAGCTTAATAAAATTTCTTACTTGTGATTTGATTATATAAAAAACAGTCTTCCTTCTATAGAAAAAAGCACAATAATGACCTGTTCCAACTTTAAACATGATGTTATCTTCTTCTGGCAGTTATTAACATTTTATTGGTTCCCAGAATAAGAACAGTGATTGGTCAGGAAAGTTAGAAATAACAATCCACTTCATCACTATGTTTGTTATTCAGATTAAAGTGCAAATAACTTTTTTTGTATTGAAAATATTTAAATTTTGCTTTTTGTATTGAAATCAACATTAAATTCTCTTTTAAATGATGTGTAAGAGTTTGCATTTTGTGAAATGTAACATTTTCTATACGCATACAAAGTTAGAAAGCATAACGATTTTCAAAAGTGTCCACAATTTTGGCCACCACTGTTTTATATATATATATATATATAAACATATAATTTTTGAGGCAGTTGTGTGGACAAAGTCAGAGAAGACACTTTGAAATTTTGAAGTCGTTTTATTTCATACCGGGAGGCGCGATTTATGAACAAGCAGAAGCGACGAGCACACACACAACATAGAGCGAAATGTGGAAAAACTGATGAAAATTTTATCCCTGTGAATATATACTGTGAGATTTTAATACGGATTTCTCACACGTGTCGATTCTGATAAGGAAAACACAGGGGTCTTTTAAAAGAATGTGCTTGGCTAGACAGTTTTTAATTCCTTCACTCGGAGTGTGGGAACTTGTCGGCTTTTAGCCTATTCAGTAATTTTATAAAACTTTAGTTGAATGAATTAAGTAGAAAAAGTGGAATGGGATCAGGAAATAAGAGAGTATTTTAGAATGACTTTGATATGGGCTGTATTAAGCTAAAAAATTAGGAAGTTAATTAAGTTTAAATTAGATTTTAATATGATTATATATA
Source organism: Argiope aurantia (assembly GCA_026543865.1). NCBI lineage: Eukaryota > Metazoa > Arthropoda > Arachnida > Araneae > Araneidae > Argiope > Argiope aurantia. Next base: position 90,244 of record JAPMOR010078330.1, read on the forward strand.
TATATATATATATATGACAAAAAAGCTATATTATTAAATCAATACTCTATAGTTAAAATAATAAGGGGAAAAATTTGACCAGTCACCCAACCTCAACCACTAGTTAGATTTCGCAATTTTCTAATTCACAGGAAGCACATGATCTCTAGATAAATCATCAATGATCACTTATCCACCCTACCACCTCATTTTGAAAATTATCATAAAATAAATCTATAACGCAGCCCTCTCCCTTAACAACAAGACAGATTATGTCAGTTTTATTCGCCAATTAATTTCGCCTCTTTGCGTGCATAGCAAATCATTCAATACGCTTTATGTTTATTGTACATGAATGCTTTAAAATATTATTTAATTTGTCTTGGTAAAATGTAGTTGATCAATAGTTAAATGGTAAATGGATAAATTATTACTTTTAATATGAAGGAAGAACAGCTGCTGGCCGAAGGCCAATAGCCCCCTTTAAACAGAAAAGGAATATCTATCAATCTTTTGTTTATCCAATGAAAATGACTAATTTTGAATAGTAATGATTTACATCGATCGTCAAATTCTCATGCTTTAATGCGATTTTTCTTTTCTGCTTGATTCAGAGTTGCCAGTAATGAAGGAATTTTATTTTTCCCTCTCAAAAGTGTCATCGTCGCTCAAGGCGAGTCCTTTCATTTTCAGTAATGTCAGATCACTTAAATTGATGAGAATAATATCACTACATTTTTTTCTAAATTAATGGAAACATTCTAAGTAGCTATAAATTATGTTAGTTATAAATGATGATTAAATATTTATTTAAGTAAAAATTCTTTGATTGTTTTTTGTTTAGTTTTCTCCAAACTGAAATATAATGGAAAGCCATGCCAAATCTGTCATGCCAGTTGAGAAAGGCCTTTTATTTATTTATTTTTTATCCTTGTTCTAAAATTGTCAAGATATATTCGCGGAACAGTATGAGTCAGTTGTCTCGTTTATTTATTAAAAATTATTCTATCAAAGAATTATAGATAAGTTTTCCCAATTAAAAGTAAGAAAAGTGACATTTTGATGCCTTTCTATATCTGACTCTATAAATTTTAAATTTTTCTTTCAGATGTTTTTTTTTCATTTCTTTTTATTACTATATCAAAAGTATAAATTTAATGTTACTCAATAACTCAATAATGTTACTTTCGTACCTCCCTCTAAAATTTAATTTAATTTTGTTTATTATTTGGAATTGATATTTCTTTATCAGAAAATATTTTAGATTATAGATACCATTAGGATTACAGAAAGCTGACGATGTTTATTTCAATTCGAAGTTCAGAAAGAATGTAAAATTTTTCCACAATAGTCTTCTGTTTACAATAAAATTTATTTTAATTTATATAAATTTTTTAGTGATTTATGAACTCAAGCCTGTTTTTACTTAGAAGTATAACGAAGTACACAAAGAGAAAGTCAAAAGAATCTTCAAGAATTTCAACGCAAGTGTTTGAGAAATCTCAACTCTTCAGACTTCCCTGAATCCATAAAGCTCAGTTTGGGAATTATTTTTGTCTATAAGGCTGTGAATATAATATCTCAATAACGTCTTGAGTTAAACAAATTGGAATTTGGTTGCGTGGTCTTTACAGCAAACTTATAGATTTCTATCAAATTTTGAATGAAGTCCATTGACTTGGAGTCTGTTTGTTTATCCATTCGAGTATAAGTGAACATGATAGACAGTAAATAGCTATGTGAATAGCTGCTAAATTTATATATCGATTTTAAAGTTAGATACTTATTGAACTTTGAATTAAATCCGTCGAAGAGTTGACTGTCTGTTGGTCTTTACTTTTGCATACTTGTAAACGCGATAATTAAAAAACACAAAGAGGTAGATAAATAAAATTTGATATGTGATCGTGATATTAAAACTGCATTCTGTGTTAAATTTTGATTTCAATCGGTTAGGTAAAAAAGCATTCACAAGGCATGTTTAGTTTTCTTCATCGTGCTATGAAGCACAAAATTCATAAGCAAGGTAATACCGTCAACTTATGGAATTGGTGGTATTACCCAATGTCCACAATTTTATGGGGAGAGGGGAGGTGGTGATACCTTTATTAGAGAATATACTGGGAAGTTGCGGGAGATCATTCCTGCTAGTTAAATTGAATAAGCGTCCTTTTTTAAAACTTAATTCAAGAAAAAATGATATATTTACTAAGCACATTTTAAAAATTTTAATCCCATTTAATATAAAATTCGATTGCTTGAACACTGTTATGTCCATCCAAATTAAAAGATAAAAAGAAATCACTGTCACTTCATTCTTTTACATTATTTAATAGAAGTAGAGGAAAAAATAAAAATGAATGCCAACAAAATATTTATCTTTTTCTTTTTATCTATTTAATCATACGCATGTATATCCAATATAAAGAAACTTGATCAATCCGAAGTGAATATATAATACACATACAAACACACACACACGAATATATATTCTCTAAAAAATATTTCCTGTATTATCAACTTCTGAATAGCGCGTGATCGTATTTTTCTCACGGAAAGCGTTAATTCTCAGAACGCCGGGCTAATTAATTCTTTTCTAAAGCTATATAAGTTCGAAATATTTTTTCAGCCTTTCTATCCTACTTTCTGCTTACCTACTCTTACGCTACAGCATACTCACCAGCGCTTGGACAAAGGATCTTGATAGTGCATAAAAATTTTACTATCTCCATGAAATTATAAAGAATAAAAATTGATAAGGAACTCCACCAATCTTGCTTCAAATCAAATGTTGTTCATAAAATCACGTTTTACATACATATCGTTAAAAAATATATTCACTGTACATACGATTATGAGTAGAAATAAAAGCTGTAGATGCGTTAAATAATTTATAGGAGTAGCCGTCAAATTATAAAACGACATTAGAAAACAACCAAGAAGATTTTGACTTAATCTTAAATAAGTTTAATTTCCGTTACTTTCTTGTCATCACTATAGTGTTTCCAGGAAGAGTCCCAAAATATTTTCGCGCCTGTCAAAATCCGCCACTGACAAAGAGCGGGGGAAAAAATTAAAAATTATTTGCTAAATCGGATGCACTAACTGCTTTACACCGAACAGATGAATGGATCATTCACACAGAAGATACTAGTGGGTAACCGGTGTCGGTGAGTTATCGCTTCCTTTGTTCACTACTTGGCGACTATCCACGGTGTCGTAAGTATCCCTCACTGTCAAGTAGAGATGGGAAATACCGATCAGTTGAAAGTTCCAATTCAATTCGTTCTTTCTTTCATTTGGAACCGTTCGTTACAATTCGTTCGGAAACAAACAGCATGGAGATTGAGAGCATTTTTTTTAACGCATGACCGAATATACATCTTGATAAACATTTTAACGTATCAATGTTTATAAAAAGGTAATCTATAAAATGTGTGATACAAAAAATGATTCAAAACATTAAAGACAGACCACCTGTATTTGCATAGGCAGATGTATGAAGGTAGACGTAGTTATTCTTCAGCAATTGAAGCTAAGAACCCGATTTTTCAAAATTTAAATTTTTAATGAAATAAAACTAATCGAAATTTTATAATTTTACTAAATAACAACGGTGAATATTCAAAAAAGTTATTCTATACACTTTAAAATTCAAATAATATTATAAAATACCATAAATTGTTAATACCATGACATAATTTATTAAATAATATACCAAGAGTGTCATATTTACAAGCAAATTTTGTGTTTTCTTAGTGTTAAAAATGCGTGCGAAATTTCATTCATCTAACTCTTTCTCTTGTAGCAATTATGCATGTAGAAAGAAAGTCAGAAATAATTTAGAAAGTTTTTTTTTTTGGTGGAGGGATTTGGTAAAGTATAAAATGAAGAGATTCCGTAAACTCTTTGAAAGTTTTTTTTTTTTTAAGTTCAATTGTCAAAATATGTGACAAAGTTGAATTTTTTGGCAAATGCAATTTTCAAAATTTGGTATGTGAGAAAATACTAATTATAACATTTTCCTCGTTCTTTTTAAGTTTCTTTCGAAAAAAAAAAAAAAAAAAAAAAAAAAACTTTTCGAGCTTTTTTTCCTTAATATTGCTCAGCTTATTTAACAATAACAACAAAAAAAATTTCGTTTCCTGATAGATGTATAAACAGATTGAGAACATTTATACAGACGTTAACCGCTAATAGACATTTCCAGTCAAATATTTGAACATTATATGCCCTCTATGAAAATGAAATTTAATCAATATTTGTCATTCTGCTTTTTTTTCCTTTTTAGTGTGAAATAATAAAAATATTGAGAAGCTGTTTCTAAGTCTATAATTTGATATAATGTTAGCCTACCAAAAAAATAGATATATCAAAAAGATAATTACTTGAAAGAAATTCTGATCCATTTCATTATACTATTTGTACAATTAAATATATACGCTTTTTATAGAAAGCATAACATTTCCCTCTTGATGTAAATGCTTCTTTATTAAATTGTACATCAGAAGAAAATACGGAACAATTTCATACAAAATAAAACTTTCTTGCAAGTTTAAATAAATATACTTTAAAAAAAAATCTTTTTTTTAAAGCATATTTTAAAAATAATTGATTGTAAAATTCTTTTTTTAAATTCTTCCAATATAGTACTTACATTGCATCTAAGAACAAATTCCAACGTCTTTTTAATTAGTAGCAAATGTTAGAATAAATTTTTCAAATTACGGAGAAACCACAATCTAATACTCTTCATTCGGATACATTTTTTATTGAAATGAAAAATAACTCAATGTTAGGAAAAATATATATGTTACTCATTTGGGAGTAATTTGGCAGTGCTTGAATATTATTATTTCAGTGTAAAGTAAGCCTCCCAATATTTTATTAAAACGAACGAATAAATCCATACCACTTTCTGTTCTAAAAAAAATGATATAACTAATTTTTACTTTCAAAATAAATAATATATTCTGCTAACAATGTTCGTAACTTAAAAAAAAAAAATCAATCGACGTATTTTCTTAAAAATCAAAGAACAGATAAAACTAAAGAAAGAAAATTTTGATTTAATATATTTTATTATAACACTATTAGATGAAATATTTCTAAAGCATATAATAGATTTATAAGCCAAATTCGAGTTCTTTTAAATTACTTTTTTCTATAATCTTTCATTTCCTGCAAACATTATTTTTACTCTGAAATCATATATTCTGAAAATGGATTTTCAGAATATACTATATGTGCTCGTATTCCTCCGCCCCAGTTCAATAAATCGCCTTTCAGTCAAAACACTCTGTAGTACCTTACTTAGAAACGATAATTTCAAAGCAAAAATGCTTTAACCTGAATGAAATCCTCTCCCCCCATGCAACCCTCCAATTCATCTATTAAATGACGGAAAGAAACAATCACAAAGAAAAACCTTCTAGCCATGCCGATTTATCTATCAACTGCCCTTTTTTTGCCGAGCGACATTGCAAGATCATCCTGTGCACAAACCTAAATTCTGAATGGTTTTCAATCGAGAATAGTAAGTTACACACAGTCATTCGCGAACGGACGACATTTACAGAAAATGGCGAACTAGTTCAGTTCGTTCATCTCGCCAACGACCATCTCTAATCTACATTAAGGGAAGTATCCGCAAAATAATATGCTTACAAAGGAAAGGTTATAAAACATGAAACAATTTAACAGAAGGGATTTATATTAAATAATCAGAAGATGAAAGAATCCTGAACACATGCTTTTAGCTAATTTGTAAACATTGCTTTTAAATACAAACACTGCTTCAGTGCTGATGATCGATGTCGAGAAAAGTGTTCACTTACAACACTTTACAAACACGTCGGGAAAAGCATTCTGATACAACTGAATACGAAAAGCAACCTTTAACCCTCTACGATTCATCCCTAAATTGCTAATGAGAGAGGGAAAAGCAAAGATTATGAAAGGAAAACAAGCGATAATGTAGGAAAGTTTTTCAAATTTTCTGCAATTGGTGATAATTTCCGTTTGAAATTTGCTTTCCTCAAAACTCCTATTTATGCTTCACTAGCTGAATTTGAATTAGGTTTTTAATATGGCTTCATCTAAAATTCAGAGCATTTTTAGACCTGGTTTGTTTAGAGATAAAGTCGCAATTGTTACTGGAGGAGGTACTGGAATCGGAAAAGCTATTAGTATAGAGCTTCTTTATTTAGGTGAGAAAATTTGTTTTCCTTTTGATTAAAATGGGCACTGTAAGTGCAAAATTTGTAATGAATCTGCTTTAATCATAAATGAAACAAATCTTTTAGTAATTAATCGATGGTCATATTTAAATCTAATTCTGAATTTCTATAAAAAGGTTGGAAATCTTTGTTGATGTATGTCAAAAAAATTCTAATATTATAATTTTTGTAAAAAAAATTGTTATTTTGTAATAATTTAAAAAAAATAAAATAACAAAAAATGAATATTGCTCAAAATATCTTTTTCGGTCTTGGATGTTCAATTTTAATCTTCAAAAGACATATTCGGAATATTAATTTCTTTAATCCTTAAAATTCAAACTTGTCTTCATTCATAGATTGTTTGATAAATCTAAATATTATTAAAATTCTAAATAAATTCTAGTTTCAATCATTCGAAACTGTCAGCAGATTATCATGCATAAGATTTTAAAACTTCTTCAAACTTTTCAGGAACAAAAAACTTTTAAAATTGTGTAAAATATTTAAATTAAACTTTAAATATTGGCCATGTTTTTTTATTTCTGTTATAAGAGAAATAAAAATGAAGAATATAAGTATATTGATTATAGATATTGAAGAATTAGTAATTTCTGGTACTTTTGATTATTTTAAAGCATTTGTAGTACATTTTCTTTCTTTTTTGCTCATAGCAAAAGATAGTACTAATAAAACTGTTTTATTTTCTTATTATACATGTTGTATATTAGGATAAACGTCGATACTTTCTAAAATTCTGGAAAAATTTGTATTAGCTGATAGTATATAATAATCAAGGTTGGATTAAGCCCTGCAAGGGCCCTTAGGCAATACATATTTTGGAGCCTTATACTAAATTTTGAGACCGTAATAATGGATTTTAATATCTAAGTAAACAGTTTTTAAGTAGTAAATACTATTACAAACTGAAATAGATAAACGCTTCATTGTTCACCTTCAAAAGACTTGTATATCAGGTATAAAAAGATTGAAGTTGAAAGCATTTTTTAACAAAATGATTTTAAAAATTCCATGTCCTTCACATTCTAAATATTTTGATACAAAGTGTGTCAGGATTATTGAATTATGGGGAAAACAGACCAAAGTAATCTTACATGTCATTAAAAAAAATTTTAAATGTGACAAAATCATGTGGAAAGTATGAATAAAGTTTATATAAACTGCAATGCATTAGAATTAAAAAATGATGCACTGGGGCATATTATTAAAATGGCAAAATTAAATTGCTACTATTGAAGGTGTCACTTGAGCTATTTTTCCTCATAGATTGCTTGTACTACAACACAAGTATTTTTTAAAAATAGTGTATGAAATAATATTATAGATCAAGATGAAGCAATAAATTATCTAATTGAATTCTTAAGTTTACTTAATTTATCTGGATTGCTACACCATATTATTTATCTGAAGGTTGGTGTTCCTATCATTCTTATTAAAAACATTAATCCATCCTGTTTTTGCAATGGTAAATACTATATTAGCAGTTGAAAAACAATTAAATAATGTTATTGACACGACAATTGACAGATTCAGAGGAGAGGATGTGCTAAAACCATGTATACCAAGGATATCAATAGATATGCCATTCTAATTTAAACTATTGCAATTTTCAAACAAACTGGCTTTTCCAGTAACAATAAACAAATCACAAGGTCAATCATTGGAAGTATGTAGATTGAGTTTGGAGAATCCATGTTTTCTTGAGGATAATTATATGTTGCATGTTCCTATGTTGGAAGGGCAAGAGATTTGCTTGTATATATACAAATAGAATCATTAAAAACATTATATATCCAAGTGCATTATAAAAAACAACACGTGTAACAGAACATGTAATATTAATAACAATTTATGTAATCTGAAAAACAACAATAATAATATGTGTATAAATTTCTGATTTTAACTAAACACATTAATTAGTATGAAACTTTCAATCATGTTAATTTCATTTATCTACAAGTATAACATATTTTTATAAACATATTTTTTTAGTAAAACATATTTTTTAGCAATTGCATGGCCAATGGCTTTTGAATTTTTAAACTCGATTTATTCCTTCCCACGAGGTAGAATTTATGTTTAAGAAAGAAGCGACGAGATACGACAGTCTGCATCACTATACAAGAGCAAAGGAGACAGAAAATTTTCCCTGACACATATAGACTTAGAAAAGGGAAATATAGATACCATTAAAGGAATGTTGGAAACGTTAAGGATTTTTATCCCTTCACTCGGAACATGAGAACTTGCTGAATTTACAGTTTTGTAGCATTAGTTAAATAAAGAAGGTAGAATTAGATCAGAAAATAAGAGGCCATTTTAGAATGAAGTCAATATGGGTTAAATTAAGATAAAAATTTGGAAATTAATTAGATTATCATTATAATTACCACCCTTTCCCCCCCACACACCATCACCACCACCACAAGATGTGGTAGTGTGTTGGGGCCCTTCGACATACAACTATACCTTATAGTGGTGTCTAAGTAAAAGATTAAAATTTAAATGCATATTAATAGTAATACCTAAGTTTCCTTTACCTTTACATTAACATAAAAAATCCATTTCAATAAAGAAATTAGATGTAAGCATATAACAGATTTGTGAAAATATTAGGTAAACTCAAATAATCAACAATGCTAACAAAATAATAATAAAATGTGTAATGTAAAAATGATTTTCTGCAGAAACTCAGCTGATTGTCTCAATTTGGTGAGGAATGTCTCTAGGGAATGCTTGCACATAATGTCCTTTAATAGTAAAAGGCTCAACAAAACTATCAATTACGGCATAAAATAATGGAATAATCAATTAAACTCATATAATAATATAATATTAACATAGTTATGATTTTATATAAAACAAATAAATTTGAAAATAATAAACATGAGATTCAAAAGACTTATAAGCATTAATACTGAAATAAATGGTATAAAAATGTGTAAGTTTGAAAAGAAGAGAATTTGTCCTACTAGTTAGCTAATTTGCATTTCTAATAGTGGGTGACACTCAATAACCTAAAAGTTAGGGCATCAAAAAGGGGAATGTAATTCTTATTCTCTTTCTACTCTCATTCAGAAATATTCGTTTCCAAAGAGAAAAAAATATCTGGAATAAAAATAAAAAGAGATAGAAATTAATTGAAAAGTGGGCCCTATACTGGTATCTCAATAAGACTATTATGTTTGAATACTTTCTGTGATTGTGCCTATCACAACAACAAAATCATCATGAAGAAAAAGAAAAAACTGTTATGAGCAGAGACAATGGGCCAACCTCAGTTGGGCTTTATGTGAAACGAAAAAAAAAGGGGGGGGGGTAATAAAAAGTTTTTTAAAAAAATTATTATTTATGACTTAATTTTTAATTTTTCTGGTGGGTAATAGGTTCTTAATTTTGACACATGGACAATATCAGTAGCTTTGTTTGTTAATGCATTTGGTTTAGATATTTCATAATTTACATCTGAAAGTTTATTTACTATTTCATATGGACCTGATAAAATTGGAGATAATTTTCTACAATTCCTCCTATGTTACAATGTCACCAGGTTTGAAGGGAGAATCTATAAATCTAACATATTTTATTTTTATCTTTTTTTTTTTTTTTTTTTTTTTTGAATATTACCTTTTGCTAATTTTCTAGCTTCTTCTACTCGAGGGTAGAATTAATTTAAGGAAGGAGAATAAGGTAAAGTGACAAATAATAAACATGCAAGAGAACATTTTGTAATAGAATGGAGTGTTAAATTACATTTATTGATTACTTGTTCTAAAAGTCTTGTCCAAGGTATTTTAGTAGAAGAATTGACCTTGCCTTTTAATTTAGTTATTATTGACTGGTTAACTCTTTCACATTTCCCATTAGTTTTGGCTGATGTGAGGAGGTTAACAGGTGTTTGACACTGTAATTTCTGAGGAAATGCTTGAATTTAAATAAGGTAAAAGCACTATTTCTATCAGTTAATAATTTGGAAAATCTGTTTTAACATATTAATATAAGTTTCAGAATTTTCAATTTTGGAAAGAAAAACCCAAACATATATAGTTGCATGATCAGTTACCATATGAGGAAATTTTTTAATTGAGGTATAATAATTAAATCCACCAACAGTATCGACAGAAAGACATTCAAAAGTACAATCTGTGAGGGGCACAGCCTGTAAAAGGCCAAATCTTTTTAGCCTTTTCTTTTCTATTTAGTTGGCAAACATTGCAATGTTTGACAAAAAGTGCAATATCTTGAGTAATATGAGGCCAATAATATTGAGGAGTAATTAGATTTATCATTTTTTGAATGCATGGATGCTCAAATGGTACATGAGCATTTTATAAGACTTTTCTCGTAAGAGAAAAAGGTACAACTATTTTAAACAAATTTTTCTTTTTAACTACAAGTATATCATTAATTTTTATATTTAGTATTATCCAAATTGTCTAAATCTTGATAGTGTTTTATCTTATCCAATTTCAATAAATATACAGAATGCTGGAGATATTGAACACTAGGATGCCTTAATAACATATCAATTTCAACATTAGATGTTTCCTTTAAATATTTAACTTCGTAATTAAACATGCAGAATTTTAAAGACCAACAAAATAATCTTCCCCTTAAATATTTTAGCCAAACAAGAGCAGCATTATCAATATGAATAATGAATTTTTTCCATGTAAATAGTTATAAAATTTATCAAGAGCATTTATTATTGCTAAACATTCCAATTTAATTATAGAATAATTTTTTTCATAAGGACATACAATTCTTGAATGATAAGATACAGGATGTAATTTACCAGAATAGTCAGACTGTTTTAGAACCTCCAGCCAGTTAAGAAGCTCCAATGACTACCTGAGATGTGTCACAAGAAACATGAAGAATTTAATTAAGGTTATATAGCTGTAACACTGGTTTAGTTAACAATTTATTTTCTAACACTTCAAAAACTTTTTGACATTCTTCAATCCTCTGCCATGGTGTATCTTTTTTTAAGAAGATTATTTAAGGATTCTCTAATTTAAGCATAAGAATTAGTACACTTATACACATTTACAGAACCAAGGAAACCGTGAAGTTGTTTAACATGTTTTGGTGATTGTAACTGTTTTATACTTTCAATATTATGATAATCAGAAGAAATGCATCCTGCTTTGACTTCATACTTTAAGAAATTAATTTTATTTGGAGCAAATACACATTTAGAAAATTTTAACTTAATGTTTTCTTCTTCACATACTTGGAAAATCTGTTTTAAATGATCATAGGATTCCTCTTATGAATTAAAGAAAACTACTACATCATCAAAATAGTGACATGCAAAATTTGAAAATTTGTTTATTTGAAATTTTATGAATTATTATTACTATTAAATATCGCAGGTGAATTTTTAAAGCTAAAAGATAGTACTTGAAATTCGTATAAATCTTCAATATTTGCAAATGCCTATTTATGTTAACTTGTTCATGTAAGGATATGTGCCAATAGCCAGATGCAAGATCCAAAGTTGAAAAAACTTTGGCAGTACTTAATTTATCTAATAAAGTATCTATTTTAGGCAGATTTGCAAAGGAAATTAATTTTACTTTAATCAATACAAAGACGACTTTTTGTATTTTCATCTCTTTTATGTGCTAAAGTTACAGGAGCAGAATAATTGCTGGTAGATTAAACTGGCAGTTAACAAATCTTTGATTTGCTTATTTATTTCTATTTCATCAGTAGCAGAGGTTCTATAAGCCCTTTCTGAAACTGGTAAATCAGATGTTAAAATCATTCTAGAGAGTTCCATTCTTATTTTGCCAAAATCATATTTATTTTTTGCAAACACATGAGAATATTGTAACAGAAGAGATAACACAGGTTCAGATAGTTTGTTTACAATTAGAGGTGGAAAAATTTTGTGTGAGTTATTCACTACCTTGACCCTATTATCACCAGTGTTATTATTTTTAACAATATGCAAAAACAATGGTTTATTTTTGGTATGCAAGTTTGTAATATTTTTTTTTAATTTTAATATATTTTATTTTTATCACAATCTATAAATAATTTATATAAACTACAATCTGGAAGTCCTAAGATTATATATGGTAATGGATAGTCAATGATATATAATTTGATTTTCTTTTTTATTTGACCAATTTTTAAATAATTGTCACAAATTTGGGTTAATTGGAATGTTCAAATTTATATTTTCTTGTTAATAATTAAACTCTAAATTTTCTGAAATATTTTTGATTACTTTTTTCTATCATTGATAAAACATTTATGAATTAAGGGATTGGTTTGAAAAGGGAATATGCATTGTTATTGAAGATTAATATTAAATCTTTCTGTTGATAGGATATTGTCAGAACATTGAAAATATTTTGTTTACTTGATTTAAAAGTTAAAAAATTCAATTTAAAGAAGAAATAATTTCATTTAGCATATAGAAACTTTCATTCTTAAATTACGAGATCATGATAAGAAACAGTTTTAGATGCAAAGCTCAAGTGAATCTTTCTTTATTAAATTTCTTAAAGGCATACATTTCAGTTATTGATTTGAAGCAGGAAGTATTCGGTTTATACATGAAAGAGAAATTTATATATTTATGCTAGATA